>OY720442.1:58689600-58737233 GCA_963082915.1 Dolichopus griseipennis
AATTCCTAAAATATATAAATGCAATAAAAAGAACGAAAGAGTTAAGTACATAAATTCCGAATTTACTCACTTTCAAATTCATAAAAAATATATGTCAGCATTATTGGGAACGAAAAGATTAAGTAATTAAATTTCGAATTTATTCAATTTCTAAGTCATAATATATATGTATGCAATTTTGGAACTAAAGGGTTAAGTACTTAAATACCGAATTCACTCATTTTCAAAGTCATAATTATATATGTATGCAATATTGGGAATGAAAGGGTTAAGTACTTAAACTTCGAATTTATTCACTTTTTAAGTCAAAATTTATCATATTTGCAAGGATTGACTATACTTAAGTCCAAGTCATAAAAGATTTACTTCGTCACTTTAAAATTTAAAATATATTACGTTGCATACAGTGAAAGCGATTTCTTTTATTCAGAGATCTAAAATTTTTAACAGTTATTTTATTATGCTTCAACCCTGCTAATATCTGCTATATTATCTAATATAACTTATTATAATGTAGGTATAGCTATAGGTAGGTATATTTAAATCATAAATTATTGTATCTGACAGAAATAAAAAACAAAAAAAAAAATTTAACAAAACTTTTATTTTGTTTAGAAGGAAAGAATTTTTTTTTTATTGTATGTGATAAGAATATTTTTTTTTTTGTGTTATTTTTACTAAACCAAACATAGAAACTACAGAAAGAGAAAGAAAATGAATATAGATAAAAGGAAAAAAAAAATAAAAATATAATAAAAGTTATAATCGGCATTAAAATTTAACCAAATGGATTTTTTTTTAAGCAATAGAACATAAAAATTAATTTTATGCCGGTATTTTAGAAAAATTGGATAAAATATAAATTCAACAAGACAACATTGTATACAAATATTTTATTAAAGAGTTAAAAAGTTCGGTACTTATTTAATATAATGTTTTAAAAAAAAAAAAAAATAAAGAGTTTAATGGTTAAGATTTTTGATTATTTTAAATAAAAATAAATTTAATAACAATTGTTAAAATTTTTATGTAAAAGTTAAAATTAATAACATATTTAAATCAGCTTTATAATAATTATTATGTAGAGCTCAAAGGAATTTTTTAAAATGAAAACTCAAAATTATAAATGTTTTTCTTAATAGCCTATCTACAATGACGCTATCGCTATCATTACGTAGTCAACAAAGGAGTGTCCACAATGAAATGTGCATGACAGCGTTTTTTGACATTGTTTTGTTTACAAATTGCATGAATTAAAAAATAGTCAATACACATTTTTTGCAGTTATTTTGAATAATGGTTTGATATTATTTAATCCTAGATACAAAAAAAACAAATTTTTTTTTTTTGATAATCTTATTTTTTTATTTTTTAATAAAAAATATTTTTCAAAGTTCAATTATTTGACATTTGAATAAGTAGAGAAAGCGAAAAAGTTAAAAGTTAAACAACTTGTAGACACTTTCATATAATTCAAAACATTTAACTTAGTTTGGCAGATAGCTACGTATATAGAGCGAAACGAGAGCGTTCATTATAGATAGGCTATAAAATAAAAAGTAATTTTATATAATTTTAAAATATAATAATTTTTTATTATATTTTAAAATTATATAATATATAATTATATATAAAAGAATAATAATATTATATAATTGTTGATTTAAAATTTTTTTAATGAATTATTAAAATTATGATAATTAAACTTAATTAGAAAAAAATATGTCATATGTATACATTTTATTAATATATGCATATTATAGGTATATATATTATATTAAATTTAAAAACTATAATTACATCATTAGTTATCATAATTTCTTATCATACAATGAACTTAAACAAAACGTTGTGATAACGATGTCTTATATGAAAATGTATATGTCGTTGTATGAATATTATATATAATATATATATTAATATACATATATATATATATATATATGGAAACGGAAGTTCTAATTGAAATGTAAGTGTGAATTATATATGTTTTAATTCATATTATTTTATATTAACTTTTCATGATAATGTTTATTCTGTGTTCATTCAAAAGGGTGGGTCGCATAATGTCAATTGAATTTATGCGCGAGTATGTACATAAAGTCATATGACATTATGTACATACTCTTGAAAAAAAAAACAATTATTAATGTCAATTGAGATTGTAGTTTTTTTAATATTGATATTATGCGTCTTTTTCAAGTTAATAACATTCATCCAAACATGTCTTATTTGTGATCTTATTATGGATTGGCTTTTATTTCTCATTTTCATACCGGATCGCGGGGAGGTTCTAAAATCATAAAATCCCTCCTTTCTGAAAAAATCAAAGTTATATTAAAAAAAATCAGACTTTAGGAAACGGTTCGCGTTCTTTTTTTTTTTTTTTTTTTTGAAGCGCTAACTGTTCAATTGTTGGCCAATAAGCCCGTCTATACCATGGGTACATGTTGGAACAGGGGGTCATATCATATGCGTGTTATTAGAATTGATGTTAATGAATTCCACATTCAATTTGAACGTGAAATAGTACTAGGCCTTATAACATGTAGAATAGTCTAAGATTTTCAATAGATACAATTCAATTTTTGTTTATATTGTAATATTTTGTATTTGTATACCATGTAACTGTATTCTATATCTGTCAGTTATATTATTCGATTTATATATTTGTTGATATTTTGTTTTTGTTTTTATTTTTATATTAACGTATTTTTAGCACATTTTCAAAAAATTTTGTAAAAATGTGCCTATATAGCTTCACTCTGTCCGTCCGTCTGTCCGTCCGTCCGTCCGTCCGTCCGTCCGTATGTTTACAAAAACTTTTACACCGTTTGAAATAGAGTAAAAAAAGTTTAACCATGGGTAGTTTTTGCAAAAAAAATAATTTCGTAGAAGAATTTTTTTCTGTAGTCCCACCTGTTACGGGGCTACAGCCCCCCAAAGTTGGAAAAAGCCCTATATTTAAATTGTTATAACAAGAGTTCTGTTAAACATATTTTCAATCTGAAAACGGCAATCAATAGCTGGTTTCATAAGCTTTATAAATATATAAAAAAAAATGTTTAGGGTTGCCATACAGTACTAAAATTTAACATTACACAAAACTCAATTTTTGCAAAAATTTTGGCCACACATATCTTCTGAACCGTTCAAGCTAGGGTCTTGAAATTTTGGGAGAAGTTAGATACTTAAAAATTAGTAGGAATCGGTTAACAAAACTTTTTTGTCCAGGCCCATGTTTCGGAGCTATAAGGACTCGAAAATTGAAATTTTGCTATTTTTAAACACCTGTAACTTGAACACCTGTCCAAATTTTTTTTAGTGATATACAAAATTCAAAGCTCTTTAATTATACTTAAACATGTGTCAAAGGTTTTTCTTAATTTTGAAGGGTGACGAAGCTACAGCCCCTGCAAATTCCAAAAAAGCCCTATATTTAAATTGATATAACAAGAGTTCTGTTAGGTTTATTTTCAATCGAAAAACGGTAGAAGAGAGGCGCTTTTATAGGCTTTTCAAAAATATGTCGCTCAAATGTATAGGGTTGCCATACGGTACTAATATTTACCATTATATAAAACTCATTTTTTGCAAAATTTTTGGTTCCATATATCTTCTAAACGGTTTAAGATAGGGGCCTGAAATTTTGGAAGAAGTTAGATCCTCAAATATTAGGAGGAGTCGGTTAACAAAAAGTTAGATCCTTGAGAAACTTGGCAACCTTCCCCATTGAAGGGCTATAACAACTTTAAAATAAAAACTTTACTGTTAGCAGTAAATTTTATAAGCAAGCAGTAACTATTTCCAAGTAAATATTTCCAAAGTTAAACTCAGTATGTAATACAATATAATTTTGGAAATGTGCTTTTTTAAAAACCCTTGGTTTTTCTTCATCACTTGTTTTATTAAGGATATATAATTATTAATTATTGATTAAGCCATTAATTTGATCCCAATGACAAATGGTAGTTGAGTCGTGTCGAAAATCAGAAAAGTTTTTTCGTTTTCACTGGGATTCAAACCCGGGCCTTTCGCATGAAAAGGCACTCTAACCACCGTACCATCCAGCCATTTAACGAACTAACGTAGAAAATCGGAAAATAAAAATAAATAGCTACAGGTATAACACAATTATTTATAAATATTCTGCAAAAAGTGGCAATCATGACTTTGGAATCAACAATAAGAAGAGGTTTTAGTATGGTTTCGAGAACAGAGTTGTCTTCGTATAATATTGACATTGTGCATTTTTGAAAATACCGCTTAATGTCAATTGACCTTATTTCATTTTAAATGAGTTGCAAGCAGGCATAAAGTCAAACTAAGGGGGGTTAATTTAATAGAGAAAAATTCTGAAATATACACATTTTATATTTGATTAATTATATACACATTTTATATTATTATTATTAAATTAAATTTGTTTATTAAATGCTTGAATGATTTTTATTCCATTCAAATCGATTGATAACGTGTACTTATGTATAAATATATTTTTAATTAAATAGAAAAAAGTAATAAAAATACAAGGGTTTTCAAAAAAGCACATTTTTTTAAATTAAAGTATTTTCCAAAATAAGTTTTAGATAATATTAATATGTGCTATCAATACCTTTGAAATATAGTTTATTGTAATTTTGTAAAACTTTTGCTTAAAAATTTACGGAAGAATCTTCAATTTTAAGGAAGCCCGTTATAAGAAAAACTGGTATTAAGAACACGTATCTACATGTGACTTTCGCATAACGGTTCATTAAAATACCGTACGACAGCACAATTTGTATATTTGTGTTATGTAAATTTTTTTAAATTGAAAAACAGTTATCGTTGATTCAAATGATTTCATATATGGAACTTTTGTCTTGACAATTTAAATACAGGGCTTTTTGGAAATTTGCAGTTGAAAAATATTTTCTTTTTGTGAACTTAAGTATTAATTGACGGATACACAGATTAATTTATATAGGCACATTTTCTTCAATACAGGGCTTTTTGGAAATTTGCAGTTGAAAAATATTTTCTTTTTGTGAACTTAAGTATTAATTGACGGATACACAGATTAATTTATATAGGCACATTTTCTTCAAATTGTTTTTTAAAATGAGCTAAAAATTCTAAATCAGGAACATCAAAAGTTTTATGAGTGTAATGTTTTTAGTAATTTAAACGCTCTTCTTTCTCTTCTTCGTTTGTCTCTCGAGCATTCAATATTTTTTTTATAAAGTCATTTGATCAATATTTTAAACAAAAAGTTGACAATGTAAATGAAATGCACTTTGTAAAACAATTTAGTAACAACTTTTAAATTTTGTTCTGCGACATTGGTAATGTCCAATTATATGTAAAAGTTTATTGTTCAAATGATGAATGTTTAAAATGCGTTAGACCTTATTAATTTTCTGTATATTTTGAAAAAAATGAAGTATTATTTGAGGTTAATTATTCAATGAAATTCTCCTGTCGCACTCGAAAGAGGCAGGCGGGCCAATGAAATTATATTTGGTTAAAAAAAATTTGAGAATGACTTTAATGGCATTCAAGTTAGGCTATTGATAGAATAATTGTCTAACAGAGCGCATTTTGTTTTTTTAACCAACTTTCCTAATAGGAATAAAGCAGTTCTTTCAATTACGATTTATTGTCTCCCATTTCTTTCAGAAACAGCTAATCAGATTTCAACATTTACTAACTAATCATGCTTGTTTAACTGGCATTAAAAAGACTAAAATTTTGTCCTTTAAGAGACCCCTGTAATTTAATTGATTATCGATAAATAGTGAACTAATTAACTCGTCAAAAAGCTTAAATTTTGACTCAACTTATTGCTCCACGCAAATTTTGAGTCCGCTCAACCTGTGAGGGTATGTGTATTGCTCATAGTATACGGCTAATAATTTGAGTTATGAGTTTGATGAGTTGAGTTTGGCATTTGGGTCCGCTTATTCACAACCCTGCTCGTTCGTTATACAACTTAACTTCTTTGATATTTACTTACATTTTTATTTTAAATCTTTTATTTAAAGTAATTTCTTTCAATCCTATCGTAACATTCTACTTTGTTAAAAATTTTTAAATCAATTTTAGCTACCATCTACCATCGCACTAAATATATATATATGTACGTACATTTATTTATTTTTTAACAAATCCTAGATATTTAATATATTTACATTTAATAAGATTTACAAGTGATAAAACTGTGATAAAACTGCATAATAAATAAGAACATCTTCCAGGGAACTTGAAAAATAAAATGCATCTTTATTCCCACTCGTTTAGCTGCGGTATCTAATTTTAAAACACCACTTGACAATCAAACATTCTATCTTACATTATTCAAAAATAAACATAAATATATTTAAGTTAAAAGTAAAGACTGCAATTACTAGTATGTAGTATTTGTAGGAGTAGATCCCTACAAAATAAGGACCTCATAATACAAAAAATATAATAAAAAAGTAAAAATATTCAAAAATTTTTTAAACTGTTTCTAGACTTACGTAGGAAACAACAGCATTTTCATTTTATAAAATGGATTCATGTAAAGTAGAACAAATAACGGCAAAATTTAAAAGGAAAATTTATATTATACATTCTTAAATTTTGTTTTAATTCCTGTAGGAGCTGATTTTAAATTTTGTTGGAATAAATAAAAAAAAAAAATATTAAAATAAAACTTTTGGCATAAGTTGCTATTTAAAAAGTTTCAAATAAACTCAAAAACGCAAATCAATGACCACTGAAAACTAGTTTAATATAATTTCGTTTTTACACACCAAGGCATTCATACAAGAGCGCGGAATTTAAAGAGAGTATATCATGAGTATGTAAAGGATAAAAAGAAGAAGTTGCTTAGAGTTTTTAAAACCTTCGGTATAACATTAAAAAGAGCTTTATTTATTGATTCTGAGATGTACTTGTTTGTCCTTGGTTCGATCGGAGCTTCCACCCGAATCTATGGTGTCATTTCGTCCATCAACAATCTCAAGTTTTTTTTAGTTAATTAATATCCTACAGTATCAATTTGATCAAGTATATACATAATTTTGTTCTGTAACTTTTTAAGGTGTAGGGGATAATAAATTAACAAAGAGAAGTACGAAAATATTTAACTTTAATCCGTATCTCTTGAAACGTCATTGGGAATACCAAATATTATTAAGTATTATAATACTGATAAGAAATTATTAAGAGAGAAAGATTTCAGTATGTAAAATTATATTAGTGATAAGAATTTTAAAGTATTAGTGAAAAAAGCTTAATAATACCAATTTTATTATGAAATATTTTAAATGTTGAATGATTAAATTTTATTTTAAAACAGTATTCAAAGAAAAATCCCTTTAAAAAATATGCGCTTCATTAATTTAATATGTTATATTTTATGTTTGATTGAAATTGGTAAGTTACAACTTTTAATTTGTAATATTTTTTACACAAGTTAAATATTTTTTCAAACAGTTAAAACGGTTAATCTTTCACCCAATTTGACGCCATGTTCCTACTATGAGTTTCAATGTGCATATGGTGGTTGCATAGCAATAACAAAAAAATGTGATGGGCGCGTTGATTGTGCTGATGGTTCTGACGAAACAGAAAATTGTGTAAAGCCACAAACAACAGATTCAAAATGTGATGTACCAAGAAATACACCTTTAATTCTAATTGATACCAACACAAATTTACCATTAATAAAAGGTTCAAGTGCTTCATCTATGACATCCGTCAACTATACATGCCCTTCCGGTATGTATTTAGTTGGAAAAGAAACTAATTTTTGTTTAGATGGTGTTTCATGGATTAACGATCATCCAAGCTGTACAAGTTAGAAATTTTTATTACTTTTTTAAATATACTTTTAAAACAAAGGTTTATTCAATTATAGAAATGTGTTCACCGATCGATGATTATACAATTAATCCTGTTTGTCATCTCAATGGAAATGGTGTTCCATGTAACAAACCAATATTGCCTGGAACAACTGCCAAAATAACTTGTGAAATTATGTATCAACCACCTTCAAATCCTCTAATTCGTTCAGATTTACAATGTCAAACTGATGGAAATTGGGATTATGAACCCTTTAAATGTTCACAAAGATGTGGATTCATTGATTCCACAAAACTATTTATGGTTAACAGTCAGGTTACTGAAGTTCATAAGGTACCATGGAATGTAGGAGTATATAAAATGAATCAAAATGAAAAATTTGGACATATATGTGGTGGTACGTTGATTCGATCAAAAATTGTTATAAGTGCGGCTCATTGCTTTTGGAATCCAAGAACAATAACACTATCAAACTATAAAATAACTGTTGGAAAATTTTATCGTGACTTTTATGCTGATGAAGAACAACTTATCCAGACAAAAACCCTTTTTAAAATAGATATTCCTTCACAGTAATAAAATTGCTTATATTAATGTTTAAAGTCGAAATTTTAACTTGAAATTTTTTTATAGGTATAAATCATATGATTTTTCGTATGATATTGCTGTGTTAACATTAAATGATCATATTAAATTTAACAACTACATTAGACCTGCTTGTTTATGGTGGAAATTAGAAAATGATCAGGATGTTCCAAGTGGAAAAATGGGTGTTGTTGCCGGATGGGGAATAACAAATGACGGTAACTATAGTCCAGAATTACGATCTGCTACTTTAGAAACAGTTGATGGTGAAAAATGTAGGGAAGAAAAACTACGACCCACAGATAATTTAGCTCTTGATAAATTTTGTGTTGAAACAGGTGAAGGGAAAAATGTTTGTAAAGGTGACAGTGGTGGTGGATTTTTAATATCGGAAAATTATTTTAAGACGGATTATTATTTTTTATGGGGTATTGTCAGTAGCGGTATAATAGATGGTTCACTGGACTGTAATAAGAATTTTATCACAAGTTTTACAAATATTCAATATTATAAGAATTTTGTCACAAATGCCATAATGAATGCTTATAAATAAAATATATTGTAAGATAAATTATATATAGTGCAAATTAAATTAAGAAGTAAATGATAGGTATTTATAAAAATAATATAAACTTATATCTATTGAAATAAAATAAAATTAAGTGAATTTCAATTTTTCTGTTTTTGAATTTCAACCTCGAAGTATAATAAAGTCTACGAAATCGGATTAAAATGACTTCAAATATGGCAGATAACAACATTTTAAAACCTTGCGAAATTGCTTTCTCGTTTTACTTCCTGAGCACAATGAGCGCAGCCAACAACTTTGAAATTCTACTTCAAAAGTTAAACATAAGGAAAACAATACAAATGCACGCAATGAAAGTAACACAAGAGTTTCAACTTGACGGAAAAGTTAATCAACTTTTAACAAATTTAACAAATGCTTCTTTGACAGCTAATTTTTTATGTTTTGTCAGCCATTCGTATTTATTATTATGTACTTATTAATTTGAAATTGAAGAATATAGAATTTTAAATACTAAAAAATTAAATTAATTAATTAATATAAATAATAAAATTAAAAATTTTAAAATTAAATTAAATTTTTACTTTCTGGTAGTAAAATTAATTTACTTAATTTGTTTACATTAAATGTCCCTTTAACGATTTCAATATTTTGCATTGTGCTTAAAAAAATTGATGGCTAATTGATATTTTACGTTTTTTGACATTTTGCAATTTGGATGCTGCGTTATGCCTATGATCATTGTGGCCAAGGAATTACTATGCAACACTCTAAAGAATAATTTGTAAGGCAGTTGCCAAAAATATGATCTAAATATTCTAGAATTTTACAAAAGAGCTTGAAGCACAATGTGACTTGCTTCTTAAATTTTCCAACTCTCGTATTATCAATTTTACAGATAAGCAAAAATGTTCGAAGTTTTTCTGTGACGCCTTTCCAAAGCAGTGGTCCAATTTTAATTAAAACCCATAAAAAACCTACAAGAAATTTCAAGAAATTTCAAAAATCTTTTGGATGTATTAAAAAACCATAGCTTTTTCAGCTTTCGAGTTAATCCTAGTGTTTATAAATGAACAGACGGGTAAACATAAGTCCCAGCTAAATCGATTTTCTTTTTAAGTCCATTCCTATCGCTCTTATATATACTAATATGCTGATGATAATAATGCTGATAGAAAATAGTTTTACAAAAATATTTAAGTCGGTATCTATTAGGACGTGATTGGGAATAACCAATATTATGAACTCTAACATAACTGATAAGAAATATGAAAAATTATTTAATAATAACTAAAAATTTGAACCAAATTTTATTAAGTACTAGCTAATACCCGGTTCGCGTTGCTGCGCCTCTCAATGGAGGTTTAATTGAAGTTTATGTTACCGCAAAAAGTTGATCCAAAACATGCTATAAATGTTAATTTTAAAATGTATGAAAGCTATTTTTTTAAAACGATCTTTCTAGGGTTATTCTAGGAGTTTTTGAAACTTTCTGTAATTCAAAACAGTACTAACTACTTTCCAAAATTGAACGTGATTTACTTCCAAAAAATTTTTTTTGACCAATCGTAGAACCGACATGTAAGAGGACCAAGCGTCTAAACTAAGTCAACTCCATTTTCAAGGTGCTTCACGAATACAAAATTTGAAGTCAATCGGCCAAACCGTTTCTAATTTAGAGTAAAGTAACGAAAAAATTTATAAAAAAACGCTGTGTCGCAATGGGTTGACGGAACTCAACAAAAAATATTTTGCAATATATACAATCGTCGGGCCGGCATGGGTTAACAAATTCCAAGTCTGTTAATAGAGTTAACTCCATTCTCAAAACGGAACACATAAACAAAATGTGAAGAAAATCGGTCAAACCGTTTTTTATTTAGGGTAAAGTAACGAAAAAACCTATAAAAAGCTGTTGGGCCTAACAGAAATCAACAAAATTGGGTTAACAGAAATCAACAAAATTTTTTTTTTTTTTAGGCTTTCTTTTTAGCCAAATTAGTATTTCGCAAAATTGGACAATATTTGCTTCTAAAATTTTTTTTGACCAACCGTCAGGTCGACATGGATTAACAAATTCCAAAACTGTTAATAGTGTCAGCTCAATTCTGAAAGAGCATCACGTATACGAAATTTGAAATCAATTGGACAAACCGTTTTCATTATAGAACAAAAAAGTTTAAATATGTGCACCAAAGCCCAAACTTGGTGGTCCGTTAGAGCAAAGTTTTTGGCCCACGATTTCTTTCCGTAACCAAAAACCTCTACATACAAATTTTCATGAAAATCGGCTGGGCAGATTAGGAGTATTTTCGCTACATACAAACAAACAAACAAACTTTCGCTTTTATATATATTATAGAAGATTGAAGATAGATTATAATACTGATAAGAAATTTTTAAGAGAGAAAGATTTCAGTATGTAAAATTATATTAGTGATAAGAATTTTAAAGTATTAGTGAAAAAAGCTTAATAATACCAATTTTATTATGAAATATTTTAAATGTTGAGTGATTAAATTTAATTTTAAAACAGTATTCTAAGAAACATCTCTTAAAAAAGTATGCGCCTAATTAATTTAATATGTTATATTTTATGTTTGATTGAAATTGGTAAGTTACAACTTTTCATTTGAAATATTTTTTACACAAGTTAAATATTTTTTCAAAAAGTTAAAACGGTTAATCTTTCATCAAATTTGACGCTATGTTCCTACTATGAGTTTCAATGTGCATATGGTGGTTGCATAGCAATAACAAAAAACTGTGATGGGCGCGTAGATTGTGCTGATGGTTCTGATGAAACAGAAAATTGTGAAAAACCAGCAGAAAAATTTGATTTGCAAAGTGAGGTTGAAAAAATGTTGCGATTAACAAATTATCAAGGTAAACCGAAGGTTATAAGGCTTAATCAACCTCATACATTATATCTACCATCGACAACAAATATTATACAAACAAATAGTTCAGCACCCATCTTCACATCTACATATGTAAAGCCACAATCAACAGATTCAAAATGTGATGTACCAAGAAATACACCTTTAACTCTAATTGATACCAACACAAATTTACCATTAATAAAAGGTTCAAGTGCTTCATCTATGACATCCGTCAACTATACATGCCCTTCCGGTATGTATTTAGTTGGAAAAGAAACTAATTTTTGTTTAGGTGGTGTTTCATGGATTAATGATCATCCAAGCTGTACAAGTTAGTAATTTTTATTACTTTTTTAAATATACTTTTAAAACAAAGGTTTATTCAATTATAGAAATGTGTTCACCGATCGATGATTATACAATTAATCCTGTTTGTCATCTCAATGGAAGAGGTGTTCCATGTAACAAACCAATATGGCCTGGAACAACTGCCAAAATAACTTGTGAAATTATGTATCAACCACCTTCAAATCCTCTAATTCGTTCAGATTTACAATGTCAAACTGATGGAAATTGGGATTACGAACCCTTTAAATGTTCACAAACATGTGGATTCATTGATTCCAAAAAACTATTTATGGTTAACAGTCAGGTTACTGAAGTTTATAAGGCACCATGGAATGTAGGAGTATATAAAATGAATCAAAATGAAAAATTTGGACATATATGTGGTGGTACATTGATTCGATCAAAAATTGTAATAAGTGCGGCTCATTGCTTTTGGAATCCAAGAACAATAACATTATCAAACTATAAAATAACTATTGGAAAATTTTATCGTGACTTTTATGCTGATGAAGAACAACTTATCCAGACAAAAACCCTTTCTAAAATAGATATTCCTTCACAGTAATAAAATTTCTTATTAGCACATTTTCAAAAAATTTTGTAAAAATGTGCCTGTATAGCTTCACTCTGTCCGTCCGTCCGTCCGTTCGTCCTTTTACACCGTTTGAAATAGAGTAAAGAAATTTTAACCATGGGTAGTTTTTGCAAAAAAAATTATTTCGTAGAATAATTTTTTTCTGTAGCCCCACCTGCTACGGGGCTATAGCCCCCCAAAGTTGGAAAAAGCCCTATATTTAAATTGTTATAACAATAGTTCTGTTAGATACATTTTCAATCTGAAAACGGCAAACAATAGCTGGTTTCATAAACTTTATAAATTTTTAAAAAGCATAAGTTTAGGGTTGCCATACGGTACTAAAATTTAACATTACACAAAACTCAATTTTTACAAAATTTTTGGCCACACATATCTTCAGAACGGTTAAAGCTAGGGTCTGGGAGAATTTAGATACTCAGAAATATAGTAGGAGTCGGTTAACAAAATTTTTTTGTCAAGGCCCCTATTTAGGAGCTATAAGGGCTCGAAAATTTAAATTTTGCTATTTTTAAACACCTGTAACTTGAATACCTGTGCAAATTTTTTTTTAGTGATATACAAAATTCAAAGCTCTTTGATTATATTTCAACATGTGTCAAAGGTTTTTTTAATTTTGAAGGGTGACGAAGCTACAGTCCCTGCAAATTCCAAAAAAGCCCTATATTTAAACTGATATAACAAGAATTTTGTTAGGTTTATTTTCAATCGAAAAACGGTAGAAGAGAGGTGCTTTTGTAGGCTTCACAAAAATATGTCGCTCAAATGTATAGGGTTGCCATACGGTACTAAAATTTACCATTATATAAAACTCAATTTTTGAAAAAATTTTGGTCCCAAACGGCTTAAGGGTCTTTTGGGAGAAGTCAGATCGTCAAAAGTTAGTAGGAGTCTGTTAACAAAATTTTTTTGTCAAGCCCCCTGTTTAGGAGTTATAAAAGCTCGCAAATTTAAATTTTGCTATTTTTAAGAATCTGTAACTTGAATACCTGGCCTTTTTTTTTTATTAATATACAAAATTTAAAGGTCTAACATTATATTTTAACATATGTTAAAGGTTTTTCTTAAATTTGAAAACGGGTCCTTAAATTGAAGAAAGTGTCTCTAAGTTTTACCTATTTTTGATTAGATTGTATAATTCTAAGTAAAATTCCAAATTTTTGTGGAATTCACAATTTAATTCCTAGAACCTAAAAAATGGAGGGGGCCGGGGGGGTGAGGCGACTTAGATGAAGTTAGATCCTTGAGAAACTTGGCAACCTTCCCCATTGAAGGGCTATAACAACTTTAAAATAACAACTTTACTGTTAGCAGTAAATTTTATAAGTAAGCAGTAACTATTTCGAAGTAAATATTTCCAAAGTTAAACTCAGTATGTAATACAATATAATTATGAAAATGTGCTTTTTTAAAAACCCTTGGTTTTTTCATCACTTGTATTTTAAAGTCAATATTTTAACTTGACATTTTTTTATAGGTATAAATCATTTAATGATTTTTCGTATGATATTGCTGTGTTAACATTAAATGATCATATTAAATTTAACAACTACATTAGACCTGCTTGTTTAAGGTGGAAATTAGAAAATGATCAGGATGTTCCAAGTGGAAAAATGGGTGTTGTTGCCGGATGGGGAAGAACAAATGACGGTAATTATAGCCCAAAATTACGATCTGCTGATTTAGAAACAGTTGATGGTGAAAAATGTAGGGAAGAAAAACTACGACCCACAGATAATTTAGCTTTTGATAAATTTTGTGTTGAAACAGTTGAAGGGAAAAATGTTTGTGAAGGTGACAGTGGTGGTGGATTTTTAATATCGGAAGAATATTTTAAGACGGATTATTATTTTTTATGGGGTATTGTCAGTAACGGTATAATAGATGGTACACTTGATTGCAATAAGAATTTTATCACAAGTTTTACAAATATTCAATACTATAAGAATTTAGTCACAAATGCCATAAATAATGCTTATAAATTAAATGTATTGTAAGATAAATTATATATAGTGTAAATAAAATTAAGAAGTAAATGATAGGTATTTATAAAAATAATATAAACTTATATCTATTGAAATAAAATTAAAATAAGTGAATTTCAATTTTTCTGTTTTTGAATTTCAACCTCGAAGTATAATAAGTTCTACGAAACCGGATTAAATTAATGACTTCAAATATGACAGGTAACAACATTTTAAAACCTTACGAAATTGCTTTCCCGTTTTACTTCCTGAGTACAATGAGCGCAGCCAACAACTTTGAAATTCTACTTCAAAAGTTAAACATAAGGAAAACAGTACAAATGCACACAATGAAAGTAACACAATGAAAGTAACGCAGCCTTGACGGAAAAGTTAATCAACTTTTAACAAATTTAACAAATGCTTCTTTGACAGCTAATTTTTTATGATTTGTCAGCCATTCGTATTTATCATGACTTATTAATTTAAAATTGGAGAATATAGAATTATAAATACTAAAAAATTAAATTAATTATATAAAAGTGAAAGTTTGTTTAAATAAAAAATCTATATATATAAAAGCGAAAGTTTGTTTATTTGTTTGTTTGTTTGTATGTTTGTTTGTAGCGAATAGACTCCTAAACTGCCCAGCCGATTTTCATGAAAATTTGTATATAGGGGTTTTTGGGTACGGAAAGAAATCGTGGCCCAAAAATTTTGCTCTAACGGACCGCCAAGTTGGGGCTGTGGTGCAAGTATTTAAACTTCTTTGTTCTAAAATGAAAACGGTTTGACCGATTGACTTCAAATTTTGTATACGTGTTGCTCTTTGAGAATTGAGCAGACACTATTAACAGTTTTAGAATTTGTTAACCCATGTCGGGCCGACGGGTGGTCAAAAAAAATTTTGGGTCCAAATTTTGTCCGATTTTACGAAATTCTTCTTTGGCTTAAAAGAAAGCCCCAAAAAAATTTTTGTTGAGTTCCATTAACCCATTGCGGCCCAACAGCTTTTTATAGGTTTTTTCAATACTTTTCTCTAAATTCGAAACGGTTTGACCGATTGACTTCAAATTTTGTATACGTGATGCTCTTTCAGGATTGAGTAGACACTATTAAGTGTTTTGGAATTTGTTAACCCATGTCGGGCCGACGGATGGTTAAAAAAAATTTTGGTCCCAAATTTTGTCCTATTTTACGAAATTCTGCTTTGGGTTAAAAGAAAGCCCCAAAACAAATTTTGTTGAGTTCCATTAACCCATTGCGGCCCAACAGCTTTTTATAGGTTTTTTCAATACTTTACTCTAAATTCGAAACGGTTTGACCGATTTTCTTCAAATTTTGTATACGTGCTCCCCTATGAGAATTGAGTTGACACTATTCAGATTTGGAATTTGTTAACCCATGTCGGCACGACGGTTGGTCAAATAATTTTGGAAGCTAATATTGTCAAAATTTGCGAAGTACTGCTTTGGCTAAAAAGAAAGCCTCAAAAAAATTTTGTTGAGTGATTTGAAAGCAAATTACGTCCAATTTTGCGCAATACTGCTTTGCCCAAGGAGAAAGTGTAGTTTCGTTAACCCAGTGGTGCACAGTGGCTTTTAATAAATTTTTGCGTTACTTAACTCTAAATTAGAAACGATTTGACCGGTTGACCTCAAATTTTATATGTGTGAAGCTACTTGAAAATGGAGTTGAGAATGTTAACAGTCGGTCCTACGATTGGTCAAAAAAAATTTTTTGGAAGTAAATTACGTCAAATTTTTGGAAAGTAGTTTGTACTGCTTTGAATTACAGAAAGTTTTAAAAAATCCTAGGATAATCCTAGAAAAATCGTTTTAAAAAGATTGCTTTCATACATTTTAAAATTTACATGTGTAAACCGAGTGTAATTTTTGTGTTAATTTTTTGCATTAACATCAACTTCAATTAAACCTCCATTGAGAGGCGCAGCAACGCGCACCGGGTACTAGCTAGTATATATATAAGCGAAAGTTTGTTTGTTTGTATGTTTGTTTGTTTTTTGTTTGTATGTAGCGAATAGGCTCCTAAATTGCCTAGCCGATTTTCACGAAAATTTGTATATAGAGGTTTTTTGGTACGGAAAGAAATCGTGAACTAAAAATTTTGCTCTAACGTACCGCCAAGTTGGGGCTGTGGTGCAAGTATTTAAACTATTTTGTTCTAAATAGAAAACGTTTGAACCGATTGACTTGAAATTTTTTATACGTGACGTTCATTGAGAATTGAGTTGACACTGTTAATAGTTTTGGGATTTGTTACCCCATGTCGGCCCGACATGGGCAAGTAAATTTTTCGTAGCAAATTTTGTCCGATTTTACGAAATACTGCTTTGGCTAAAAAGAAAGCCCAAAAAAAAAATTTATTGAGTTGCTTTAACCCATTGCGGCTCAACAGGTTTTTATATGTTTTTTCGTTTCCTTACTCTAAATTAGAAACTGTTTGACCAAGTTTCTGCAAATTTTGTGTACGTGTTCCGTTTTAAGAATGGAATTAACTCTATTAACCGACTTGGAATTTGTTAACCGATGCCGGCCAATTTTGAGAAATACTGAAGCATATATTGTTCCATTTTGAGAAATACTGCTTTGGCCAAAGCGAAAGTCTCAAAAAAAATTTTGTTCCGTTAACCCATTGCAGTAATTTTTTAAATTTTTTCATAACTTTACTTTAGAAAATCACCTTGCACCTTAAAAATGGAGTTGAGTCTGTTAGCAGGCTTAGTGTTTGGTAACACATGTCGGTCCTAAGATTGGTCACAAAGAAATTTTTGGAATTAAATTACGTTCAATTTTGGAAAATAGTTGGTACTTCTGTGAATTAAATCAGGAACTTTAAAAAATTACTAGAACAAATTCTGCGTCATGCCTACGATCATTGTGGCCAAGGAATTACTATGCAACACTCTAAAGAATAATTTGTAAGGCAGTTGCCAAAAATATGATCTAAATATTCTAGAATTTTACAAAAGTGCTTGACGCACAATGTGATTTGCTTGTTAAATTTTCCAACTCTCGTATTATTAATTTTACAGATAAGCAAAAATGTTCGAAATTTTTCTGTGACGCCTTTCCGAAGCAATGGTCCAATTTTAATCAAAACCCATAAAAAACCTACAAGAGACTTCAAAAATCTTTTGGATGTATTAAAAAACCATAGTTTTTCAGCTTTCGAGTTAATTCTTTTATTTACACATGAACAGACTGATAAACATACGTCAAAGCTAAATCTATTTTCGTTTTAAGTTAATACCTATCGATTTTAGACTGATGCGTTATAAGCAGAGGTTCAATTTTAATAATGCTGATAGAAAATAGTTTTACAAAAATATTTAAAAAAGTATCTATTAAGACGTGATTGGGAATACCCAATGTTATGAACTCTAACATAACTGATAAGAAACATGAAAAATCATTTAATAATAACTTAAAAATTTGAACCAAATTTGATTAAGTAATTATAATATTCATAAGAAATTATTAAGAGAGAAAGATTTAGGTATGTAAAATTATATTAGTGATAAAGGTACCAAGCTTATTTATTAGAAATTTTGTTATCAATATTTAAAATGTTCAGTAATTAAGGTTTATTTTCAAATAGTCTACTATGAAAATACTTTTTTTACGCATATTTGAAATAACGCGATTTGAAAATGATCTTTTCTATTCTCTGTTTAGGTGATTAAATTAACTAACTAACACGATTTAAAAAACAAGATTGAATAAAATAAAGCAATTTGATATTCAAAAAAAAAAGGAAAATTTATCAATAAAACAAAACGAAACACTTTTTAACTCTTAATGAATTTTTAAATTTAATGAATGGTTGGATGGCGCAGTGGTTAGAAGGCCGATCTATCTGTGACGGTGAAAAAACTTTTATCTTGTTTTCGACTCGACAAAACTACCATTCGCCATTTGGTTTAAATTAATAGCTAAATCAATAATTAATAATTATGTAAAAATTAAGAAAAATTTATAACAATATAAACACATGCAAAATATAAACAAATAATTTAATTGAACAATATATTTAACAGATATAGAATACCATGCATATAACTCAAATACAAAATATTACAATATTAACAAAAATAGAATTGTATCTATTGAAAATCTAAGACCTTTCTATATGTTGTGAGGCCAAATACTGTCTCATGTTTAAATTGCACGTGGAATTCATTAAGATCAATTCTAATAATATCTACAAATATAATATGACCCCCAGTTTCAACATGCACTTATGGTATAGACAGGCTTATTAGCCTGACAGTTGAACAATTATTAGCACTTAACAAAAAAAATAGTTCTCTTCCAAAATTTCTCACAAAACCTTGTTGCCTGAAATTTTTTATAATAATAATAAACACATAAACGTCAATTATAAACCGCTATATACATTTTAGCGTTAAATTTTCTTGCTACAAAATTTATGTTGCGTTATACTGGAACGCTAGGTAAAAAAATTGTTAAGTAGAATATTATCGAGTGCTGCAATTTTTTTTGTAGCATTAAATAAACCATAAATTTACTACTGAACCATTGATTGATTTGACTTCGCAAATGTAGGAACAATTAAATCTAGTAAACACTCACATAGGGTAGTAAATTTAACAATAATATCTAAAATATCTGTTTCAATTTAAAAAATTAATCTATTTATAAAAATTTAAAGGTTTTATTCTTGAAAATATAAAGTTAAAATATTGTTTATAAACATTTTAGCACCTGAACAACAAAACGATATTTAAAGTTTTTGTGTTTTCCATTGTTTTATATGAAATTTTAAGTTTGCAAAGAAAAGTTTTACTCAATCTTATTCTGATTCTTTTTTCCAGATAAGATAAAAGTTTATATGTATATAAGTACCTTTACACAAAATAATATTATAGCTTTGAATGTTAAGGAAAGGCAACTTTTTTGAAACAAAAAATAAAGAATTCAAAGTAAAAAGTTTATCTTTTGTAAACACCTAATCCCTTGCAAAATGAAATATAACCTAAAAAGAATTTATTTAAAAAAAAAAAAATGGTTGAAAAAAAATTATAAAAATGGCGTTAGCATGTCAAAAAATACAAATTTCAATATAACAATAATGAATTAAAACAAACATTTCATATTGTATATAAATTAAAAAGTTTTTTTAAACAAGTGATGAAAAAAACCAAGTGTTTTTAAAAAAGCACATTTTCAAAATTATATTGTATTACATCCTGAGTTTATTTTTGGAAATATACTGGTAACTAAGTTACTGCTTACTTATAAAATTTAGAGCCCCCACCTTTTTCTTTTGAGGTTCTAGGAATTAAATTGTGAATTCCACAAAAATTTGAAATTTTACTTAGAATTATACAATCTAAGCAAAAATAGGTAAAACTGAGAGACACTTTCTTCAATTTAAGGAACCGCTTTTAAATTTAAGAAAAACCTTTAACGTATGTTAAAATATAATGTTGGATCTTTTTAATTTTGTATATTAATAAAAAAAAAAAATTGGACAGGTATTCAAGGTACAGGTGCTTAAAACCGACTCCTACAAATTTCTGAGGATCTAACATCTCCTAAAATTTCAAGACCCTGGCTTAAACCATTTAGGAGATATGTATGGCCTTTCCCAAAAATTGAGTTGTAAAAGTTTTTTTAAACATACAGAGTACAGACGGACGGACAAAGTGAAGATATAGGCACATTTCTACAAAATTTTTTGAAAATATGCTAAAAAGAAGCCGTGTGAAATATTTGTTTTTCTTATTTTTTATTTTGAATAATATTCGGTATAAATTGTATTTTTTTTGTATTTTTATTTCGAATTTCCAACAAATGTCATCTTAAAATTTTTTCTATTTTTATTGAATTTATAGTAGAAAACCGATTCACTGAAATTTCATTCTATATTTGCAACATTTTTTTAAGAAATAATCTTGACATATGTTCAATGACAAAGACTTCAAATATGTACATTAGGTTGGGTATTTATTTCTAAAAATTTAAATAAAAATTAATGTTCACATTATAATAATTTAATTTAAAAATAAAATAACGGGAATTCTCTCGTAAAATAATAATGTGTTCTTTTCTTGCATGCTATTTATAACTGTTAAAAATTGAATTTTTTTGTTTGTTTAACCTTATAAAAATGTCCTTGAAACAAACAAATTACAATTCTCATATTATAAGCATAGCTTCCTTTAACAAATATTTTACATATTTACTTTTGCATATTTTATAGATAATTAAAAAAAACAAAAACAACTTTCTTAATGTGAAGTCTGTTGCATTTATTTATTGTGTTTCTATAAGAATTTCAGTAGAGATAAGGCATATATTTTTAAGGTTATATAAAAAAATGATTCAATTCTCTTGTAATACAATAAAGCCATTTAAAAAACATAATTAAATTCCAGCGATTTTATAATGTATAAAAATTGTATAAAAATTAAGAAATTTTGAGTTATGAGATGTTTTTTTTTTTTTTTTTTTTTTTTAAGCGCTAACTGTTCAACTGTTAGGCTTATAAGCCTGTCTATACCATAGGCACATGTTGGAACAGGGGGTCATATTATATTCGTGTTATTAGAATTGGTCTTATTGAATTCCACATACAATTTAAACATGAGATAGTACTAGGCCTTATAACATGTAGAAACGTCTTAGATTTTCAATATTTACAATTCTATTTTTTGTTTTATATTGTAATATTTTATATTTTACTTATATGGTATTCTATATCTGCGAGTTATATTATTTAATTAAATTATTTGTTTATATTTTGCATTTGTTTATATTTTTATATTAAAGTATTTTTTTTTATTAAAGATTTATAATTATTAATTATTGATTATGCCATTAATTTGAACCCAATGGCGAATGGTAGCTGAGTCGAGTTGAAAACCAGAAAAGTTTTTTTTCACTTTCACTAGAATTCGAACCCGGGCCCTTCCGCATGAAATTTGTTTATGAGATGATGTTTAAGTGACACTTCCAAACAGAATGCATACCGTTGATTAAATATGGATGGTTAAAAAATTACCTATGAATTTCTATTATAAATATGAAATAATTTTTTGCTTTATTATTTTTTAAAATTTACATAATTATGAAATATGTAATTTAAATTAATATCTTTTAAAAAGTGTTAAAAAGTGTACATACATATAAAAACCTATATTTTTTAAAGTTACTGTTTTTATTTTGTTTTATGTCTGAGATGTTGAAAAAATTCGCTTCTTTTACATGCACATCATATATTTTTTTAGGGAGAGGTACGAATGCTCGTTTCTCAAAATCTCGTTTTATCAAAATCTCGTTTTTCAAAATCTTGTTTCTTAAAATCTCGTTTTATCAAAATCTTGTTTTATCAAAATCTCGTTTTTTAAAATCTCGTTTTTTCAAAAATCTCGGTAAATCTCTTTTTTTTCAGAAAATGCAGAAAACATAAAAATTTGTAATTACATGAAAAATAATATTTTATATATAAACACATTATTTACTATGTACATAATATGAGTTATTGAATGTTAAAATTAAAAAAAATACATATACATATATACAAAAAAGTATTGTATATAATTAATATAATATAATATAATTAAAAGTATATAATATTATTTTTGTTATTATTTTATTTAATCAGAGTTATAAGCTTTTTCCAGAATATGTACTTATGTAAATGTATATGCGATATTTTGAAGTAGGAGAGATTTTAGAGTTGGTTACAAAATCAGGGTTTCAATAATTTGTTTAACGGGGATTTGGGGGCGGCAGCCCCCACTATTTTAAGTTAATTGTTGTTAAAATATATATATAAAAAAAATTATTTAAAGGGATTTTAGAGTTGGATTTAAAATCAGGACTGTTCCCTTTTCCAGAATATTTATAAATTAGTATGCATATATAAATATATGTGTACATCTAATATCATATATATATACATATATATTACCATATTATTTGTATGTACTATTTTGAATGAAATGTTGAATCTTTTTTGTTAAATTTTTTTTCTACAATTTTTACAATCAATATTTTTTCAATAAATCGACAAACATTTGAAATAAAAAAATGAAAATGTAAGATAAAATTGTTAAAAATAAAGATTACCTATGATAAAAAAAAAAAAAAAAAGAGATTTTAAGAAACGAGATTTTGATAAAACGAGATTTTGATAAAACGAGATTTTAAGAAACGAGATTTTAAAAAACGAGATTTTGATAAAACGAGATTTTGAGGAACGAGATTTCGTACCCAACCCATTTTTTTACGCGAATTATCAATTATAAAAATATAGAATCAATTCCTTTATAAAAATTTGACGTTCTTCAGTTCTAAATTAACTAATTTCTTAATTTTTTTTTGTATAATTACGCTATTTTCATATAAATGGTTTAACTTTGGTACCACAGAATTTTTGAATTTAATGTTTTAGAAGAACATTTTTATCACTTTATTTTATTTATATTTTTAGAAAGTTATTTTTATTTTTGCTGTTGAATTTTAACTGCCACTTTTAATTATTTAAATGGTAGCGACTTTTAAGTCAAACTTGTTACGTTTATAATATTTAAATTTAATGTTAACTATCGTAATATGAAAACTTTCTTAATAGTTTCGCATATGGGATCAAATAATTAAATATATAAAAAAACTCATTTAGTCATCAACTAAAAATATCAATTAAAACAATTTAAAGAATATTAATCACATCATATTTTATAATTATATATTTATTATTATTAGGATCGAATATTTAATGGTTTTTAAAGAATTTTCAGCTCAGCTTTATACAAGTACCTATCACTTAATACAGTGAACACAACGATTACAGTGGAAAGTACAACATTGCTATCGTTTTATATATGATAGAGTTTTATATTTCGCTTTTTACTGTTACGTTTGTTTGTTCAACAATTATGTTTAAAAGAAAGCCTAAAAGAGCCTTTTATATGTGCTTTCAAAATAAAAAAGAAAATAATATTTAAACCAACATTTTGTTTTTACTTTTAAAATAAAGATATGAAAATTGCTAAAAACATCAAAGCGTAAAAAAATTTTTCTTCTTTGATACAATGAAAATTAAAAAAAACTAGGAAGAGTGTGGTACAGTAGACTGTGTCAACTCTAGGATACCCGCCTGACCGTAACATATACATTATATCATCCGGTTAATTACATTTTGCAAAATTTCAAACATTCAGCTTTATTAGGTGTAGAGTAATGTTCATATAAAAGAAGGAGTTGTATGGCAGCTACTGGAACCCACTGCAGTAGACCAACTAAATTTAGCAGAAACTTTAGTTATAAAACTAAACTATTTTTGGAAAAATTTCAGACACTCAGCTTCAACAGGTATAGAGTAATGCTCATATTAAAACGAATTTGTGAAAATTTCAAAATCCTAGCTCCTTTATTTTTTGAGTTATCGACATTAAGGACGGACGGACGGACATACATAGCTAAATTGATTTATTTTTCGATTCTGATCCGATCCATACCATAGAGTCCATATCTAGCCTCCCTCCTTCTCTGCGTCACAAACGTAATGGCAAACTTAGTATACCCTTTTGACCTATAGTCATACGGGTATAAAAATGAAGAGAGTAGATTATTTTACCTCTAGGGTACCCGCACGTACGTAATTTATGCTTCCATTAACAGCTTTTGGTAAAATTTAAAATTCATTTTAATTGGTATTCGACCTGCTGCACTAATCAAATTTTGACTTTGAGTTTATTAGTTAGTTTAAACAGTTATTAGTCATACAGAATTTTAATAGAAAAGACGGTTCTTGTGAATAGCGGATAGTGAAAGTTTGAGACTCTTTCCTCCCTTAGCTTTGGAGTTATCATGCAGATAAGCGAACAGAGCCAGGACGAATGAACGGACAGACGGACAAATATAGCTAAATTGACTAATTTTTCGATTAAAATACAGTTCGTACAGTTGAGGCTATATCTTTTTCCTCTCCTTTACAACTTTTCAAACGTAATGGCAATATTACTATACCTTCGAACTATGTTCATACAAATATAAACAGTGTGTCATTGTTTTCAAATAATAGAAGACAAAAAGCTAAAAAACTGAAAAAAAATAACTTCAAAAACTGAGAAGAGAAATTAAAAGAACAACATAAAATATAATTTTTTATATTTTCAGTTTTCCGCAACAATAAAATTATGATACAATGAAGAAAATTATTTGCTTTTATGTCATTATACCCGTATGACTATATAGTCAAAGGGTATAATAAATTTGCCATTACGTTTGTGACGCAGAGAAGGAGGGGGGTAGATATAGACTAAAGTGTATGGATCGGATCAGAATCGAAAAATAAATCGATTTAGCTATGTATGTCCGTCCGTCCGTCTTTCCATCCGTCTGTCTGTCCGTCCGCACGATAACTCAAAAACTAAAGAAGCTAGGATCTTAAAATTTTCGCAAATTCGTTTTTTTGCAATAGCCGTCATCGCTATTTAAATCCAGCCATTTTGGTCCATGGGTTCGGGTAGCTGCCATACAACTTCTTTTTTTATATGAGTATTACTCTGTACCTATTACAGCTGCGTGTCTGAAATTTTGCCAAAAGTAGTTTAGTTTTGTGGCCAAAGTTACTGCAAAATTTGATTGATCTACTGCACAGGGTTCGAGTAGCTGCCATACAACTCCTTCTTTTATATGAGCATTACTCTACACCTAATGAAGCTGGGTGTCTGAAATTTTGCAAAAAATAGTTTAGTGTAATGGCCAAAGTGAATACAAAATTTGGGTGGTCTACTTCAGAGGGTTCGAGTAGATGCCATACAACTCCTTCTTTTATATGAGTATTATACTACACCTAATGAAGCTGGGTGTCTGAAATTTCGCCAAAAATAGTTTAGTGTAATGGCCAAAGCGAATACAAAATTTGGGTGATCTACTTCGGAGGGTTCGAGTAGCTGCCATACAACTCCTTCTTTTATATGAGTATTATACTACATCTAATAAAGCTGTGTGTTTGAAATTTTGCCAAAAGTAATTAACCAAATGATATAATGTATATGTTACGGTCATACGGGTATCCCAGAGTTGACACAGTCTACTCTACTACACTCTTCCTCGTTTTCTTTAGTGTTTAATAGTATTTCTTTTTTTTTGTAAGGAATAACGTAAAAGTAGTTTCAAGATAAGTACATATTTATTTACTTAATGTAAAATTGTTTTTCAGTGAGTAACAAATTGAGTAACAATTCATTGAAATTCGTCATAGTTCCTTTTTATAATGATCACAAGCTATTTTATTTTCACCAAATGTTAAAGGTTTGAAGCATTGTGCCTTACAATCGGATTCGAAGACATTCTTTGTTGAAGCATATTTTGGTCCATTGGTTTTATCCCTATTAACATTCTTCTTAAGAAAATCGATTAACTTTTAGGTTTATGTGGGATAATAAATTGAATATTAGAATCTTTTCGTTTAAAATAACTAAAATTCATTTATATATGAATTACTTTCAATCAAAAGAACCAATCATTTGCAAGGGAATTTATTTTAGATATCTAAAAGCGCATCTACAACACTTGACACACTACTTAAAAAATCTTCTACAACACTTTAACACACTCATAATATAGTAAATAAGTCGAAATTCTTATTGAATTGTCAATATTTAGATATTTAAATAATTTTACATACATTTTTTTTTTTGTAAGTCTGATTTAAATCTTAACAGACTGGACTATCGAATATTATAATTGAACAAGTGGTGAAAAATCCAAGGGTTTTTGAAAACGTAAATTTCCAAAACTTACACAATGTTTCATGATAGCATAAAAAATATATAATGTACGTTATTAATTATGAATAATAATGAAATCCATACTAGAATATAAATCCTATCCAATCTAGAAAACCTGTTTAAATATTGTTTCAAAATTTAATGCCTGACCTTCAATGTTATTTCCAAGGTTAAAAAATATATAATATATATATATATCGTCTATAAGTTATTGATTTGTAAAAATAAGAAATTTTGAATTAAGCCCTAATAGAATTTGCTGAATAGGAGACTCCGAAATTTTTCTAATTAAAATTAATGCAGATTCTCAAGAAATTAAGCTCTCCTTCCACTGCCTAAACTTTTCAGGTTTAAGTAACAGTAAATTGTAACTTTCACTTAAAAATTTGATCTTTTCTTATAGTTCAATTACTATATATAAGTACATTTATTGAAAATTTTTTGAAACTGTGTTAAAAACCGACATTTTGAACTGTTAGGAAAATTTTGCTTAAAAAATGTAAAATTAAAATAACAAAAGTAATTTTATAAAAAAAAAATTTAACTATACTGTTATTACATGTACGAAAAATTGTATCACTTAATCATTAATATTATCTTTCTTTTTTCACCTTTACTTTGTTCTTATCGTGATACGTATAGAACCAACATATATAAATATCTATATATATATAATATATAAATATAATATATAAACATATATATATATATATATAGATATACATATTTCTATTGCGTGAATTATTTTACACTATATACATGCATAATAAACCTTTATCTCTATATATTGAAATAATATAATTTTCTTCTTCGGTTCGCCTTCTCTTTGTTTTTGTTTTTTTTTTTGATTTTCCCAGATGACAAAAATTAATTTACATAAGAAATAACCCAGGTGACAAATTTTATATCATGATGAGATTTTTTTTTTTCTCTTTGTTTTTTATTTTTTAAGTGTATGTCGTTAATTTTGATGATAATGTTTCTTGATGTATAAAAATTATCAAGGTCTTACCGTTATTCTATAAAGAGTTCCTTACACGATTTTTATTTTCTTCGTTTTGTTTTTTTTTTGTTTTTTTGTTTTACAACGATGAAGTTTTAAATGAAAATATAACTGTACTTAAAATCAAAAGAATGTTAAAAAAAAATTATATTTTAGGAACAAATAGAAAAAAATCATATCAAATTATTTTAAATTGATATTATATAAAGTAATTTTATAATTTTGTATAAAGGAATAAGAATAGTGATTTTTTATAAACTAAAGTTAAATTTTTAAAAAGTATTAAAATCCGTATCTAAAATGTACAAAAGAAAGAAAAAAAAATAATGTTTGCATTTAAAAACTGAGGAGCGAGAAGTTATAAATGAGAGCGTAGGTGAGTAGATAATTAAATAAATACTTCTCGTATACAAATATATACATTTCATGAAAATATTATTTACTTTGAAATTAGAATTTCAAATTTCTCGAGCATTTAACAAAAAATATTTTATTTGACAGGTAAAAAACAAACCGTTACTAATTTAATAAACATTTTAAAGAAGAAAAATATCTCAAATTTTTATACAGCAAACGCCGTTTGAATACCGTCCCGGTTAAAAAGTTTTCTGGATTAGCGACTCCGAAAGTGCAATACTGAAATTGTTTCTATCAAATACTCTAATACGTATGTAAAAACTCTTGTTTAATTATCTCCCGCATAAATGTTTTACCTTGTTATGAGCTATTTATTTTGCCCTCCATAACTCTCATATTCAGTTTAAATAGACCCTGGATGAAAAGCTTTAACTATTTATACTTGTATGACTGTAGGTCAAAGGGTATAATAAATTTGCCATTACGGAACAAACCGCAGAGAAGAAGGGGGGGTAGATATAGAATCAAGTGTATGGATCGGATCAGAATCGAAAAATAAATTGAAATTTTGCCAAAAGTAATAAACCGGATGATATAATGTTTATAATACGGTCATTGACATTGACACAGTCTACTCTACTACACTCTTCCTCGGTTTAAAATAAAGTTAAAACAATATTTGATATTTTATAATGATAATCCTTTTAAATTCCCTACTAAATGTTCTGAATTTGAATAACATTTCTGAAGGGAATGGTTTAGTAAATCAATGAAATTACAGTAAATAATTCCTTTATACATATGTGAATTTTGTTGGAAAAGGGAGGAAAAAGGATATTGAGTGGGAGATAGGGGCAGATTTCAAATGAATCTAAAAAGATTTGTTTTGAATTTTTGAAAGTTGTAGTATGAAACGTTATTAACAGAAGGAACATATCAGATGGAAGCATGTTCCACATCTTAGCAGTTCTCACAACAAATGCGTTTCCATAACCAGTTTTAAACCATCTTAGGATTTCCACAGTGTGAAATGAGCACTTGCTTATTGATTTACTTCAACTCCTGCTAAATTTACTATGAAGCATTCCTCGATTGCCAAAAGTAAGCTTCTTCATAAATGACCAGTATAAAATACATTTGCTTATAAGAAAAAATTATCAGTACCAAATACAATAATCAGTATAAAATACATTGTCTGTTTTAAAGACAAAAGATTAATTAAAAGCTTGTAATTAGATTATAATTTAGTAAAATAAATTTTCCGAATTTATTTGGAAATTTTTCTAATGCGAAAGGTTTATTTCTTATAAAAAAGGCACTTAAATCTTTTTTGTAGGGACATCGGTGGGTTAGTGGGTAAGCAGTTTGCTTACTAACCGAGGACGAGTGGTTTTGATTCGCATTAAAAAGTTATTTTTTTTTACAAATCTCCATGGTAACCAAAAATAATTTAAAATATACAAATATTTAATATAAAAAAAATAAATAATATTACTTTTAAATATATAATATACAAATTGATAGAAATTATTGAAATGGGATGCACAACGGGTCGTGAGGCCTTTGTATTAGGATGGCACATGCTATCCTCCATAAAAGGTAACAACAAATCAATTAAAATGACATTTGATATAACAATATAGCGCACCTAATTGGAAATATTTTTCAATTTTCATTAAAGTGGAAGTATGTATTTTTTTCCATTATTCTGCTTCTTGGGATCAGCGTTGTTACAATTCTACTCTGATATCAAAATATTATTTATATTCATTTTGTGCAGGTCTTATAATATACTTTATTTTCTTTTTATATAAAACGGTATGTGTGTATGAGTTCATTTTTTTCCATTGAGGAATTTAATATCATATGTTACAATTTACAATTTGTAAATAAATTATATTATGTAGGTATACCTAACAATTTGAAACATTGAAATAAAAAATCTTATATTTAAAAAATAATAATGTATTCAAAAATAGTTACGCATAAGACAAAAAAATAAACATAATAGCAGTTAAAATTTATGTTTACATAAAACAAAAGAAAAGTATATATATAATATATATATATATATAAAATGTCATTAAAGAAGGATAGAAAAATGAATAAATCCATTAACTAAGAAAAATTATATCATTTCTTAAAGAGATATATATATATTTTTCTATAAATCTTCTTTCTTGTATAATATTTAACATTATATATGTATAATTATATGTATTTTTAAGTATCTTACAGATTTAAAACAATTAACGGAAAATATAAATTGTGCTGTAAATTATAAAAGATTTCTTTAAATTCTTTAAAGTAATACTTTATTATCCAGTATTATTCTTCATATTTATATACAGAAGTTGTCCCCGATGTTTATAGTTACAATATTGCGAGCATTCTAATTAGTGCGCCACGAACTCCGAAAAAAAAAGAGTCCCAAATGCCATAATCCAAATTGAATAAAAATCCCAAAATTGGCAAATATCATAATTCTAAATTACAAAATCCCAAATTTTAAAATCACAAATTGCAAAATCCCAAATTTGGTAATCCCAAATTGCATAATAATAATTTTTTGTTAGTTATAAAATGAAGGTTATATCTTTTTTTCAGAATATTTATATATGTATAATATATTCATGCGATATATTCGTATCAAGAAACTACTGTATTAGGAGTGATTTTAGAACCTCTTTTTGTTGGCATACCGTAATTTGAATAGTTGGATTCAAAATTAGGGTTACTCCCCCATATCAGAAAACTACAATATATATGCAGGTGCGGGATTCTGAATTACGGAGAGGTTTTCGAGTTGGATTCAAAATAAGGTATATTCATATTTCACAGAATCTATATATGTATATATGAGATTCTGAGTTAGGAGGTAGGGAGTAACGAATTAATGTAACGATAGTGAGTGAAACTTTGCAATTTTGAGATTTTTGATGTATGGGATTTTGAATTTTGGATTTTTGGCATTTGGAATTTCGTATTTAATATCGTGATCAAGGCCATTCTAATATATTTGTCGATCTGATTGCAGTTAGTTTTGTTCTTATTATTTGGACAGCATCAACGGGGGTCGGTTTATTGCTTACAATACTTATATAACAAATATATATTATATCATCTAATTGGAAATAATAGTATACTCCCTCCATATAAATAATACCTAATATTGTAAACTGTAACATAAAATTACTGTAAGAAATAACCTTTTTTATTAAAATAATTTAATTTAAAGTAAATAAAAATCAACCCAAATAATCAAAAACAAAAAAATAAATTCACTTAAACTAAATAAGTCTTAGGTAAGGTAAAAACGGGGTATGCAAATATGATTCTTAACCTCAAAGTAAAGAAATTGATTCATATACCTATAAATTTTATTAATTCTTATATTTTAGTATTATAAACTATTATTTTAATTACATAATTTTTATTACATAATATATTTTATGCATATACATTTTTAATAATAAATAAAAATTTTAAATAAATTTTTTATATATAACTTTATCATAATAAAAGCTAATTTTGTAATATTAAAAATATTTTAATTTTCTTAAAATATATATATATAAAAAAATATAATTTAAAATAATTAACTAACATAAATATTATTTTCTATTTTTCTCATTTCATATTATCAACTTTAAATATAATTATGATGATATTATAACATTTGATGGCTGATTAAATATATACAATAAAATAAATATGATGTATCGATTGTTTCTAAATTGGATGAAATGTTGCTGCATATGCTGCATAAATTAAAATTATCAACAAAAAAAATATTGAAATAATAAATACAATAAATACATTAAACATTATTTTTCATTCATTATTTTTTAAATAAATTTGCAAAATAAAATTTATGAATACCTACATTTTCTTTCACACAAAATGACACATAAAACATAATTATAACATAAATTTAAACTTCAATGTATATCAAATAATAATTTTCAAAATTAATGCTAATTAAATTAAACATTATTTTATTATTACTATAATTAAAAATGATTCAATTTTAATTGAATAATTTAAAATAATTATATAAATTTTTAATATTCTAAAATTATTAATATTATCTTTTACAAATAATTTTTTTATTTATTTTTAATTTTTTTTTTTTTTAATATTATAATATTTATTTTATAAAATTTTAAAAAATTTATAATAATTTTTAAATATTTTTTATAAAATTTATAATTATAATGCAACATTTGATTCGTTACATAATATTTTGAAACACAATCTTTTTGTTTTTGAATTTTAAAAAAATAATTATTATGAATAATAAATCAATTAAATTGATATATTGATTTTTTTTATTTTTATTTAATTTATAATTTAATTTAATATTCTATACTATGTAAAAAAAATATTTTATCTAATATTATAATTATATATAATTTTATTTAATAATTATTCAAAAAATTCAAATGATTTTTATATTACATTTCAATTTTAAATACAATTATAATTAAAATAAATTATGTAAAAATATCATAAAATATTAAAAAATTTAAAATTCTTTATAAAATTTTCGTAATATTTTAAATTCTTTATTTGTTTTTTGTAATAATTTAATTTAAATATTATTTTATCTTTTAATTATATTTTATTAAATTATTTCATTTATGATTACTTTTTGTAAATAATATTTCTTATATTAAATTAATATAATTTTTTTTTTTTAAATATTATTGTGAATATTTTTAAAATAATATTGTGAATATTCTTGTACTTATTTAATAAAATGTCAATTTAAAATTGAAAAAATTAATTATTTTGTAAATCATATTTCAATTTAAAAACAAAATTTATAACCTACAATATTTTTTTATAATACAACTTAAACTTTTTATATGTAAAACAATATATTCTTCAATTTTCTCTAAAACATTCACACACATTCATAATTTCATAACATTTGCACATCTACTAACAAATTGATTACATTGAAAAAAACACTATTATTTTAAAAAAAAAATAAATTCTTATAATTTTGTCATTCATTTTAAAAACAATACAATAAATACTTTACTACACTTACTAAAACTAAAAAAAAAAAAACACATATTTAATCCTTTTATACCGTTACAATAAATTTTTTATCCTCCTTTTTTTTTCTTTTTTTATTATTTTTTTTTTAATTATTATTCACAAATTTCTTTCATTTTCCTCAACAATTTAAAAATAATAAAAATGAAAACACATAATACTTACAAACTTTTCATAAATTTATATACATATATATCTACTATATCTACATGTAAAATTTTTTTTTACGTATGAATGAATATAACAGCTTTATTGTCAGCAACATTAAGAACATATCAGAGGGCGGTATGTGACACAGATCAAGTGATATTAACTTGTCCTCGTGGCACTAGCATATCAATTGAAGTTGCACAATATAGTAAACAAGATGGTAAGTAGAAAATATGTTGTTGTTTTTTGTTATTTAATATTTTGTAGATACTACATACATAATATAAAAAAACAATTTTATATATGTATTTTATAGATATATATTATTATTTGTTCTTAAATACACTGGTAACCAAAAAAAGATCCGATTTAAGTTTTTTATAAATCTTATTAATTGTTATTTAAGAATTTTAGAAAATACATGCATTTTTTCAACAAATTATGTAGGAGCAATTTGAAATATCGCAATTTGAAAAACATGATTCAATTATTTTTATTACGTGATCGAATTTGTAATAACGGTTAGACAACTTGAAAATCCACAAAGAATTGTATCAAGAAAAAATATAATTTTGTTTTTTAATAAAATTTACCGATACATGGATTTGAGTTCCTTAATAACTAACTATTGTAAAATATACAAAGATCTTACGCAAAACAAAACGCAAGGATCACAAACTAATATTGCGATCACAACCACACAAACAGTACAGCAGTATGAGCACCTACTAAAATAAACTAAAAATTTTGAGTCATGAGAGTTTTACATTACAGCTGTATAAGGGTATGAAAATTAAAAAAATTCGAGTGATTAGAGTAATATTCAAGTGACACTTCAGAAAAGAATGCATATCGCTAATTAGAGATGAAAGAAATAAAAAAGATTGTAATTTGTTTTATGAATTCCATTTTCATCTTAATTTATAACATACCTTATTTATAAAGTGTGCAATACATATTAATACAATAAAACTTTTTAAATTAACCAACCAATCCCCTTTGTATGCACTTTATATCGTTTTTAAAGCAATATTTTTTTGCGCGAATTTTTCCCGATCGTATCTATCGCGTAAAACTAGAATTAGATGTACTTGCAATTGATGCGTTGAATTAAATCTAAATTTAATTAATTTTTCTTCTAAAAGATTTTTAATTCTTTCTTAAAAAAAAAAGTTTTACAAAAATTTGAAACACTTGTTATTGTCTTCATTCAATGTCATAAATAATATCTCAAAATCTAGAATAAAACACCTAGCACCTACCAATAGCAGTTTTTAAATTGATAATTTTCTATTAGTTTAGACTTTGGAATCACGTTCCAAAAAGTTATTTCAAAATCTTAAAATTTATTTGAAATAACCAAAACATATCCTAAAATAGTTTATGTATAGTTATAATAAATGGGGCCATGACTGTACTTAAAAGACGTGTTATTCGAATAAAACTTGTATATATTTTCATCGGTAGTAAAACGCGTTGAGTACTCCTATGAATATGAAAAATGAATACAAAATTATTTTTACTAACACAATCATATTTTTATGAAGCATAACCATAGTTAGATTTTTTATGAAAAGTCTTTTCTTATAAAATAATCAAAGTACATACTCGTATTTATTATACTCGTATAACTATATAGTCAAAGGGTATAATAAATTTGCCATTACGTTTATGACGCTGAGAAGGAGAAATAACGGTGGGAAGGCAAGTGCTATATTTTAGTGTTTAACTAACTGAGTATTAGAAATTTTATGCAAAGCTTTATGAAAGTAATACACCTTCTACGGAATTTTATAAATTTATATACATTATGTATTAATAATTCAAATGCGTTTAAAATAGCATTCATTCGCGGAATAAGACAATTAAATAATGTTTTTCAAATCTCGTTTTTTCAAATAGGTGTAATTAGGGAATTAGGTGTTTAACTAATACTATATATTTTTTATAAATGAGATCAAATTTGAGAACTATAACTTATCCCCAGAAAATTTTAAATTTATGTATTTATAATAATTATTAGTTTCGTACGGGTATCTTTTGTTTGACATAATCAATTCTCTCTTGTGCAAAAAACGAAAACAACAATCTTTCAACTTATAATTTGAACTTATGACGGGGAGCTATTTACAGTTACGCAAATTTTTATATTAAATGTTCTAGAACTGAGCAAAAAAAAAGGAACAGGAAATCAAGCATTGAAATAATATTAGCATTAAATATTCCAAATTAATTTATTCTAATTATTTAATTTAAGTGGTAACTTTTTATATAGGTTATACTTTACTAAAGTATCTGGATAATTAAATTTATTTAAAATATTATAATATGTATATATAAAAATTGAAGATTTTTAGGATTAATACTTAAAAGCAAAATTGATTGTTACATTATGTGAAGTATGACCTAATTTTCATATTAAATAAGAATATTAAATGAAAACATCAATTTTAATCAATTCAATTCAATTAATAGCTTATCATTCCCATTGTAATTTAAAATTTTTTTTTCTATTTTAAAATATTTTTTATTTTTATTTTATTTTATTTCATTGTTTAATCTGTAACAGGTTATAGATATTGTATTCAATAGGAATCAAATGTTATATTGTATATAAAAGATACAAAATGTTACATTCAATAGATACTCAAATGTTCATAGACAAGGAAAATATAATGAAAATTCTTTCAGTAGTTATTTGTTTTTTTTTTTTTGCAATATCTTTTATTATAGGTTTATTCATTAGTTATAATCGAGGTCTCATGATAGTTGTAATAAAAAAGAATTATATAAAAAAATAAAAAGAAAACCTTTTCATTTGTTTTTGGAATTTTCTCTCTTTCATGATAGTTAGCAAATAAAAAAGAGATTACTGATTTTTTTCTGCAATTGCTTATTAGTTTTTTTTTTTTCAAATAAAATGATATTGTGCAATATAGTTAGATTTGCTTATATTAAATTTTTGCAATTGTGTTTAACAATTTTATATATGTATATTTAACTTTATATCTTTAGTTACCTTCATTTAACAATTTTATTAACTTATCGGTAAAATTTTTAAATATATAGTCAATATTGAATCAATTTCTTTATTAAATTTTTAATTTTATTTGAAGTAAAATAGTTATTTAGATCATATATAGATCATAGTTAGAAGGAGGGGGTTTGTATAATTATGGCAATTTTCATAGTTTTAATATAAATCCTTATGGAATATAAAAATTTTGGTTGAAGTTCTATGATGCAAAGACATGTATGCAAATATATATTCCTTTGAACAAGTTTCTCCTGTTTATTCAAATAACTATAGTTTCGACCCGAATTGTTAACCTGTTAACCTTTTTTAATATAAATTGTGAGCTAAATTTAAAACTTATTATAATTGCTTAAGACTAACCACACTTAAGCTAATTATAAATTTTTACCTTCCTTAATATCAATATTCGGCATTTATAGTATTTGTCTGAAAGTCAATTCAACTTAATTCCGATAATAGAAATTTAATAGAAATTAATTTTTAGATTTAATTCGGAATTCGGAATAGCGAAAAGTTACGAAGAAAATTATTGAAGTTATCAAAATAGGGGTTTTTTAATGGTCCTTACTAAGTGGAAACTGGAAAGCTTTAAATGTCGCCCATAGTAGCCCTTTAGATAGTGCACGACCTTAGCATACTAAAACCACCACATTTTTAATTGGAATGGGGTTTTTTAAGGAGAGAGATGATAATATTTTTCTTAAATTTAATTAAATTAACCAAATCCTTTTTCCCATGAAAATTATATATATTTTCAAATCAGTTTGATCCTTTTTGAAATCCAAGAAGTTTAAAATCTTAAATTAAAATTGGTCTGTTTATAATTAGGGCCGTGCAATTTTAAAAAACGTGCGATTTGCTCTTATAACCTAAAATATACTGGTATACAGCAAGAAAATATAAAAAAGTTCAACTGTGAAGCTCGCCCTTAAAAGTAGCCGTTAAAAATGTAGGTAGCATTTTTTGAAACTTATCTTTATTTGTTTTATTTTTCTAGTTTCAATTATAGAATTGGGGACTACCTTTTTAAATAAATGTCGATTCGACTTTTAGATTCCAAGATACAGGGTAGGCTTTATCTTGTACTATTTTTATTTGAAAAATGCAAATTTCTTTTAAAAAATTAAAAAAAAATTGAATTAAAAATGGACCAAGTTTATGTGAAAAAGAACCAAGTTCATGTTTTTAGGACATTTTCGTAAAAATATGCCTATATAGTTTCACTCTGTCCGTCCGTCTGTCCGTCTGTCCGTATGTTTACAAAAATTTTTACATCGTTTGAAATAGAAAAAAGAAATTTTAACCACGAGTAGATACTACAAAAAAAAAACAATTTTGTAGAAGAACGTTTTTCTGTAGCCCCATCCGTTACGGAGCTGCAGCTCCCCAAAGTTGGAAAAAGCCCTATATTCAAATTGTTATAAACGGTTTAAGCTAGAGTCTTGAAATTTTAGGAGAAGTTAGATCCTTGGAAATTAGTAGGAGCTGGTTAACAAAATTTTTTTGTCACGTCTCCTGTTTAGCAGCTATAAAGGCTCGAAAATTAAAATTTTGCTATTTTTAAACACCTGTAACTTGAATACCTGTTCAAATTTTTTTTTGTTAATATACAAAATTTGAAGGTACAACACTATACTTTAACATATGTTAAATGATTTTCTTAAATTTAAAAGCGGTTCTTTAAATTGAAGAAAGTGACTCTCAGTTTCACCCATTTTTGCTTAAATAGTAAAATTCTAAGTAAAATTCCAAATTTTTGTAGAATTCACGATTTAATTCCTTGGACCCAAAAAAGTTGGGAGAAGGGGAGTAGTGAGGATTAGATCCTTGAGAAATTGGGCAACCTTCTCCATAGAGGGACTATTAGGACTTAAAAATTAAAAAATTTACTGTTTTTATAAGTAAGTAGTAACTTATTCACCAACGTAAATATTTCCTAAATTAAACGTTAACATTGTTCCGATATATTCCGATAAAATACTCAGTATGAAACACTATTATTTTGAAAATGTGCTTTTTTAAAAATCCTTGGTTTTTTTCATCACTTGTTTTTTTTAATTTAATTTTTAAAAAACCTTCAAAAGATACCTGAAATCCTAATCCCCCAGGTACTGTGTGATGTACTACTCTACTAAAACAACCTCCCCCTGTAGGAAAAATAATGGACACCCTAGCTGCTTTCCCAGTATTATGTGAAAAGAGTGTATTTAAATTTATGTTGGTCTTAACATATGTAGAGTGGGGATTGTAGAAAAAACTCACAAAATGTAGAAAACACTTTTTCCTTAAATAACCATCAACTTAAGAAATTTTACAAATTAACAAGTGAGGAAAAAAGTAAGATTCAACTATTTTATCTTTAGTTTTTATAGTTTAGTTTAGTTACATAACATTTTTCAATCTGAAGATATTTTAATCATTATTATTGTATTGCATATGAAAATTTAGAATGCATTAAAAATCATATAAGAAATTTTTTGCTTCAGTAATATTGCTCTGATTTTAATTTTTATTTACCATTTAATAAATAAAACTATTGAAATTTAAATATTGTATTAAATAATTTAATTTGAATAGAATTTTACAATTACAGAAATTTAGAGATTATTGAAATAATATAAATAGTTGTTGAACTAACATATATTTAAGTTTATTAAAATTTAAAGAAAAGCTTCTTCTTTGTTTATATTTTATTCACTTAAAATATAAAATAAATATTTTAATTAAATTATTTAATTTTTTTTAGTTATAACATATTAAGTTTTGTTCTTAAACTAGTGATTCACGCTATGGTTTCTTACGATTAAAGTAATTTATATTTCTTTAAATTAAATAGTAATATATCACAATATGAAGATTTTACTAAAATAATTTATTAGTTTGAAAACTTGAAATTTTACAAACAATATAAAACTTTTTCGAGTTTTAAAGTGTTAAGTTTTTAAGATTTTAAAGTTTCTTAAAAGGCCGTACTATTTAAAGGTTCCAGAAATAACCTAGACAAAGTCTATTGTAAATATAATTTTTGTTAGAGTTCATGATGATCTCTATTAATTTTATTTAGACAAGTATTTAATTGAAACAACTGGAAAATTAAAGATTTATTAGTAAAAATAAAGTTTTTTACTTCCACAATTCCAAAATAAAATCTTAAATTTGTTCGTGTGACGTTCTTTTCATTTAAAACTTCAAATAAAATTTTTGTAAAAATGTTAAAAAATTTAAATAAAAGTTGTATAGGCTACATTTTTATATATAGGCTTAAGTTGTGTATAGCTAAAACTATTATTATTACTTAAGACTAGCTAATCTTGGCAAAATTTCAAACATACATGCATAAAAATTAGAGGCAGTAAGGTCAGGAGACCTTGGAGGCCAACGGAATGTGAAGTTTTCTTGAAATTAGTTTATTGCGGAATTTTTTCTGCAATTCTGTCATAACTGGTCCGGCTATGTGTGCAGTTGCACAATCTTGTTGAAACCAAAGTTGAAAGGAATTCTCTTTCGGCGTAGTTCTGGATATTTAGTTGGTCTACTGCAAAGGGTTCGAGTAGCTGCCATACAACTCCTTCTTTTATATGAGCATTATAGTACACCTAATGAAGCTGGGAGTCTGCAACTTTGTCAAAAATAGTTTAGTGTAATGGCCAAAGTTACAGCAAAATTTGGTTGGTCTACTGCAGAGTATTCGAGCAGCTGCCATACAACTCCTTCTTTTATATGAGCATTACACTACACTTAATAAAGCGGTGTGTTTGAAATTTTGCCAAAAGTAATTAACCAGATGATATAATGTATATGTTACGGTCATACGGGTATCCCAGAGTTGACACAGTCTACTATACTACACTCTTCCTCGTTTACTTTGTATTTACCAAATTTTTTTATTTAGATTAAATTCAAAGTAAAGAAACAAAATTTTTTTTTTAAATATCAAAGTATCACAATTCACAATAGTAAAATTTTTTTATAAAATTTACCCGTAGCACTTAACGATATTGTTTTTGATAAATTTTATCAGTTTTGACATGTTTGATGGTTGACACTTGTTATAGGCCTAATTGATTGACTAATAGATTTTGTAGTGATGCTAATGAATAAAACACAATACTAAATATTAACTTGAAAGAGTTTAAATTTAACGTGATGTCCTTTAAACTTTGATAAATATAGCCAATTTTTACAATCATTACCAAATTATTTACGAGGTTCTATAAATATGAAACTCACATTTAATCAAAACAAGCTGGGTATTAAAAATTAATTTAAAAAAAATATTTCGCAATATTCGAAAAATTTTAATTACCTAAAAGGGAACTTACTTAAAAATTTAATTAAAAAATGCAATTTTTGAAAAATAAATCAAAGCAGATTTTTCTAACAATGACAAAAACTTATTAAGCGTTTTAAATTTTGCATTTATTTTTTTTTTTAAACATCTAGACTTTATTGCCCAGTTATACTATTTTTATTATTTTTTCAGTTAAAAGCAAAATCATGTAAGATTTTAAAACTTCAAATTCATCCATGACATTATATACATATATGTGTATATCTAGTATAATGTATCAAACTCAATCAAAGTTTCAAATTTGTTATTGTACATTTTTAAATCCATCGAAAAATGCTTCAATTTTTAGAATACTGTGTATATGTATGGGTATTTTGTATGTCGATTTTCGGTCCAAATAACCAGATGACGACAGTTCTTTTTGCTTTTCTTTTTTAAATAAAAATGTCTGAATTTCATGTACAGTCAGTCTATGGTGTTATTTTCTACATAAGTTTTTTGTTTTTGTGGTCACCAGAGAAAACTTAACGAAAAAGTTTTACGCCTTTCAAAAAATCCTTTTAAAATTTTTTTTTTATAATTTTCCCAGTATGTGTTTTATTGTTCTTTTTTGGAATTATTTTTGAATTATTTGACTAAGCTTTTAGTTTTTCCTTTTAAATCCTTGAATCTGTAGCTGTTTTTAAAAAATCACCACTTTTCTTTTCTAGTTTTTTTATTACTTTAAAATATGTTCGTTTTAAATATTTTTGTTATGATATATATATATATAATATGGTTTTAGACAGGGTGTTTTCTAATTTGTAGAATTTATCCATAGGTCCCATAGATTTCGTAAATATTCGGATGCAATTGCAATTTTCATAATATTTTACCTTAATTTTTATTTAAACTATTTAAAGTAATTATAGAAATTTTAGTTAATTAATTAATTAGATTTTTTGTACTGTAAAAGTTTGACTTTCCAAAGTTGTACTGAAATACTTATTTGGAAGTACTGCTTTTTACTGAAATTAGGTTGGAAAAAATATCACTTTTGCAGTAATGCATTGAAAGTTCTTCTGCTTCCTTTCAGTGTTTTTTCATTACTTTTTCGGTGGTGAATTGAAATATTTCTTTTCAGCACTCTTTCAATACTTTTTCAGTATTGAATATAATTAGTCTACGCAGTTCTGTTTTAGATAATATAATGATAAAAATTATTTAATTAATTAAGAGAGCGATGAAGATAGTAACAGTACTTTATTCTTTTTTCATTCAAATTACGGAACTTCAGTACTTTCGTTTTAAGTGCTTTATAATTACGGTACTTTTTAAGTCTCATAATGAAAATTTTGTTAATTAAAATTTTTTTATTCTATAAAAGTTTAGAAATTTTGTTTTATATGTTCGTTTCGTAATTCTTAACTTAGTTTATCAGCTTTATACGCTTTTTACACTTCATTTATATATAGGTGAATGTCAAAAGGCAAATGATAATTCAGGTAAATGAACCTATTATTTAGTCAAATACCAACAAAAACTTATTATAACTAAACTATAATAATGAAAGTTTTGTATAAGATTTTATGCATGTTTTTCAAACCAAACGCAGCGTTACATAACAGTGTATTTAATTATAGAACATCCTGTATAAATATATTGTAAGATTGTGATTAAATACTTATTAGTTTCTAAATAATACAATTACTAATTTATAATTGAGTTTTTCTAAATTTTTTTTTTTTTTTTGTTTTTTTTATAGATGGCATTTCAATAGATGAACTATGTCCTTTAAATGAAGGATTATCATCACCAAAACAAGTTGTTATCGGATCAACGAATACGAATAGTAATGATTCATTAATAAAATGGAATTCAATTTCAATTAATAGTTCCATATTAAGTAGTGGAAATTCAAATAATTCTAGTTTAAAAAATCCTAATAGTAATAGTAGTAGCAATAATAGTAATAATAATAATAATAATAATAATAATAATAGTAATAAAAATAATAGTGATACAATCAATACAACCAATACAACAAATGAATCAAATACTAGTGGTAATAATGAAACAGGAAATATTGGTGGTATTTCATCAACGGAAATGGTAATGCCAGAAAATTGTATGTGGCCAAATGCATTTCAGGTTAGTATATAATTAAGAATTTTAAAATAAATTAAATAAATAACTAAAATAAAATAAAATAAAAAAAAATATTTTTCTTCAATATATACTTTTATTAAAGTAGTACTAGCCCCCTAAAATGTGGAAAATAAAAAATTGAAGGTAGATCTTGGAAGTTTGTTACTGTTTTAATATAAAAGTAAATTGTTGGTATAAGAAACAGTTCTTTTAATGTTTGAAAACTTTTAAGCTTAAAATATTGAAAATTTTCACTAACCAATTTATGGTAGATCTTTTGCATTTAAAAGTGTTTTAGTATAAAAGTAAATTGCTGAAATGGTAGACAGTTCTTCTTTCAATTAATCTTAATCCAGCAATTTACTTTTATATTAAAACACTTTTAAATGTAAAAGACTTACCACCAATTTTTGGTTAATGAAAATTTAATTATTATTAATATATTATTAATATATTTATTATCTATATATATATAGATTATTATTAATATATTTATTATCTTTCGAACACAAAACACAAATAAACTTGCATTAGAAACATGTATACTTTACTACTATAAACATATCTATACATAGAACAAACATATTTTGTATTTGCATATTAATAGCAAACACTAAAACAAAATCATTTCACACTATTACATTTTGTCTTACGCACTGTAGCATTTTTTAAATTTTAAGATGAATAAGTTAGGTAATCTACTTTATGTTGGGGTCGTTGGTTAAATTCTCTTCATGGTGAAATTTTTTTTTAATAACTAAAATTTTTTTTTTATTCAAGTACCTATTTGTTTAAAATTGAAACTATACAAATAAATTAATTTTATTTGTAATTTTTATACCCGTATGACTATATAGTCAAAGGGTATAATAAATTTGCCATTACGTTTGTGACGCAGAGAAGGAGGGGGGGTAGATATAGACTCAAGTGTATGGATCGGATCAGAATCGAAAAAAAAATCGATTTAGCTATGTATGTCCGTCCGTCCGTCCGTCCGTCCGTCTGTCCGTCCGTCCGTCCGCATGATAACTCAAAAACTAAAGGAGCTAGGATCTTGAAATTTTCGCAAATTCGTTTTTTTGCAATAGCCGTCATCGCTATTTAAATCCAGCCATTTTGGTCCATGGGTTCGGGTAGCTGCCATACAACTCCTTCTTTTATATGAGCATTACTCGATCCCTATTAAAGCTGGGTGTCTGAAATTTTGCCAAAAATAGTTTAGTGTGATGGCCAAAGTTACTGCAAAATTTGGTTGGTTTACTGCAAAGGGTTCGAGTAGCTGCCATACAACTTCTTATTTTATATGAGTATTACTCTATACCTATTGAAGTTGGGTGTCTGAAATTTTTCCAAAAATAGTTTAGTGTAATGGCCAAAGTTACTGCAAAATTTGGTTGGTCTACTGCAGAGGGTTCGAGTAGCTGCCATACAACTCCTTCTTTTATATAAGCATTATATTTCACCAAATAAAGCTGGTATGTTTGAAATTTTGCCAAAAGTAATTAATGTTTATAATAATAATAATGATATAATGTTTATATAACGGTCATACGGGTATCCCAGAGTTGACACAGTCTACTCTACTACACTCTTCCTCGTTTTTATTATTTCTGTTGAATGTAAAAAAAAACACAAAAAAAACTTTTCCTTTCAATGAAGATCGAACTCAGATCTATTTACACCCGAAGCCACTTCACTAACCACTGAACCATACAATTCTTGCAAATTTATGGTCAGATATCTAATATAAATGTATCACTAACTGACAGAATGAAAAATAAAGCCATAGACACAGGCAAGTTCATTTAAAAGTATATAATATATCTAAAATAGTATTTAAAAAAAAAAAATTGAATTAGTTATCTATCAAATGTAAAGCAATTATATGTTTCTATGAAATAAGTTCAAAATTTAAAATTAAATAATTTGGATATAGTATTAAGTTCGACATAATAACAAAGGAATAAGTTCATTCCCACAACACGATCATGGATAGTTTGATAGTAATGAATAATTTGTTATTTGTGACGTTTCAGTTTATAATGACAGGTGACATTTTTCATATATTCCAAGGAGACGGCAAGTTTGAATAACTAAATCCTATTTGTTTTCTTGCAGAAAGTGTATTAATTAAAATAAAATGTTTTAATAGTAAAATTTCTAGAAGAAGTGAGTATTTGGGATTCTTCCAGGATTGTCTTTTATAGAATATCGATAATAAGCACATTGCTCATGGACTCAGATAAAAAAAGGAACATCCCATTTTTCTGAAGTTTAATTTATTAACCTAACTTTTTCCAACTTATTTCATATAGCCGAAATATTATGTTATCTATTTATTTGATTTTTAATTTACTGTTAGAATAAAAAACGGTTTTTAGAATTTAAACCACAAAAAATTAATTAAAAATTCAATTTGATAGATACCTATAAAAAATGTTAGTATCTGAATCAATTTTTTGAAACCCACAATTTGAAATGTTTTGGAATGTATTTTATAAAAATAAAATAGGAAAAATGTTAATGAAAGGGTTTTATTACCACACGGTTTATTATCTATATTTATTCAATTCAAAAAAATACTTCACATTGAATTAGCCCTACAGATATTATTCGTTTAGAGAACAGAAGCAATTTAGTGGAAAATACATAATAAAGATAAATAGTTTGTAACCAAAAAAATTAAATTTAGTATTTTAGTAATTTATTAGCTTGAAATTAATATTGTAATGCAAATAGTACGTTTTTTGTCATAATTAGTGAGTAATATTATATAAATCATTGATTGTATGGTGTTATTGTACCCTATGTCTAAAATAGGTATATAGTATAATAACTTTGATTGGTGTTTGTAACCACCGAGGTTGTTACGCTAGATGTGGAAAGCTAGATATATATTTTTGATAAACGTCACCTCCTGAGACTATTATATATATACGGATAACTCAAGAAATAATAATGCTATCTTGATGAAATTTATACCGAAGGTTACAAATAACGAAAGGCTTGGATTGAAATTGGCAAAGGCCAAACGAGCATTACTTCAAAACCAATAAAGAAAGAACCTTAAAATTTGGTACAAAGGTGGTTTTTTCTATCCGTTTTGGGTTCCTGAAATTTTGTATTTAAGAAATTTTTAATTAAAGTGAATGTTCGAATACCATTACCACATCTTCCAAGACTTTAAAGTATACTTTCAAAATCAAGAAAGATTTTACTTGAAATTTAGTACAAGAGTATTCTATCCTCTTCATAATTTGTCTATACAACATTTGCGATATATTTCGAACTTAATTTCAAATGTTTTAGAAATAAAGCAACAGCATCTTAATTCTCATTTACATATGACAAATACTGTAGGGTGTCTCAGTAAACATGTAATAAAATCTAATTTTGTAATACTCGAACGGAAAAAAAATTGCAAAATAAAAATTTGTCAGTATAATAAACTGCCATATTTTGCAAGATATTTATTAAGTACTTATGTATATGCAGGGTTTTTTAGAATTAGAAAGGATTTCAGGATTTGATACAAAAATTTGGGTATTAACTATTTTCTTAAATATTTAACACCCTGAGGTTTTATTTCTTATTAATCAGTGAGAAATAACACACTCGGGGCTTTAGGGCGCAATGCCAATTTAAACGACTTAAGTAGGCATATTAATATGTAAAACCATATTTTGTGTAATTAATCAACTTCGTTTTAATTTCAGTTCGGTTTTTTATGTATTGTGCATCATAAATTCTAATCCTACTAATGAATTTTCCAAAAAAAAAAAACAAACGAAACCAATCATTATTAAATAAAAAATTCAAAAAAAATAAACAAATATTAATCTTCTAAAAATATAATTTAATAAATTTCATTTATCATTTAAATTTCCAGAACATACATATACATTAATTTTATGACATCTTATATAAAAAAAAACCATAACCTATCCCAAGAGTTACAAAAAACCCAGAAAAAAATAAATTATTTTATTCTCGTGTTTTCATTATTAACCTCCTGCTATGCAAAGTCAATCGTTCAATTTTATCAGAAAAAAAAAATGAAAGGAGCCCTTTCTTTGTTCTTAATGTTTTTTATATTTTGTATATATACATTGTATATAATATATTGAGATGAGTTATATATTAATTTTTATATTGAGCAAAAACAAGTAACTTTATGTACACAGATGTATATAAATATATGTATATAAGTAAATATATATATGTTTAAGGATTATTAATTTGAATTCGTCCTTGACACTTTTTTCTTTTTGTTAATTATATTTCTTAAGGAATAAAAATTGTGTTTTTTTTTTCTTTATTTGTGTTAGTTTAATGATTTGCTTTTTTGTTTAATATCCCTATTTGAATATTTTACTTATACACATACAATTAAAAATTTTAGTTAATCCAATTATTATAGGATATTTGATAAAATTTTAATATTTGATTCACTATTAATATTTCAAAGATATCAAAAGCAATTTGCACTTTTCCCATTACCAAATTAGAGTAAATGTAAGAGATCCAAACACTCCGAATAATATCAATTGTATTCCGAAATTCATCGTATAAAATATTTGATTATTATTCGATAAAATATTTTTTGTTTCTAGTACAGATTTACCAATTAATTTGATGGATAATAATATAAAGATTAAAATTTTGTTACTTGGTCAATGTGCAACATGTAAATTCTAATAGAGGCTCTTATTAACTCTGATAAATTTCTTTTAAATAAATAATTCTAATATAAAATAAAGGTTGTACATCAAAGTACAAATGTTGTAATAGAAGTAATGTTTCGTCTTTTCAACACTGCTAGACTCTTCACGTATAGGCATTACTGTCAAAACTGCTCCGCCAACCCCTGTTTTAATTTTCGATTTGTTCTAATACTTAAATGAAATTCAGAACATAATTGGTAAGTTATTACACTCATTTATAATGTTAATATATTTAAAATTTATTTACAACTTAATGTAAATATAGACAAGATTGAACTAATCACTTTTTCTTAACATACCTACTTATTATATAGCTATTCATATAATAATAATACAATCTATGTAATACG
>OY720442.1:58737433-58865023 GCA_963082915.1 Dolichopus griseipennis
GAATCAAAATGTTAACTACAAAAAAAAAAAGACAACGAATGAAAAACAGTGATGGATTTGATGTTAAACGTTTTATAAATACATACTCATATAAAGAATATTTATTATATTATAAGAACTTGTAAATATAGAAACTGAAAAATGTACTTTTTTAAAGGACATTTACATTTACCTATTAATAGTCATAATTATGATAAAATCTCTGTCATATACTGCAATAATCAACATATCATTTGTTATGCGAACGTGGCTATTATGGAATCAGTTACCATGTACTTGATTTTCTTGATGTTGATCATTTACATTTTGAACGATTCAAAAGAGTTTAAGAAGAACATTAACAGCGTTCTTCAAGACATCCTCTAAATTTTTCTCTTAATTCATATAATACCCAACTCCCAAATCATATCCCCAATATTCTATTCTAAATTAAAATACCAATATTCTTTCTAAATGCCCAAACTACAACCAAACTATATATATATACATTTAACGCCTATTCCAAGCTTGGTTTTAAAAACGGGGGTGGATTAAGTGTTTTAAAGCCCAATCTGACCTAAATAAACACCGTGCAGTGATTATGGGCGAATTACGATGCCCTCCATCAGCCCTCGTAAGAAACAAGAACATGACTAAATTGTATTAGTTATTGCCTTATTTAAATATTGCATTTTCTAATAAATAAAAATCAATTTTAACTAGTACTTCACCTATTTAATAAACTTCTAAAAATAAAATATAACAAATTGAATAACGCTTGGCTTGTATTGATACATTAAATATCCGTCATCTTGGACACTGAAATATTTATTTTAAAATTAAAATAATTTTTAATAACTAAATTTATAATTATAAAAATAATGTATAGAAACGTTTAATATAAATTTCTAAATTATTGTAGCTATCTGAAATATTTATTTAATATGACACTAGCTGGTGACTATTTAATAACCGTTACAAGTCAACAATTGTAGATATTTTGAAAAAAAATTTTAAAATATTTAAATATTTTATATTTTTTGGAAAAATTTAAAACTTACAAACTAGGTTACAAAATGACTTCTTTGCAAATTTTTACAATTTTCTGTTTTACAAATATAATTGGAACTTGTAAATAATTCTTTAAATTTTTATTAAAATTTGATTTTACAAGTAGACCATGAAACTCCTAAATTCACAAACCATACTGGGGGCATATTTTACCAAATTTATAATACTACAAGTATGTACTAAAATTAAAACAAACAAGTGATGAAAAAAACCAAGGGTTTTTAAAAAAGCACATTTTCAAAATAATACAGTTTTTCATACTGAGTATTTTATCGGAACCAAATATATACGTTGGTGACTAAGTTACTACTTACTTATAAAAACAGTAATTTTTTTAATTTTTAGGTCCTAATAGCCCCTCTATGGGGAAGGTTGCCCAATTTCTCAAGGATCTAATCCTTACTACTCCGCTTCCCACAACTTTCTTAGGTTCTAATAATTAAATTGTGAATTCCACAAAAAATTGGCATTTTACTTAGAATTTTACTATTTAAGCAAAAATGGTTAAAAAAAACTGAGAGACACTTTCTTCAATTTAAAGAACCGCTTTTAAATTTAAGAAAATCTTTTAACATATATTAAAGTATAATGTTGGATCTTCAAATTTTGTATACTAACGAAAACAAATTTGAACAGGTATTCAAGTTACAGGTGTTTAAAAATTGCAAAATTTCAATTTTCGGGCCCTTATAGCTGCAAAACAGGGGACGTGCCAAAAAAATTTTGTTAACCGACTCCTACTAATTTCTAAGGATCTAACTTTTCCTAAAATTTCAAAACCCTAGCCCGTTTAGAAGATATGTGTAGCCAAAAATTTTGCAAAAATTGAGTTTTGCATAATGGTAAATTTTAGTACCGTATGGCAACCCTAAACATTTGGCTTTTAAAAATTTATAAAGTTTATAAAACCAGCTATCAGTTTGAAAATACACTTGATAGAACTCTTGTTATAACAATTTGAATATAGGGCTTTTCGCAAATTTGAGGAGCTGCAACTCTCTAACGGGTGGGGCTACAAAAAAAAATTCTTCTACAAAATTATTTTTTTTATAATACCTACTCGTGGTTAAAATTTCTTTTCTCTATTTCAAACGATGTAAAAGTTTTTGTAAACATACGGACAGACAGACAGACGGACGTACAGACGGACGGACAGAGTGAAACTATATAGGCACATTTTTACAAAATTTTTTGAAAATGTGCTTAAAATTGTGGTACTGTAAATTTGGTGCAATAAGCCTCTTAAATTTAAGTAAAATTATTTACAAGTTCTTTTTTCAATTTAATTAAGTAAATTAGTAAATTTCGTAAATTAGAACTTAATTCTTATGTTTATTAGTAAATTTATAAAATTTACAGGTTTTTAATAATTGAGCATAAAATATTGCGAATACTTGTTCATAAATATTTTACAATTTCTTATAAAAAGCTAGCTAGCTACTTTTTTTTAAGCTTGTAAAAATCCTGAAATAGAACCCTGATGTTTGAGTATAATATAATATTATTACAAATGTAATTACATATAATAGCATATATGATTTGTAAACATGTTATTACTTGTTTAATACAAATATAATAGAAATATAATAATAGTTCATTTTTAGTGTTATAACTCACAATATTGTAATTAAATTGTAAGCATAGCATTGCATATAATTATATTTGACATAGCATTCAAGGCTTGTAATAATTTAGAAAAATTTTCATAAGATAAAATTAAAAAAAGATTCATCCAACCATTGAGAGCATACAAGATTAGACCAGATTAAAAACGACATTTTTTAAGAATGAAATTTTTAGATGTTGCAAAACCTAAAGGAATATTATAATATCAAAAAATATAAATCTATTGTTTGATATTCAATTATAACAAAGATATATTTTCTCACAATTTTTTAAACCCTGAAGTGGTTATGGAAAACCTGATTAGTACAAAAAAAAAAAAAAAACCGTAGTCGTACCTCCTAAAAATTGTCTTTGATTAAGAGCAAAAAGAAAAAAACCAAAAAACCGAATCTTAAATTTATTTAAATAATTTCTTTTTTAGAAACTATCTTGGGTTTTATGTTTAAACACATGGGGTTTTTTTTAAAAAATTATTACTTTTTTAAGTATATGTATATTTTGGTATGTTCATTTTTATTCTAATACTACAATCTTTTTTTTTTTTTAATGTTTCGTTTTTATTCTTAAGTTAACAATCAACTCTTATTTTAATATTAGGTATATATATATATGTATATATATATTGTATACCAAAATGTTAGTATCAAGTTGCTGTTATATCATGAAAATGATAGTTAACTTATTCTATATGTATCTTCTATCCAATATTGCACAAATAAATGTTCTTTTTAACTTTTTCATCGTAAATACATAGGTATATCTTTTATTTTTTCTTTTTTTTTAATTTTTTTTTTTAATTTTTATTTTTTTTTTCTTTTTCTTGATAAATTTTTAAATTGCTTATCAGAATGAACTGGGAAAAGCAATAATTTTCCCTTTTTAAGAATCATCTAAAATTATTTTTTTTTTTACTGTAATACATTCACATGTACTTCAGATTATATAGATAATAATATATAATATATTAGTTACTTATACACAAAAATATTGTTAAGCCACAATATTACAAAGTATATACTTTCTAATACATGTTATATAATATATAGGTACCTAATATATATAAGATATTGTTAGATAAATGTATTATACAATATATAGATAAACAGCTAATGAAAAAAATCAAGGGTTTTTAAATAAGCAAATTTCCATAATTAAACTATCCATATTTTATAATATTTGGATTATAATTATTTTGACAAGTGGTTCTAGGAATTAAATTGTGACATGAATTATACAATTCGGGTATTTTCCAGAAATTTTATTATTACTTATAGGAAAAAATGGTTAAAAATTACACGACACCTCCATCGTTATTAAAAAATTTAACACAAGTCAAAATATAATGTTTAATTTTTGTATATTAACTTCAAATCAAATTAATTATGTTATTAAACAGTCCAACATTTTTCAAAATATCATGTTTCTAGCTTAAACCGTTTCGAAGATATGAGAAAAAATGAAAAAATTGAGTTACGTATAATAGTAAGTAAAAGTAATATATTATGGCAACGCAATGTATTTATTTTGACACAAAATAATGTCAAGCTTATAAAAACAGCTATCTTTTGACGTTTTTAAATTAATAATATAAGTCATAGATCTTGTGTTATAATAATGTAAATATAGGTAGTTCTCGGATTTTTGAGGACTTCTCTTTTAAAGAAAGAATAGTGTTGGGTGAAAGATAAAATTTATTTCATTAAAATCAATTTTTGGTATAGGTATCCTTAAAAATTCATTGCTTTATTTCAAAAAATTTAGAAGCTGTGAAATCATAGACTGACAGATAGGAACTGCCTATAAATGATTCCTATTATACAAATATTTGGAATATGTGCTTAAAAAAACAAAATTGTAATTAAGGTTTTGATATCAAACATATACATATACCTAATATATTGTATTCATTAGAATTTATATATATTGTATCCAATATCTAGTATTCTATAGGTAAATCTCTGATGGGCTCTAACTTACAAAACTGAGAGTATTTTTATTATTATAGTAAGAACATTAATTTTATTCTTATAATAGATAAAATATCTACAAAAATTTATTTTTTTAAATATATAATGTATATATTATAAATTATATATATTATATGTATATAAATTTTAATTTACACTAAATAACAAAAATAAAAAAATTAAAAACAATATTTTATATTCAAGATATTAGATTTAATATACTGTTATAAGTAGTAAGTGAGAACTACTTAGAAATATAAGCCTCCAATGAAGGTTGTTAGATACCTAAGAATTTTAACGAATCAATATTGATTTTGATAAAACTTATCAAGCCAAGTAGTAAAGTTAGGTATTACTTTTGTAGTCTGCTAATAAAGCCCCTGCTTAGGTAAAAAAAGGTGCTAATTTAGTTGATATATCGGATGTCAAATATTTTGTTAGACTGAATATAAAAAAATGATGTCGTACTAGAAGTACCGACTTACCAATTGAATCATTTACCATTACTCATTTTTATTATAATTCATCATTAGAATTTTGTCTAGGTGGGAGTTTAAATGATTGAACCTGATAATTCACATGCTATTTTATATAAAATTAAAACAAGGAAGTTTAGAGATGGATATAGAGATACCATCATTTCAACAAGGTCCGGCGGTTCTTTGTGCACTCATGCTCTTGAATCAGCTGCACCTACAGTTATAAGGGTTGGCTTCCTCATATAACAGCAACAACAACCAATTTCAAATCTCAACAAATCATTATAAAGTCATTCATAACTTCTACAAAATATGTATGACCTCATGTACATTATATAATTACTAATCAGTAAGACAATAGACCTCCTATAAGATAAGATATTAGATAAATTTTAAATATTGAAATTGTTATTATTTAATTTAAAATCCATTTGATTCAATTAAAATACAATACCATTGTGGTAATATCTTTAATCAAAATATTTTGTAATTTAAATTTTTCTTCAATTACTTGAATAATTTTGTCATTTATTGTATCTATCTTATAGATATAAAATATTGTTAAAAATATGGAAAATTTAGTGAATCTAATAATCAAAGATAAAATTATTATACTCTTCTATAATTTTTAATCTTGTTTAAGACATTTTTAAGTACATTTTGAGAATAAAATTTTATATTTTATAATACAACAACAATCTAATCTATACTACAATATTGTTAAACAGGAAATTTCATGAACATACGTTATTTATTCTAATAATATAAAAGAATACTAAGTATTATCTTATATTATTTATATATTTAATACTTATTTAATGCCTATGTTATATATTATTATTATTTAAGTAACATATTTAAACATACTGTGTAGAAGATAATCAAATTGATAAATCAAGAAAATTGTATGAAAATTACTCTGAATATATAGGAATTATTTAATACAAAAAAAAAAAACAGATAGGAAGTAATTTAAAATAAATTTATAATAAAATAAAATAATTAAATAAGTGTTTAAAAATTGAAACACACGCCATCTGGTTAAATGCTTCTCTTATAAATTAGATTTGATGTAATTTTTTTTTTTTTTTTATTTCCGGAAAATATTTTTGTGAAATTTTTTAAACTTGTAGATACAATTTTTTAGATAATAAAAAAAATTTTTTAAGAAGACATTTGATTTGTGGTATCTTTGACTATTTTAAATTTGATTTTAAAATTCTATGGAAATTTAAAATGTTTGTATTTAAATGTAGATACTTGATGGGTAATCTTTAAAGTATATAAGTTCGAAGTAAAGTTGTTTAGACTTTAGGGTACCCTTTTTAGCAAATTATTAATAAAAATATGGCTTCCTGAAATAGCCCCACAAACAAAAATCCTTTTAAAAAAAAAATGGAAATAACAGCGGAAAAATTTTTACGAGAAATAATCCTCCATTTCTAAAAAAAATATAAAGTAATACCCCAAATATCTGGAAGGATTATATAACTATTTTAGAGTTTTACTTAAATTTTTATTTGGGTCTTATTTCATAGAACGGATAGTTTCTGTTTTCAAAACAAAGTAATTTAAAAATTTAGAAAGCCCAATAAAACTTTACAATTTAATCAAAATTGTTTAAAAAATAATATATTTTGATAGTAAAGTCCTCCAATTAACAGCTGGGTAGCATAGTGGTTAGAGTACCGACGTTTAATGGGAAAGACCCGGGTTCGCATCCCAGTTAAAGTAAAAAACTTTTACCTGGTTTTCGACTATATTTTATAAGGCGTAGTACTTCCCAATATAAATTGTATGTGGAATTCATTTGATCAGTTCTAATAAGAATAAAATATTTCCCCATGTTCTGACATGCACATTTATAATCAGGTTGTTTAGCCTGCAACTGAACTGCTACAAAGAAAACCAGGTCCTAATACCGAAATCTATAATTTTTATAAAAAGTAAATGGTGCATATAGACTTTTGGGAAAAAATGAATAGGTACCCTTATTTTGAATATAACTTTAAAATCAAATTTAATTCCATCTAAACTTTAACCCTAAAACCCCTTCAATATTTCTAAATTGCAAATGTAATGATCCTTTTCTTAGTATATGTTAGTTCTGTGATGACATTTTAAAAGAATTAAAGGTATCATTTAATTTTGAGGGTTATTTCACTTAATTGCAGGAATACTACGGACCGTTTTACGGCAGCCATAAATATATCAAATATTTTGACAATAAAGAGATATGTCGAAACTTACTTAAATTTTTGTAATGCATCTAATTGCTGCATGAAATGTCTTTAGATTTTCGTTGTTTATTTTGGTGTTGGAATTTATAGTTATTTATTTTTTAAATCGAATATATTGTAAAAGAGTTATGGGTTTAGTCCTCTGTTTTAAATTTGCACACAATTCTAAAATTTGATTGCTTTGAAACTAGGATATTGAGGTCAAATTCTTCAAGCCTGTGGTTAATTTTTCTCGTTTGCAATTGTCGTTGAATTTATTAGTTAACCACTGAATTGTATTGTCGACTTACGTTGATCAGCTCTTCATTTTAATTTTTTTTTTGATATTACGCATAACTTAAGATTTAATTTTTAAAGTTTGTATTTTAATATTTTCATATTGCAATTTTCCAATTTTTATAATTATAAATTTTATTTTTCTTATTATTTACAGTATTCATTGTTACAAACAGTTGTAGAAGCATGTCAAAAAAAGAAACATTGTAAATTTAATGCAACACCGGGAACATATGGTGTCGGTGCTAGTGGTCGTGGTGAAGCTGGTAGTAGTAGTTTTCATCATAGAATGCCAGATCCATGTCCTCGTGTACGAAAATTTGTTGAAATAGCATATAAATGTCGTCCATGTAAGTATTATTGAATTTTATGTATGTGTCTATAAATTGTTATACAAGTTGATTGTTACTTTTCGTATTTATTTAAAGTTCATATTATTATGTAAGCAAGGTGTGTTTTATTGAGGGGTATTAATGTAAACGTTAGCCTCTTATTACGATGGAATTAAACCAAATTATAATAAAAATGTAAAATGAATTATGGTATATCAGTTTTATATTGATCTATTGTCTTAATTTAAATTTTAAAAAGTACCTTAAAGGAAAGTAACATCATTTTAAAAACGGATTTTGAAAATGGGCTGAAAAAGGGTCTTTACAAAGAAATTATAATATTTTAGTCTTGGCTGGCCTTAAATAAACTCACAAATAATTAATAACATTTCGGTATTTCTTTTTGGGTGCGTTTATTTTGGAGCTGCGTACAAAATTATATACATCATTTTGATAGAAGTGTTTATATTGAAGAATCGCTTTGGTCTTCGATAAACAATATAAATTTTTTATGATAAGCCCTTTTCGACGTTTTTATCATTTATCGCAGCTTCAACATAAACGCACTCCTAGAAACTCATTTTTGTTTTATATATACAATACAATATAATGTTGTTTGAAATTAAAAAAAGCGAATTAAAACGTATTTTTTAGGATTACTTACCTTGTTTTTAAGCCGTCCTCGTGGGCCCAAATCATGTCGCATTACAAGCTTGGTGTACAAATTTTAGTAGTATCATCATCTGTTATTCAATGTGTTTATTTTGTTGGTGTAAGCCCAACATTCAAAACTAATTCTCTTCATCTTCTTGATCTTCTTCAACAAAAATACTATACCATATTTTTGCCGCTTTAAGTTATACCACTTTACCTAATTCGTAGTCATCACAAGAAAATCAAAAAAATAATTTAATTTTTATAGATATACATGTGAACACTTACCATACTAGATGAAATTTAAACTCTAAATAAAATTTAACTCACATTAAAACTTCTACAAAATTAAAAACATTTCTTGAAAACACAATTGCATTTAATAAAAATATATGCATTTTAATACCGAGTCACATATTTTCATCTTGTTGCGCATGTTCATTTTCATTTTTAAAATAAATTATAATGTGTACCAATATCATAATTGGAGTAGAAAGACGATCGTACGAATAAAGCACTATACCACATTACCCTCCTATACCACAATACCCGACTTTACTTTACAAAAGCAATAATGGTTTTTGATAATTTTATTTAGGCCATAGACCAGAATTTAAAATTTTCAATAAAAGAAAATTGATAAATTTATTTGTAACTTTGGCCATTACATTAAACTATTTTTGGCAAAATTTCAAACACCCAACTTCAATAGGAATAGAGCAATGCTCATATAAACTAAGAAGTTGTATGGCAGCTACTCGAACCCTTTGCAGTAGACCAACCAAATTTTGCAGTAACTTTGGCCATTACACTAAACTTTTTTGGCAAATTTTCCGACACCCAGCTTCATTAGATAAAGAGTAATGCTCATATAAAAGAAGAAGTTGTATGGCAGCTACTCGAACGCACTGCAGTAGACCAACCAAATTTTGCAGAAACTTTGGCCATAAAACTAAACTACTTTTGGCAAAATTTCAGACACGCAGCTGTAATAGGTACAGAGAAATACTTAAATAAAATAAGAAGTTGTATGGCAGCTACCCGAACCCATGGACCAAAATGGCCGGATTTAAATAGCGATGACGGCTATTGCAAAACAAACGAATTTGCGAAAATTTCAAGATTCTAGCTCCTTTAGTTTTTGAGTTATCGTGGTGATGGTAGGACAGATGGACGGACATACATAGCTAAATCGATTTGTTTTTCGATTGTGATCCGATCCATACATTTGAGTCTGTATCTATCTCTCTGTAATTAATATCATGCTAATTAAAATATAATATGAACTTAATTTCCAATTATTACCTTTTACAGTATTATTTGGTATTTTGCAATCAATTAAAGCTCATAGATATTATACTAAAATGAAAGATTCAATTTTCATAAGTACATAATTCAATTAATCCTTCATTATAATTATATGTGCCTACATGTGTAGGTGTACCTATATTGAAACACTTATATAATAAATATTAGTATTTTCTCCATAAACGTGTTAAAAAACATTTGATGACTTTGCAATTTATTTAATACATCCTATATATTAAAAAATATAGGAATAAGATATAGATAATTCAGAAAATTTAATAAATAAAATTTTGGTATATAAGATGAAAATCTGCTGGAAAACATGTATACAATAAAATGAAAACCAAATACACAATCTTTGTTTGGTTAATTTGATTCCCAAAAAAAAAACGTATAAAACTAAAACTGAATATAAAATTTCAAGGATTTCATCATAATAATATATAGTTAAAGCATCATATATATTTTATATAATACATATATATTATAGATTCGATATAAATAAATAATATTTTTTTCAAATAAAATTTAGGTCACCAATTGGTCTATGGTCGGAATATGTTTTAAGATGAAAACATGAAAAATCCGATTAAAGTGTTTTTCTGTTCTTTGGTTTTGTCTTTCTCAATTTCAATTTCAAATTTTAAAAATGTTCTCCCCTCTTTTTGGTAACTCTTCATCTATATTATTCATTTTTTGCTGCCGTTTCTTGTTAAAATTTTCAAATTCTTTTTCTTAGCATATTTTCAAAAAAAAAAATGTCAATCTGGTCGAATTTCCGTCCGTCCGTCGGTATGTTTGTAAAATTTCTACATCATTGAAATGAAGAAATAAAAATTAAAAAGCTTTTTTTCTGTGGTCCCACTAGTTATGGAGCAACAACTTACCAAAGTTGGGGAAACCCATTTATTTAAATTGTTATAACACAAGTTATGTTAGGATTGGTGATTTCATAAGCTTTATATGTCAAATAAATATATATAGTTGCATATAACGGTTCTTTAGTTAACCGATATGCTAAACTCAATTTCATTTTTAAATTTTTGACTTTTATAGGTATCTTCTAAATTATTTGAGCTACAAAATTGAGTTTTTGAAGGAGCTTAAAAATGACTTATACTTATTTAAAATAGATTGAACTTTGAGCCCCCTGTCGTTAATGAGCTGCAAGTGGTCAAAAATGTACAAATTGTATTTTTTTTTAACACTTGTAACTTGAATACTTGTACAAAATTTTTTTGAAGTAAAATACAGTTCTTCCTAATTTTAAAGAACTTTTTTAAAATTTAAGGAAGTTTGACAAAATTGTGAAAACGAGATTTCGACTACCGAGATTTTGGAACTGGTATTTTGTACCGCACCTTTTATGCTTATTATATAATAAAATTCCTTCCTAGAACCTGAGGATTTTGCGAAGGGATAGCTACCTCAGAATTAGCATCGGTTTCTTTATAAATATTTGAAACCTTTTCTGCACAAGGCCTATTATGTATTAGGGGTCAACAATTTTCCAATTCTTTATCAACAATGTTTGTCGATTGTGCAGTTTTGGAAATGCAATTTTTAAGAACCCTTGATTTTTCTCATAGCGTGCTTTGTTTTCCAATTTTCATTTTACAAGCGGAAGAACTTTAAATTTTCTATTTAAGAAACAAAACAAGAGTTCAACTATAAAACAAAGAGCTATTGAAGAGGAAGAAAAATTTAATTTAGTACAGGAAATGAAAACAATAAGAAACAAATAATCTATCAGATATTCTACTAATACGAATTACGAATAGAAAAAGATTAAAATGAATATTGTAGAATTAAAGAAAGAAATAAGGAAAGATAAAGAATGAGAGAGAGAGAGAGAAAGAGAAAGAAAGCCAAAACAAAATCCAATTTGGTGGAAAAAGGTTTGTGTTGGATTTTTTGCGCCATGTCTAATGCCGCCAACATAAATTTTCCACATACGCCAATATATTATTATTCTTGAAGTCCAATTTATATTGAAGTATTATACTGATTTAGTGATTATAATATTATATACATAGAGTCTATCTATATAATATATTTTTTTTCCCCAATATATAGTTATATATATTATATTGCTTTTATGTTGGGGAAAATAAAAATGGAAATTTTTTTAATCTAAAATATGTTTATCCATTACAAGAATATTTTTATCTATTCTAATTAAGTTTTTGTTTTTATATCCGTGCATGCATAAATGGATCGTTATACCTGTGCACACATATATTGACCTGGTATATTAAAATTGCTCCTCCGTTAACTCTTTGATCTAGACGAGCAAGATATAGTGTCAAGGGAGCGTATCGGAGTAGCATCGAAAAATAAATCAATCTAGGTATGAGAATCTGTCCGTCCGTCCTTCGATATGAATTTCTTCAAAACTAATTATACTACGAGGATGAAAATTACATACGGTAAGTTATATAACGAATCCAGCACTTATATGAAGTTTGAAAATGTTAGGGCCCCATTTTCGGGGAGCTGCCGTACAAAGTTACGAATTCGCTAACTATAAATCTAATGAAGCTACGAGGTTAAAATTAAAATTGGACTCGTAAAATAATGGGGCAAATTACTTCGCAAAGCTGGACATCACTCGGATCAACTTTTAGGGTGCACCAATTGTTTTTTTTTTTTATGGTTTTTTTTTTAAGCAAAAATTATGAGGTAGGATGAGTCAAATTTTTTTTATCTGTTTTACTTTTTTATATTTTTTTTGTAATATATGTGTATTTTGTAATATGTGAAAAGGATAAGAGAAATAAATAACGGTTAATTTTATTTTATACATCATAGTGGATATGCACGGGTATTTAAAAGTTGACAAGGGCAACTAAAATTCCTCCTTTTATTTTAGCTATAGGAGTTCAAAACATGAACCAATTTTTTACCATATTTCTTTTTTTTTTAATTAAATTAATTTAGATAAAGAATATAACTGTTGTACAAAATAAATATCTAATCTTCAGATTATTGAAAATTGAAAATTTTTCTGTATTTGTTATGTATTTAAGTTCTATTTTGATATAAGTACAGCTAGTGCGTTTATCTATAAATTTCATTTTAATTAATAGTAGGATAATATGCAATATTAAATTAAAAATTTAATTTAAATAACTGGAATATTTAATCAAAAATTCTTAATTGAAATAAGAGTCTTCCAGCGAATTAAAACCCCGGGTTGTTATTTTTCATAGGAACTGAGAAATAAGAAGCCCCGAGTCTTATCTTATTTCTCTTCCATTTTAATCTTCGACTTCTAGATAAATAAAACCCTCGGATGTTATTTTTCAAGAATTCAATAATTGAGTTGTAAGTAAAATCACACCCAGGGCTTTAACTCTGAAAAAATTGTTTCTCCGGATTCTTATTTCATATATACTTTTGTATAAAAAAGTTTTAAATTAGGAAGAATTTTAGAATTGTATGCGAAATCAGCGTAGTACAGGATGTTCTGGCGTAGGTTAGATTCTGAACAAAGGAAAACGTTGAAATTCGATTTAAAATTCTTGAAAACGGAAATATCAACTCTGCTTTTGAATTCCATTCTAACATACCACCAAAATATGATACATAAATATGAAATTAATACCCCAGGTTTCTATTTCACATTTAATGATAAATAACGCCCGGGGTCTTATTTCTCATAATTATAGTAATTGAGAATAAGAATACAAAATATGGAATTAACACCCGGGGTTTAAATTCTGGAAAAATGTATTTCTGAATTTTTATTTCATATTATATTATTTTGTATAATAAAGGTTTTATATTAGGAAAAATTTGTGAATTGTATTCGAAATCAGGATATTACCATTTTCCAAAACATTTATTATGCGCAGGTTAGATTCGGAAGTAGGAAAGATTTTAAAGTTCGATTACAAATTCTCGAAAAGGAAAATATCTACCCTATTTTTGAGCACCACTCTAACATACCTCCAGAATATGATATATTTTTATTAGTACATTTTCAAAAAATTTTGTAAAAATGTACCTATATAGTTTCACTCTGTCCGTCCGTTTGTCCGTCCCTTTTTACGTACGATTGACAAAAAAATATCAGCAACGGGTAGGTATTGCAATAAAAATAGTTTAATGTTAAAACTTTTTTCTATTACCCCTACCGTTACGGAGCTACAGCCCCTCAAAGTCGGAAAAAGCCCTATATTTAAATAGTTATAACAAGAGTTCTATAAGGTATATTTTCAACCTGAAAACGGTAAAAGACAGCTGCTTTTATAAGCTTTACGAACTTTTAAAAGCCAAATGTATAGGGTTACCATTCGGTATTAAAATTTACCGTTATCTAATACTAAGTTTTGCAAAATTTTTGGCTCTTTATAACTTCTGAACGGCTCAATCTAGAAACTTGAAATTTTAGGAGAAGCTAGATCCTTAGAAATAAGTAGGAGTCAATTAAAAATTTTTTTTTGTTACGCCCCCTGTTTAGGAGCTGTAAGGGGTCCAAAACTGAAATTTGGCTTTTTTTAAGCACCTGTAACTTGAATACCTGTCCAAATTTTTTTCCATTAATATACAAAATTTAAAGGTCCAACATTATATTTTAATATATGTTAAGAGTTTTTCTTAAATTCAAAAGCGGTTCTTTAAATTGAAGAAAGTGTCTCTCAGTTTTATCCATTTTTGCTTAGATAGTAAAATTCTAAGTAAAATTCCAAATTTTGGTTTAATTCCTAGAACCTAAAATAATGTAGGGAGGGAGGGGGTGGTGAGTGAGATTAGATCCTTGATAAATTTGGTAACCTTCCCCATTGAAGAGCTATTAGGACTTAAAAATTAAAAATTTACTATTCTTACAAGTAAGCAGTGACTTATTCCCCCATAGTATATATTTCCAAAATTAAACTGAGTTTTTAACACAATATAATTTTGAAAATGTGCTTTTTTAAAAACCCTTGGTTTTTTTCATCACTTGTTTATTTATAATATTTTATTCTGAATTTGTAATATTTGGGCTTATCGCACCAACCACTTATCATTAATTAACATAATTGTGGCACTAAAACTAAGTTTTTTACGAACTTAACCTTGGATTAATAAAATGCGCTGTCATTTATAAAAAAAATTTCTATTTAAAACGAGGAAGTTTATAGTTGCCCTTGTCAACTTTTAGATACCCGTGCATACCCACTAACCGTTATTTATTTCCCCTAAAAAAATATAAAAAAGTAAAATAGTTAAAAAAAAATTTTACTTAGGTATTATCCCATAATTTTAGCTTAAAAAATAAATAAGAACAAACAAAAAATTAAATTAAAAAAAAAATGGCCCACCCTAAAAGTTGGTCCGAGTGATGTCCAACTTGCCAATTAACTTGCCCTATTTCTTTATCTAACAAGTTTTAATTTTAACCTCGTAACTTCATTAAATTCACAGTTATCGAATTGACAACTTTGTATGGCAGCTGCCCGAAAACGGGGCCGTAACATTTTGAAACTCCATATAAGTGCTCATGTTTCATAAATGTTTTGTGTGAATTTCAAAACTCTTGCTCTAATTTTTCAATTCTATCTCTTATAATTAATTTTTAATTCAAGCATCATATGATCATATTCATATAATGATCATCATTATAGATAATAGTCATCATATTCATAATGATTATATCTTCCAATATTAAAATACAAAGCATGCAAAATATTACACATATACATATTATATGAATACATATAAATTTTTTATGACGCCATTTACTTAAAAAAAATCTTTGTGTTCGTTTTTGATTATCTTAAAATTTTTTTAAACTACGCATCATTTAAGTCATATGAAATCGTAACTCGAAATCGTTATCTACAAAAAAAAAAAAAAAAACAACAAAACAAATATAAAACGAGGAAGATTATAGTTGCCCTTGTCAACTTTTAGATACCCGTGCATACCCACTATGGTGTATAAAATAAACCGTAAAAAAAAAAATTATAAAAAAAAAAACAAACACAAAAAAATTTTAATTCATTGTCCCATGATTTCAGCTTGTAACAAAAAAAAAAAAAATTTTAATTTATTGCCCCATAAGTTTTGCTGAAACAAAAAAAAAAACCAAAACAAAAACCAAAAAAAACACAAAAAAAAAAACCAAAAAAAAAAAAAAATTGGCCCACCCTAAAAGTCCGGTGAAAATGGGGCCGTAACATTTTGAAACTTCATATAAGTGCTCGATTCATTATATAACGAACCGTGTTTAATTTTCATCCTCGTAGTATAAATAGTTTTGAAGAAATTCATATTGGTGCAAGGAAGTTGTATGGCAGCTCTCCGAAGCCTTGGTCCGATTTTAACCAAAAACAATAGGGAACCTAGAAATTGTCTAAAAATTACCTTGTGTGAGTTTCAAGACTCTAGCCCTTTTAGTTTTTGAGTTATCGTGCTGACACACGAACGGATGGACGGATGAACGGACAGACACACATAGCTAGATCGACTCATTTTTCCATTCTGAGCCGATACGTACCCTTGACACTATATCTAGCTCGTCTAGATCGATGCGTTACAAACGGAGGAGCAAATCTAATATACCCGATGTCATATATGTATGAAATATTTTTCAATCAATTTCTAGGTTCCCTATTTTTTTTGGTTAAGATCGGACCAAAACTTCGGGTAGCTCTCGACAACTAACTTTTTCAACTCCAACATTTTCATACAAAAATTTTAAATTTTGCTTGCATCTTGATATTATATGAATTTTGTTTTTTTGTTTTTTGTTTTTGTTACAAAAAGTAGATAACGATTTTGAGTTACGATTTCATAAATGATTTAAATGATGCGTAGTTTATTTAAGATAAGCAAAAAAGAACACAAAGATTTTTTTAAGTAAATGGCTTATTGATATTGATAGAAATAATCATTATGAATATAATGATTATTATCTATCATGATGATCATTATATGAATATGTTCATATGAAGCTTATTTTGCTTAAGTTTAATATATTCGTGAATTAAAAATTAATTAAAAGAGATAGAAATGAAACTTCTTTGCACCAATATGAATTTCTTTAAAACTAATTATACTACGAGGATGAAAATTATACACGATTAGTTATATAATGAATCGAGCACTTATATGGAATTTCAAAATGTTACGGCCCCATTCTCGGGCAGCTGCCATGCCAAGTTGTCAATTCGATAACTGTGAATCTAATGAAGCTACGAGGTTAAAATTAAAACTGGGCAGGTAATGTAATATGGCAAGTTAGTTGGCAAAGTTGGACATCACCCGGACCAACTTTTAGGGTTTTTCTTTTGTTTTTAAGCAAAAATTGTGGTACCTATAATGAATTAAAAATTTAATTTTTTTTTTTGTTGCTATTTTTTTTTAAGCAAAACTTATGATAATAAGTTATATACTTTTTTATATTATTTTTTGTAATATTTATAATAGCATAAGGGAAATAAATAACGGTTAGTGGGTATGCACGAGTATCTAAAAGTTGACAAGGGCAACTATAATCTTCCTCGTTCTTTTTTCGTTTCTAACTTCATTTTTTTATGATTAAAGTTAAAAATTTCTGCAACAGTTTACTCTAAGCGTCTGAGTATCATGCAACTGAGTAAATAGTACAACCGGAGAAAATGGATTAATCTTATTAATTTTAAGGATTATTCTAAAAATATAAAATTTTTCAATCAAATTCTTTACAATTTAAAAATATTTTTTTTTTTAATTTAATTTAACTTGAGAAATAAAAAAATATTTTTAAATATTTAATTTTAATCAAATTATCATTTGAAAAAACAAAATTACAAAATCCCAAGTTAGATATTATCATTAGCTTCAAAGATCAATTATCCTGTCTTATTTATCTTCCAAATAAGTAAAAGTAATTTTTTTTAATAAAATTTTTAGAAATATATTTTTTTTAATATAAATTAATTTTTATAAAAGATAAAATATATAAAATACTTAATATATTATTTACAAAAAAAAAAAATACATGATAATTGATAAAAAAAAGAAAATTGTAATATTGTATTTTATATCCTGTTCATACATTTTAATGATGTTTCAAATGATTGTCAAATCCATTAATCTTTTTTTTTTATTTTTTATTTTGTTCCTTATATTATTCCTTATATTTTAATAGTATCCATTTTTTTTGGAATTTTTGTTCTTTTTTTTTTAATTTTTATTCTTTTGAATTAATTTTATCTTACATTTAATTCATCTATTAATCAATCTTCCTTATATAGGGTTTATATATCAAGGATACAAAAATACCAAAAAAAAAAAAACAAAAAAAGGATATTTTGTCCTTAAATGGATCAAAGTGAAAATTAAAAAATCTTAATAAAACATGGATATTGTTACGAATAATTAAAATGAATAAATCAAAGTAAAATTAATTTCAAAGGACATATTATAAATTTATATTAAAGATCATCTTTCTTATAAAAGAAAATAATTAATTTTTCCAAATAATTAAAATTAAAAAAAAAACAAAAACATAAAATAAAATATTTATTTAAAAATTTATTTTATATTAAAAAAATTATTTATAAATTATGGCATAAAAAATTTAAATTTTATTTATTGTTAATTAAAAAGACTAGATAGAATATTTTAATATAAACCGAAGGTTAATTTTAATTTAAGCATTTTTGAACAAATAAAAGTTACTTTTTATTCGATTTTAATAAAATCTTCAGATATAATTGAACTTTAAATTAATTATGGTAAAACATATATAAAAATTTGTATTTTTGTATCCGAATTTGTAATAACTGTTTTTTAACAGATTCTAGTAAAATTTAAATACTTTATTCATTCCTGACCTTTATTTTTATACCCGTATGACTGTTCATCAAAAGGAAATACTAAATTTCCCATTACGTTTATGACGCACAGAAGGAAGGGGGTAGATATAGACTCAATGATCGGTAAGGATCGTATCAGAATCGAAAAATAAATCGATTTAACTATGTATTATTTTGGAAATATTTATTCGTTTACTGCTGAAACTTACCCCTTGGGTACATTCACAGATTAACGTGTAGTATGATCATAAAATTTTGTAAAAATTATGTAAAAGTAACTTATAAAAATTCGGCCAACACGAGTAAAGGGAAAAATTGGAAACTTAAAGGTTTAATGCATAAAATCAATATCAATTTTGTATTAAAAGAATAAAATTTATTTATAAAAGTGATCCGTTCCTTATCAAAACTTGCTAATGTAATGTTATAATTTTTATAATAAAACATTGATTTTCAGAAAAGCTTTGGTAACTTTTTAAAATTTAAAAATAAAATAATTAAACGTTAAGTTGAACTGATTCGCGTTTGGATTTAAAATAAAATTCACCGATTCCTATTTACTTAGATTTTAAGCTTTCTATCGTCTCAACTAATGTTGCAAGTATTGTTCAGTCTTGTTATTTGTAAAAAGTAATATTATCTTAAACATTAAAGTCAAAAGTTGTAAATTAAATAAAACCTAGTCAAAATGAAAAGTTCGGAAACAATGATACAAAAAAAATAATATTGCTCCAACTTAAAATATCGTTAAAGAACTTTATCTGAATTAAATTTTTATTTCATTCTTTTCTAAATTTTATCAGAAATAAAACCAATAATTATAGTTCCGGTGAAAAAAAAGTTTTAACAATTTTTTAAAAACCATAAAAATATCCCGTTTCTTGAGACCTAGTAGTTGGACGAACTTAATTTAAAAAAGCTCTGGAAAGAAAAATTGAAAAAGATTGGCTCTAAAGTGTCACCTTTTTATACCCGTGCATTTATATATGACATCGGGTATATTAAAATTGCTCCTCCGTTTGTAACGCATCGATCTAGACGAGCTAGATATAGTGCCAAGGGTACGTATCGAATCAGCATCGAAAAGTAAATCGATCTGGTTATGTGTGTCTGTCCGTCCGTCCGTCCGTGTGTCAGCACGATAACTCAAAAACTAAAAGGGCTAGAGATTAGAAGTTCACACAAAGTCATTTTTAGATAATTTCTAGGTTCCCTATTGTTTTTGGTTAAAATCGGACCAAGGCTTCGGGGAGCTGCCATACAACTTTTTTGCACCAATATGAATTTCTTCAATACTAATTATACTACGAGGATGAAAATTACACACGATTAGTTTTATAATGACTCCGGCACTTATATGAAGTTTCAAAATGTTACGGCCCCATTTTCGGGGGGCTGCCATACAACTTTTTTGCACCAATATGAATTTCTTCAATACTAATTATACTACGAGGATGAAAATTACACACGGTTAGTTTTATAATGACTCCGGCACTTATATGAAGTTTCAAAATGTTACGGCCCCATTTTAGGGGGGCTGCCATACAACTTCTTTGCATCAATATGAATTTCTTCAATACTAATAATACTACGAGGATGAAAATTACACACGGTAAATTATATAATGAATCGAGCACTTATATGAAGTTTCAAAATGTTACAGCCTCATTTTCGGGCAGCTGCCACACAAAGTTTTCGATTCAATAACTTTTAATCTAATGAAGCTACGAGGTTAAAATTAAAATTGGGCAGGTAAAGTAATAGGGCAAGTTACTTGGCAAAGTTGGACATCACTCGGACCAACTTTTAGGGTGGGGGATTTTTTTTTTTTTTTGTTTTTTTTTTGATTTTTTTTTTTATTTTTTTTTTTTTTAACCAAAAATTATGGGATAATGAATTCAAATTTTTTTGATTTTTTTTTTTTTTTTTGTTTTTTTTAATGGTTATTTTTTATGGTTATTTTTTTGTTTGTTTTTTTTTTAAGCTAAAATTATGGGATGATGAGTTAAATTTTTTTTAACTATTTCACTTTTTAAATTTTTTTTATATAATAGCTTAAGGGAAATAAATAACGGTTTATTTTATTGTATACATCATAGTGGGTATGCACGGGTATCTAAAAGTTGACAAGGGCAACTATAATCTTCCTCGTTTTAGTTGGAATCTAAGTTTTTAAAGCGCTAACTCTTCAACTGTTAGGTCAATAAACTTGTGTATACCATAGGTTCTATACCTGCACATGTTGGAACAGGAACTTCTTAATGAATTTTACATACAATTTAAACATGAGAAAGTACTAGGCTTTATAACATGTAGAAACGTCTTAGATTTATAGTAATATCTTGTATTTCAGTCAAATTGTATTCTATTTCTGTGAGTTTATAAGGGTTATAATTTAATGGTTAATTTTTAAATGGATTTAATGGTATAATTTAATTTGAACCCAACGACAAATATGGTCTGAATCAGGTCGAGTCGAAAACCAGTTTAAGTATTTTACTTTCACTGGGCTTTGAACTAGGTCTTTTCGCATGAAGGTTTTTACTCTAACCACAGTTCCACCCAGCCTTTAAGCATTTTGTTCAAATGTCGTTTCGTTCCGGATCTCTGTCAGTTATTGAGTTATACAATAAAATTTTCTCTTGTCTCAGACAGATTGTTTATGTATTAATTGTTTTTCGTAAAATAAAAAATAAAAATTTTTTAAAATAAGAATTTAGGAAAATTAAGAATCTAGGAAATAAAGTACATAGCCTAGCTAAATTCAAAAAAAGTTTTATAATTTATGAACACTTTGACTTCAGAATACTAAATTTTTAACTTATTCTTGTCTTCGGTTACAAAAGACCACAAATAAATATTTCAAGTAAAATGATCAATTTTTGATTTATTCCTTCAAATATTTTATACACTGTTTCAAGATTTTCATTCACACCCCCCTTTATAACTCTGTCCAATAATACCATGTTAGTTTTTTTAATAAAATAATTTGAAAAAAAAATTAAGTAAATGCATTTAATTTGAAGTCACTTTTCATTCCATTTAAATCCCCTCTTAAAAATACGAGCTTCATTATATAGAGAATATGTATTAAATAAGAAAATTTGTTTTTGTAATACAAAATAAAACAAAAGAAACATCAGAAAAAAATAATTTTGTTAATGGCTTCATTTTTTTGTTTTTTTTTTATAAAAAAAAAATGAAAAAACTCATAAAACGTGTTCTTCATGTTGTTATTTTACAAAACGTTTTTCTGTTTTTTTTTTTTTTTATTTCTCATTCTGTTCATTGTTTAAATGAGATTGAGATTATGTAATAAGATGAAGTAATAATCCTTGTTGTTCCAATATTTATTTAAAAAGGACAAAAAATGTATATATATATATATATATGTGATAATATATTTTTAAATATTATATATAGCTAGGTACATATAAATATAACATGTAATATGAAAAGTAGTAAAAAAACTCTGATGAATGTTTGATACTATGTAGGGACTTTAATAATCAGATAATGAAAAGAAGAGAGGAATAATTACACTCATTAAAAAAAAAACAGTAAGTAGGTGGACTACCAGAAGACTATATGATAAATACTCAGAGAAAAAAAATTAAAAACATGAAAAAGAGATACTTGAAACTTAATTTATTAAATTTAAATGTAATTAAGTAAAGAATATCATTATGAGTTGCTCAATTTGAATGACACGTGAATAATCGATGACTTTAAATTTAGTGTTGCCTAGATTGTAACAATATAAAATATTAATTTATTCTGCGTTTTAAGGATTTAAAAACAATAAATACTTAGTGTGGTGAAGACTCCAGAGGAATTCTTTAAAACTGAACCAAACAAATTTTGTGACATAATTACCTTAAAAAATAATATCCTTGTTTTCGATATTTTCACACATTATATTCCATAACACCTGTTTAATTTAGAAAATTTATACTTATTCTGAAGTTTTTTTTAGTAACGAAATAAGACATGTGTAATTGAAATCTGAAAGAAATTGTACTTTTAAGATAGAATGATATTCAGGTGTAGGGTGAAATAACATTTACTCAGAAAAAAATTACGATCAAAAATAATATCTCAAAAAAAAAAAATTCCGAACTTAAATTTTTTGGATCCGAAAAAAAATCCGAATATTACTAGAATTTAAATTTTTCTTAATTAAAGATTTTAGCTTTTGGATAAATTCTAATTTTCTGATCCTTTTAAAGAATATGTATACATATATGGGAGATTCTTAATTAAGTGGGATCTTAGACTTAGATTTTTTTTCGGAATTAGTTTTTTCGAAATTTTATATAATTCGATATTTTCAAATTTTCCGAATTTTTATTTCAAGATTTTAAAACAATCGAGATTTTATTCATTCGCAAATTATTTTAAGGATTTTATTTTTGGGATTTTTCGTTCGGAATTAACTTATGAGTAAATTGCCATAGACTCTTAGATGGAATGTTACATAAGAAATGCTCTCTCATACAGAACCAAGTCTAAAATTCCTTTGAAAGAATGGCTAATATTCTGTGTTTGCTATGAGCTTACATGGTTTTCAAAACAATTTACATGTTAGCACTCAAAGAAGACGGTCTATATAATTTTTTAAAGATAAGAATGACGAAGTATTTACAGTACAATTTAGTCTGATCGATTTTGGAATAGAGATACATTATCTGGGGGTCGCTATATTAAACACGTTACTAACAAACGAAATTATGAACTTATATAATCTTACTGACTTCTGCCCCGATTAGTTCATTTATTATTTAATAAATTCATAAAACAATTTAGGTTTATCTAAGTGAAGACTAATAATTTGATCCGAATTTACTTTTGACATGCTAAAAAAACATTTTTGCCTAATAACTAGTAAATAAATGTGTATCGAATTAATAGTGGTGGGAAATCTAATCAAGAAATACTAAAACAATTAATAAAAGTTTTTAAATTAAATATTTCTAATCTTCTCAATATTATTTTATATTATTTTATTAAAATGTATCTGATCTCGAAGATTATTTTGTGTTAAAACCTTTTCTTGTATTATTTAGATTTAATAATGTAAGTACAATTAATTTTAATTAAATCCAAAAATAATACCTACAAATTATAACAATAATTTATTAAAATAAACTTTATAGGTTTAGTTAAAATACATATAATTGTAATATTTTATTAATATAATATATTTTAAATTGGTTTAAAATAACCCTGAATAAATCTGAAGTAAAAATTAATTTGATTTTATTTAATTAATAATGAAATTAAAATGTGTCTTTCGAGAGTAAAATATATTTTTTTGTTCTTTAATTAAATTTCTATAATTAAACTAATTAATTATAAAAATTGTAATTCATTTAATTATACACGTTAAATATCTATACAAGGTGTATCAGGAATAACAAAAGAAAAAGAATAGACGATGATTTGGAAAGATTAAAATAAATGTTAAAAGAAATGTCTTGGAATGTAAGAATATTCCAAATGTTCCATGTTACATTCCAAATGTTTTGGAATCTTTAGCTAAATTAGAAACGAATTTAATTAGAATGAATAGTTGAATTTTGTATTTTCTTTGTTATAATTATATGCTTAACAACTACCAAATTATGAAGTTTTAGAATGATTTACAAATTCTGTTCAGTGTTTAATCCCAAATTTCTTTGAATTTTTTTATTTTTTTTTTACTAGCAGCTTTACGTGCTAACTGTTCACTGTTATAAGCTAAACCTATATATATACATTCCGGAACAGGGAGAAATATTATATTTTTATTAGAACTGATCCAAGGATTTCCCATACAATTTACATGAGGTAGTACTACGCCTTTTAAAATGTAGAAATGTTTTAGATTTTCAAAAAATACATTTCTATTTTATTGTATAATAATTTTGTATTTGAGTTATATGGTATTCTATATCTGTGAGTTATATTATTCAATTAAATTATTTGTTTACATTATGTTTTTGTTTATATTGTTATATATATGATTTTTTTATTGAAGATAGGTATATACTGAATCTAAAACTGAAACTCTTTAAAAAACGGCCATTTTTAAAAATCAAAAAAAAATTTCCAAGACTTTCAGAAATTTCTCAGATCTATAAAGAAAACGGGATAAAAAAAAATCCCATTCTCATTTATTTTGATCTTGCTAATCATAACTTTTCATTTTTCCATTACTTCTGGTACATCCTGTATAAAAAATATAATTTAATTGTTTCTATTATTATCTGTAATCCCGTAGTTGTTTTCGTTATTTTAATGTCCCTAAAATATTTATAAGTTACTTACAATATAATAATATCTTTGTATAGGTATTTATGTTTAAATATATGATTTTTAGCACATTTTCAAAAAATTTTGTAAAAATGTGCCTATATAGTTTCACTCTATCCGTCCGTCCGTCTGTCTGTCTGTCCGTATGCTTACAAAAACTTTTACACCGTTTGATATAGAGAAAACAAATTTTAACCACGGGTAGATATTACGAAAAAAATAATTTCGTAGAAGAATTTTTTTCTGTAGCCCCACCCATTACGGAGCTACAGACCCCCAAAGTTGGAAAAAGCCCTATTTTTAAATTGTTATAACAAGAGTTCTGTTGGGTATATTTTCAATCTGAAAAAAGATAGCTGGTTTTATAAGCTTTATAAATAATTAAGAGCAAATGTTTAGGGTTGCCATACGGTACTAAAATGTACCATTATGCAAAACTCAATTTTTGAAAAATTTTTGGCCCTACATATCTTCTAAACGGTTCAAGCTAGGGTCTTGAAATTTTGGGAGAAGTTAGACCTTTAGAAATTAGTAGGAGTCAGTTAACAAAAATTTTTTGTCACGTCCCTTCTTTAGGAACTATAAGGGCTCGAAAATTGAAATTTTGCTTTTTTTAAACACCTGTAACTTGAAAACCTGTTCAAATTTTTGTTTACAAATATACAAAATTTGCAGCTGCAGCATTATGTTTCAACATATGTTAAAGGTTTTTCTTAAATTTGAAAGGGTTTCTTTAAATTGAAGAAATTGTCTCTTAGTTTTAACTATTTTTGCTTAGATAATAAAATTTTAGGTAAAATTCCAAATTTTGGTGGAGTTCAAAATTGATTTCCCCGAAAAAAATTGAAGGGTGAGGACAGGAGGGGGGGTGGGCAGCTCCATCATAAGTTTACTAAGCAAAAATGTGGAAACCTTCTCCATTGAAGGGCTACTAGGTCTTAAAAATTAAAACTTTTATGTTTATATAAAACAGTAACTTATTCACCAGTATAAGTTTTTTCCAAAATTAAACGTTATCATTGAAGCTGCAATATTATTTTTCGCATTTATTAACAGGTTTTCTTGAGTGCATTGGGGTTATATTCTAAGTATTTCTCTATTAGTCATATAATTAATACATTAATGAAATGACTAAATTAATATTATCATTTATTTTTATATATATTTTTAAAAAAATAAATGATGAAATATTCAGTAAGAAACCGTATATAATTTTGAAAATGTGCTTTTTAAAAAGCCTTGGTTTTTTTCTTTACTTGTGATTTTGTAATATTTCAATTAAATATTTATAAATAAATTATTTTTAAAAAAATGTATTATATAAAGTGGAATATTTTAATTGTCTTTTATAATGTCCTTAATTAAAAGCTAAAAAAAATTTGTTTTAAAAATAACCTCAATATAATAATTAAAATCTAATTAAATGTTAAAATAAAAGATTTAAAATACATTTATATATAAGTATATAATATTTATTGTATTAGTGTGCATGTAGTTAAAATTCACGATATAAAATTAAATATGTGTACATATATATAATATGTATATCTCAGTGATATATTATTGTAGTGTAGTAGAATATGTAGGGAATATTAGCTTGATATCTTATATTTTACATTATTTATTAAACAATCTATTGGATAATATTGCTTAACTGATATACAGTTTTTTGGTACAAAATTCTTCTATTCTTAGTCAAATATAAGTTTTAATTCATTTTCAACTTTGATATAATGAGTATTTGTGAGGTAATCTTAAAATAATTATAGTATTATAATTTAAAAAAAAATATATAAAGCTTTTAAAAATCGAATCTAATGTATTAGTTATTTATATTATTATATTATTATTATTATTGTTTTAATTTAATTGGGTCTCATTGCTATGCAAACTTTAATTAAATATTGAAGATATAAAATATATAAATAAATATAACAATTTTCAAGAATATTCGATTGTGTACATATAAATAATACAGAATCTACTCTACAATAGATTCATTATTGTATACATATTATTATATAACATTGAAAAACGTAAAGTACTTTTGATTTAGTACTTGTTGAGTACTTAATAAACTACAATAATATAATATTCAAAAAGCTTAGAATTTAAAGAAATTTAATTATTTAGGTAATAAGGATATCGTTTCTTCAAAGGAGAAAACTTCTCATTTTCCTGAAAATTTTCCGAAAAATTCTCATTGATTCTGTGAGGGAAGTTCCTCTTTCTATTACATAATAACTATTAAAACTTTGAATGAATAAGCTAAAATTTAATACCTTAATTTAATGGAATAGAATGGAAGAGATCCATTTAAAGTAAGGCTAACTTATTTTTTGGCATCTTTTCCTCCTATCGAAGAAAGACTACTTCGCTTAACAACAATGACTACTATAAGTAAATTTTTATATAACCATGTAATTATCTTCTGCAAATTTTCGATTTTGTTTGAATTTTGTGGGGCTTTAAATCTATGGGTTGATTCGACTCCAAACTAATATATTTTTGTTAATTTTCGAATAAAAGTAATAATAATTGAATATTCGTTTGGAGTTGTTAAAATATTAACTCCTTTATTTAATTATTTTAGGGTTCGAAAGTTATACTTAATAAAATATTAAATTATGTTTGCTTTTTGAAAAATCTTCGGATTAACTACCAAAACTATTCGCTTTTAGCATATATTTGTTTAAATCCTTTTTACCTCCATAGGAAGAATATTTGTTATTCAAAAAGTCCTTTTATAGACTAAGTTTCAATTTTGGTAGTCATTATTTGAACTAAGTTATTGATTACTTTATCTATTATCTTGCGCCATCTGTTATCAACTTTTACACAAGAGTTATATAAATCTTATTCCCTTTTCACAAATTTGATATTAGAAAAAAAAAATTTAGCAAAACAATTAATTTTTTTACGCGATTTTCTCTTTACGCATATTTTTACGCTAGGTATCCACCGCGTAACTAAAATTAAGTGTATATATATATTGAAGATCCTATTTTTTGAACTGTTACAATAAAGGTATACAATCTTAAGATATTTTTTGTTTGCTGGATATGATCTGATGGGTGTGTCTTTGAAATCAAGGCCTTCAATATTATAGGACGCCAACTCAACCACCACTCAAATCATCAGACACAGGCAACATTCGGATATTGACGGATATATTAGCTGTAGATACACAATTCTTCTTAAACAATTCCAACGTAACACCAAAGGTAGCAGGAGGTGCTCATATCTACATTGTGGAAATTCCAGATGGTTTAAAACTGGTTATTGAAACTAATTTGTCGTGAGGACTACTAAGATGTGGAACATGTTGCCATCTAATGTGTTATCGTCTGTTAATGATTTTCCATTTTTCACAATAATTTAAAACGAATCTTTTCAGATTCATTTCCAATCTATCTCCGAATTCTCCCATAATATCCTATTTTCCAACTAAACCTACATGTTATGTACAAAAGAGTCCGTTCCTATAGTTTAGTAAGCGTGTATAAAAAAATATGCGGTAAATGAGTTAAAGTTAACTAAGATCAATAAGGTCTATGTAAAATATTAAAAACTAGCACGGCTATAATATAATACACTATGTCCTTCATACAGTAAATGCTTTTTATATCTATATATCCTTTTCCTCTCTCTCTTTTTCTCTTTAAAGATCTTTAGTTTAAATTTCAAAATAACCTTTTCTTTGACTAACTATGTAAAACATCGTAGGAGTTTTTTTTTAAATAAAAAATTTATTTAACATTCGTTTATGACTGGAGTAATATAATAAAAAGTTTTGTTTTTTATGACCTGTACGAGATTTATTATTATTTTTATGTTTAAATAAAAGTAATGATGTGATGTGTGTAGCGCTCGTCCTTTTTTTTTTTTTTGAAAGGATATTTTATGAGTATATGTGTTACATGTTGTAATAGGAAGGAATATAATTAACTATTACTTCAGATCATTAAACTTTTCAAATTCAGACGAAATGATTTTATTTTACAAATGTTTTTAAATACGATTTAAGAGTACTATATTAGTTTTTAAAAACATTGTTTTTGAAATACCATATAATAAAGGTACGTAAAGTAGGTGTAATAAAGAAGTATCATATCATATAACGTATGTTTTAATAAGGGTAACTTATTTACTAAAATTAACATATAATATTTTTAAAGAATCAAATAATACATACTTACAATTAGATATAAACCTGATTAAATCTTATATTGGAGAATACCCATTGAAGATTAAAGGTATAAAATTGAGGAAAAAAACATAAATTAAATAAAAACATTCATTAATCATTATATTTATATTAAAAATACTCTACTCTTTATAATATATAACATAAATCAAAATTGAAGTGAATTAAATAGAAACGGACATACCCAAAATTGTTTAACCCAATTACCATCAAAATGAAAAACTATCTTCTAGTATAATAAAATTAAGTCCCACTCCTTTCTTTTTGGTAAGGAATTAATTATAATTACATACACATATACGTATATAAATTATTTTTAGAATAGGTACTCTATACGTTTTTGAGTATATTTTGTTTTTCAAGTATAGAAAGCATAGAAGTATAATAATTAAATTACTGTAGAGAAGTATATCAGATCATTTATTTAAATTAATAATATGATTTAAAGTTTTATTTTTAATTTCGGGCAGTTAAAATATTAAGGGGTTAAGTTCCTATATAAAACTAACTTTAACCCCAAGCTTTTTTAATAAATATATTCAGAATCTCTAATAATTTACAAAAAAATTAAAAAAAAAACTTACATTCATTACTATGATGGTAGGCAGTAGGCACCAAATACTGAAAAAAAAAATTGATTAAAAAATATAGTAATACATAAATGTTATATCTGAATGTCAGAATTTTTATCTTTTATAAATTTATATTTCCAATCCGTGCTATTTTTTTCTATTTTATTATATTTTTATAGCCTTGGGGAACAATACAGTGGGGTATTGCAAACTTGTATTTCCGTTTGTAACTGATCAAATAATACACTACATTTAAATGAATATATTTATATAGCTACGCTCTGTCCTTTCACTAAAACAGTAATTCAAAAAGTAAATGAACTTGATTCTTGAAATTCACTAAAAGGATTTGTGAAAAATATTCTAGGTTCCATATATTGTTTCAGAATATATTAAGACAATAAGAAATAAAAACACTTAGAGGTTAAAAAATTGAAAAAGGTGATGTGATATTTTTTTTGAATAGTGCATTTCAAGGCTTTGGAGAAATATTGGAATAAAGTTGAACCTAAAGAACTCTAAAATCAAAAATGAAAATAGTATTTTTATATTTTCTGGAAAAATAATTCCCCTCAGTTCTTTAAAAGAACCGATACTAGAACGAAAACTAAATTTGCTTTAGAAAAATTTCAAGTTTCGGCACATTCAATTTAATCTAACCGTTAAATACTTTTCAAAATGCAATTTTTACAAAAGTCTACAAAAAAGGGGCAAAAACCCCAAATTTTTTGTCATATTTAGTCCAAATATAGCCTTCGAATAGGAATACCATTTCATGTTTGAAAATTTTATTAATACCAGGACTATGCATAGATTCAGAGGCCTCAGTGATGTAGTGGGTGCGTATTTGGGTTTACTAACCGCGATGCGTGGTCAATTCCCTTACAAATCAAAAATTATTTAATTGTAAAAAAAATTTCTTAAAAATTTATTTTTCTCAACAAAATCGTCTTGGTAACCAAATATAATTTAAAATATACAAATATATGAACAAAATAAAAAAATATTACTTATAAATTATTATAAAGTATTAAAAGTGGGATGCACAACGGGCTGCAAGTACTACAAGTTAGGATGTCACATGTAATCTCTCATAACTAACAACAACAACTCCATGTATCGATTCACGTTTTCATATGTGGTTCTGAAAGTTCAAATCCAATATTAGCAAATATGAAAGTCATTCTGAGAAAGATTTAGCATAACTGTTAAACAAGCTATAGACCTAGTTTGTATATCATTTTGTTAATACATTTCACGTAGACATAACATTAAAACCCACAGGATATTTTAAATTTAAGAAAAATTATTATTAAATTAAATCCCCAGAGCTATAGTCTTGTGCATTACAACGGTCAATCGTATAATTTTCAGACAGTTGGCAAGGGTAACTGTTTACTCTTTCTCGTTTTAACTATATAAATTTTGTATAATATTTTATTAAATTTTAAAATACTTTAAGGATTTTGAAGGTTACAAAAACCTTGTAGCATTGTTCCAATTCATCATATTTTTATTTCACATTTTATTTTGTTTTTTATTATGTAGTTTCCATTAAAACATAAAATAGAAAATAATGAAAGAAAATCGTAAAAAAAAAAAAAAAAAAAAAATTTAATGTACAACATGGCTTCTATATATCCAATTGCAAAAATAAAAATATGGAAACAAATTGAAGACTATTTTATGTATTTTAACTTAAATGAAAGAATGGTTTTACTTAAATACTAAAATAAAAACTACAAAAAAAGAAAAATTAAATAATAAAATAATAAAAAATAAGTACAAAAATATGTTTTAAAAATGTTTTTTTGTTTTTTTTTTTTTTTTTTTTTTATATATATATTAAATGCAAATGTAGTGGAAGTTTATACTTTTATCTGAGCATTTTTTTAAGCCTCCTTAAAAAAATTTTTTATTACTATATCATAATATAATAAACTATAAATTTTTATAAACAATATAAAAATGATTATAAAAATAATATAAAAATTGCAGATTTTTCTAAAATTAAATTATTACAAAAAAAATTTTAATAAATATAATCAAAATTAAAATAGAAAAAAGAGGATTTCATAGTAATTACAAGAAACATTCTTTACATTGGTAAAAAAATTTATCACGTTAGAGTTGTTAATCTTCAAAATATGTGAAAAGTTATACTAAAGCTCTGATTATTATTTAATAATTATATTCAAATATATTATAAGTAAGTAATTAGAATAATAATAATTAAATAATTTCTAATTACATAATAAAGAGGTCTGTTTAGATTAATAGGCTGTTTTGTATGAAATCAGAAATATTGTTTTAATGTGTATAATAGCTTGTCTTAAATTATGACCCCTTCTTATAATCTAAATTTTATAATTTAAAAACTTAACATGAGAATTCAAAAATTTTAATAATTTAAGTTTTTTCGCAACGATTTAACCAGAAATCACCAGAAGTAAAAAAGGACATTTTAAAAATTATAAAGTGTTTCATAATGAATTTAGGGTAAAAAAATATTTATAAAAATTAATGATAATATAATAACTTAGTTATTTCATCAATTCTTTATTAATTATGAATAATAGTGAAATTAATACATAGAATATAATCCCAAGGCACTCAAGAAAACCTGTTAACAAGTGCGAAAAATAATGAAGGAGCTTCAATGTTCACGGTTGAATTTGGAAGTATGTGTATGCACGGGTGACTAAGTTACTGATTTTTAAAAAAGGGAAATTTTTAATTTTTAAGTCCTATAGCCCTTCAATGGGGAAGGCTTCGAAGTGTTTACTTACATAAGAAAACTTACGATGATTCTCGAGGATCTAAGCTTACCTTTCCCCTCGCACAAAATTTTTAGGTTCAAGGAATTCAATTTTGACTTCTACCAAAAGTAGGAAATAAAAAAAAATGGTTAAAACCAAGAGACACTTTCTTCAATTTCAGCGCCAAACATTTTACAAAAGTTTCACATAAGGGTTAATTCCAGTACCATATGGTAACTCTATACATTTGTCTAAAGCTTATGACAGCCTTTTACTTATAGAATACTTTGTTAAAAACACTTAAATATAGGGGGTTTTTTTTTACTTTTTCTGACGGAAAAGGTTGGGCTACAGAAAAAAGTTCTGCCATCTTTAGCGTTACTTACCCATAGCTAAAATTTCTTTTCTCTATTTCAAACGATGTAAAAGTTTAGTAATAGTCACATTTCTCTAAAATTTTTTGAAAATCTGCTAAAAGTACAGATCAAGGTACGGTACATTTTAGCGTTATAAATATTTAAATTCGCATGAAAATTACTGGAAAAATATATAGTATTTTTGAATATTGAAATTGTGTAATTCTATTTGCTTAATGCAATAACATCTATTACAATAGATTTGCAAGTGCTCTTAGCCTTACTCACTTGACCGCAGCAGTTATTCAATATATGTTTAATTGATTATATTTATTTCATATAAAAGAAGATGTAAGGATACGTTTGAAGGAATCATTTGCTTCGTTTAAATTTTAATTGTTAAACAATGTTTTCCAGTTGAGTTGCAGATGAAACCACCACATTAAAACTTCTTTCAATTCCTAAACGTAAGAATAATAAAAAAGTTGGGAATTTATTTTGAATTTTGGTAGTTCATATTTTGACTTTCTAATTTTTACTTTTAAATTATAACCAATATTTTAACTCGACTTATTTGTATACATAATTATTTTCAATACAGTTTTGATTCTCTGAGCCTAAATAAATCTTAATAAATTTCCACCGTATCCACAATAAACCTTCAACTTAATTTCTCCTATAGATAAATTAAACCTACAAAAAACATTATTCAAATTTAGTCTTTATTCTAATTTAGCTAATGCCAAAAAAATCTAATAGAAATATAGTACTTTTAAATATGAGGTATCCTTGAAATAGCTTCTTCACTAATTCGAAAAATTCGAATTTATAAATTTTTCTTGTACATATCTGAAATTGTAATACACTTTACTTAATTGACAATCAAATTGACAGTTAACTCTTTATATTTTACGTAGTAAATTTCAATCCTTCAAAAATATGGAAAATTTAATTCATAATATACGTCAGAAACTTCCAACCCCCTTCAATATCCGAAATAAATTATATAATGAAATATTATTATATATAATAGAATATGTAATAATATTAATGTCCTTGTAAAAAAGAATAGTATTAAATTTTTTTTTTTTTTTTTTATGAATATTAAAAAATAAATGTTTTTGTGAATTAACTGTAAAAAAATAATTTATACAATTTATACATATACTATTGTGCGTCGTTAAGAAATATACTTACGTTTTTATTTTAAAAGAAAAGAGTTTAATAATATAATAAAATAAATTGCTAGTAAATTATTGAAAAATATGTAAAATAATATGTTGTTATTTAAAAATATTATTTTGGTGGAATATAATATACAAAAAGAGACTTTAGATTAATTATTAAGATTACAGTTATTTTACTTATTTATTACCTATTGCAAATTTTATTTTTTAATAAATCATTTTTATTATACTTATATTATTGAATTATTTTATTTCTTAATTTTTGACAACTTTTGTTAGAACACAATCACAAAGAATGACTAGTCCGGCCTCTAATCAAATTTTGTATTCAAAGACTAATAGCAACTAACACATAGTTTTCGTTTACATTACTCAAAATAGTTATATGGATATACTACTGACTTTGGTATGGTGTTTGTAAAGAACCCACACTTTTCTCCCATGACCTATTAAGCATATTTTGAAATTCATAAAGGTAGAAACTTCGAACAAGAGTGTTCTGTTCTATTTCTGTTATATTCCTAAAAATTAAGTTGAGTTGAAGTGCTAGTCCGGGTAGAGTACTTCTCACACACCTCACTAAATCTAAGAAGGACATTTTCAAAATTAATAACAATAGATATTCTGTTTCCATTAGGTTCTTGAATTTAAAAAGAAATTAAAATGGCGTTTTGGGTACCTCCCACAACTCCCAGGCCCTAAAATAAGCTTATTTTAAAATTAATAAAAATAGAAACAATTCAAATTTGGTACCTATCATATTTTCTTTATTTTTCGGAAATTTAAGATGAGTTGAAGTAAGGATTATGTCAGTGAGTTGAGTTGAGCATTGTTTACAGCGTTTGCAATTATTTGTTCTAGACTGTAATAAGATTTAATTTTTTTTAACATAAAATCTTCTTTCTTTATTATTCGTTTGAATTCAAACGAATAATACAATAGCATTTATTTGAATCCGGAAAAATCTTCACACTTCGTTTAAATGTGGCGTATTTATTTATTAATTAACTATAAATTCATTATGAATGTATTTTATGTAAAATTTAATTTAATTAAATTAAGTTTAAAAAGCTTATTTTCAAATAAATTTTATAAATATATTAAAAAACGAGGAAGATTATAGTTGCCCTTGTCAACTTTTATATACCCGTGCGTATAATAGTGTTAAATAAATAAGAATTTCATATATTGCAATTGAACTGTTTGACAGAAAATTTAAAATATTTGTTTTTTTATATTTAATTACAACAAAAATTAATAAAATAAAAAATTAATTAAAAGAAAAGATGAATTTAAAAAAAAAAATATGCCCTGAACGAGATTCGAACTCACACTTTTCAATTAAGAGGTCGACGTCCTAACCAATAAGCCATCGACTTTCTGTTCAGCTCAATTTTTTTTTAAATTATTATAGTTGCTATCATTTGTTTGTTTTGAATAACTTGTTTTGAATTTTTTTAAAAATGTATTAAAAAAAATAATGAATTTAAAAAACAAAAAAATTTTGCCCCAGACAGGAATCGAACCAAAACTTTTTGTCTCCTAGTCCCATGTCCTATCCACTATACCATAGAACTATTAATAATTTGTCTACAAAAGGAGTTTTTATTTATCTCATTATTTTTTTTTTAAATAATTGTAGTTGCTATGGTATCAATTGTTTGTTTTAAATAACAGTTTTAAATAATCGTAGTTGCTATGGTATCAATTGTTTGTTTTAAATAACAGTTTTGAATTTTTTTATAGAAATATTAAAAAAAATTAATAATTTTTAATATAAATGAGTTTTCTGTCAAATTTTCTATAAAATAAAATTTTTTCAAACATAATAAATACATATATTTTATTAAAAAAAAATAGATAACAAAAAATGAATTTAAAAAAAAAAAAAAAATTTTCCTTAGCCTGAATTGGAACCGAGACATATTTGCTACAAGTAACATATCCTAACCACTACACCATGAATCGATTAATTATTAGATAACAATTTGTTTGTTTTTATATTTGGTTTCTATTTGGTTATTAATTTTGAAAATATTAATTTTGGTTATTAATTTTGAATAAAACTTCGAAAAATTTGTATGGCAGCTACCCGAAGCCTTTCTCCGATTTTAACCAAAAACAATAGGGAACCCACAAATTGTCTAAAAATTATTTTGTGAAAGTTTCAGAACTCTAGCTCTTGTAGTTTTTGAGTTATCGTGCTGACGGACGGACGGACGGACACACATAGGTAGATCGATTCACTTTTCGATGCTGATTCGATACGTACCCTTGACACTATATCTTGCTCGTATATTTCGATGCGTTACAAACGGAGGAGTAATTTGAATATACCCGATGTTCATATATGTATGCACGGGTATAAACATAGAATGTAAAATTTTTTAAAATATATTTATTAAAAAAATTGTATTATTTATTTTTTTAAATTTCAGATGAATTTCGTAGTAAAGTCGCTTGTGAAAATGATATTGTTCAATTGGAATGTAATCCGTATTCAAGAATAGCTGTCTATAGTGCTAGTTTTGGACGTACTGAATATGAAAGTATTCAATGTAATCAGCCACAGGGTGTTCGTGAAGAAAGTAAGTAAATATCTTTGAATTAATATCCCTCAGGTATCAAAAGTAGTAAAATTCTGGTCTCATACCACTTTGATTTAAGAATGGGCTCGGCTAAAATTTGATATTTAAAATAGTTACAACACTCTACTAAAAACAACATTATCAAAAGATGCAATAAATATTTCATTTAAAACTATCATTGCCTTGGACCATTGTAATAATTTTTATTATTTTTCACTTATAACTTTATGTTTCGAATAAAAACTATGAAACATCTTTTATAAATAAATAAAATATTTATAAAAGATTCTCTTACGTATTTCTCAGATTTAAAAAATAAAAGTTATGAACTAAAATATGAATAAAAGTTTCTTTTTTTAAGGAATTTTTTTAACAGAACTTACAAAAATATTGAAAAATAATTGATTTTTAAAAAAATTCTATTTTAAAAACTTTTGAGTTTCAATTATGATGGTCCAGGGAATTTTATTCTTAACTAACATATTTTCCTTTTTCAAAAGAATTTAGTTACAAAATTCTTTACCTTATACAATTTAAACATTTAGGAATTTCTATCATACAGGTATTTTGTATGTTATTTAAGCATATATACAATACGTATTACACACTAGTTATATATATACTATAGAAAATCGAAGTGACACCAAACTTTGCAGGGATTTTTATTTGTACCTAAAATAGATTATCATATTTTTGTTTTTGTTGCTTTAACCCTTTTCGGCACAATAAATTTTTAGTCTTTTGGTTTTTCTCGCTTAACTGTTCAAACAATTGGCAATCAAAATGACAGTTAACCCTTTATTTTTTGAGTAGTAAGTTTCCAGCCTGCAAAAATATTGAAATTTTTATTCATAATACACTTCAGAAATTCAAAATATCACCCCCTTATATTTTTACAAGTATAGCTCTCTAACTCATTGCGACACAAGAGATTCCGGGAGTTTTTTTTGGTTTCCATTGCATTTTAAAAAACGGATTGATCGCTTTCCTTGTGGAAAGGCAACCCCCATTATTCACTTAATTGCATTGTTGTTGACTTACCATTTCTGAAAAAAAGTTAAGAAGAATTACAGAGTTAGTTTCGAAATTAGTGTATTTTCCCTCCTGTATTTATTTATTTTCGTCTGTATTTCATAACAGAAAAGGAATAATTGTTAGCTTCTTGTAGAATCACATTCAACAAAAATGTTATTCGTTAGTTAATTAAGTTGAATTTTTTAAAAGATCGAACGTTATTCTAAAATTCTGTAAAGAAATTTTAAGTTCTATTAATCTAATGCAGGACAACAGCTTTTTAAAGTTTTTTTAATTTTTCGGTGTATATTAAAAATTACATTATCAAATGATTTCTGTATCTGGCCCACATCCGAGAGGAAAAGGGTCATTAAATTTGTTTATAATATTTATTATTGTAAATAAAATATTTCTAAATCTAAATCTAAATGATTTCTGTACATACATACAAGTTAGTGACACAACACTTATAAATATTTCTAAAAATCAATGCAACGCCGAGTAATTCTACTAGTACTAAGTACTCAATGCATATTATATTATAATTATTTTAAATATCAATAAATATTATACCTATACATTGGCGTATAACAAATTTACACTCTTTTCACATGAACTTGGTCGTTTTTCAAAAGAAGTTTGTCTATTTTCAAATGAATTTGGTCATTTTTGAAATACAAAATAGCCCCTGTCTTGAGAGCAGTAGTCGAGTCAACATATTTGAAAAAAAGTATTGTTCAATTTTATAATAGCACCTAAATATCGGAAGAAAAATCAAAAAAGCTTATATTTTAAACTGGTCTTAAAAAATAGCCCCCAAAAATGTAAAAGTAATTTTTTGGGACTTATTTTAATTTTTTTCACATTTTTTTTGGGAGTTCCTGTTACAGAATTCGGGACTAGGTGTTTTCAAACTATATCAGTTCAAGTTCTGGATCCAAAGAGCTGAGGGCACAGAAGTTAGAGTACAGACCTTTAAGCGAAAGGCCCGGATTCGAATCCCAATGAAAGTGAAAAACTAGAATTGAAACAAAAATAGAATTGTATCTATTGAAAATCTAAGACGTTCCCTACATGTTATAAGGCCTAGTCTTATCTCATGTTTAAATTATATGTATGGAATTTATTAAGATCAATTCTAATATCACAAATATAATATGACCCCCCTTTTCAGTTGAACAGTTAGCGCTTAATAAAAAAACAAAAAAAAAAGATTCGGGACATTTTTACAAAAAGGTCCAACTTTACGTGAAAAGAGCAGCATAATTTCAAAAAGGAAAAAAAATATTATATAATTATATATAATAATTAATAATTATGTATGAAAATATTTAACTTTAGATACTATTAATTTTCAACTATTTATAAATTCCATTTTAAATAAAAAGAGGAAAATATTTTTAATATAATAAAATTTTTTAAATTCCATTTAACATATTTTATATAGAAATTTATACCTAACTTCACATTTTATCACAAAAATAATATGTTAATTTTTTTATAATTTAAAATAATAGCATGCCTTGCATCATATGCAACAGAAACAGTTATGCAAATATGTCATGGACGTAGAAGATGTAATCTTGCGGCTGATGCAAATACATTTGGTTCACCCTGTCATCGAAATTCTCGAATGTATTTAAAAGTTGTTTACACATGTGGTAAGTATTGAAATTTTTTTATTGTGTTTTTATTTTTTTAATATATTGTTTTGCTTTATTTTTTTGTGGTGGTTATATTTTATAATATTATATACATACATACTATATAATATATATATAGGTATTATATAAATTTGTAAATTTTAAAAAAGGAATGCACAATATTCAAAGGATAATAAATTTTAAAAACAAACAAAAAATGCTTTTTGAAATTAAAATTTACTATACTCTAGATTAAAATATAATACAAGTCCTTGCATGTATGTATAACTTTATAATAATAATAGAGTAATAATAGAGTTAAAATAATAGAAAGAGAAAGAAAATATTATTTCATTATTAAAACAAAAAAATTGGTTTCAAGTCCTAAATATGCTAATATGGTTATTTTGAGTCTTTATGGTTTCTTTTTGTTAACAAAATTGAGTAATAAAGGGAGGGTTTATAAAAGTAAACCATTTTGCCTTTTGTTGTAAAGTTTTTTTTGTATTGTGTCCAGTTTTCCATAAAATAGTTTTTTTTTTTAAAATAAATATATTGCAAAAAAAGAGATTTTAAATCTATAGATATTTGCTTTTTTTAGAAAATGGACAACACATAATAGTAGGTACTAAAATATTAATAATAATTGCATTAAAATTGTTGATTTTAAGGGTTTTAATGAAAAATGTACTAAGGGAGTTAATTTTTTTTAATGATAGCCTTTTTTAAGTGAAAATTAAAATAAAGTTATTAGATTAGGTTATTAAAAAATATTATAATGGAACAAATTAGGCTAAAATTTTGTTTTAAAGTTGTTTTTTTTTTAATTTTTAAAGTAAATTTTTTTATATAAATCGTGATTTAAAAATTTGAGAGATATCTGAAATATTAAGTGAAAGACACGAAATAAGACTGAAAATGAGTTAAAATAGAAATTAAATAAAATTGTAGTTGGTAATATCTACATCAATTAGGTTTATTGTAATTTACTGATTCTACTGAGTCTGAAGAAAAATTAGATATCAATGATTTAAGATACATGTATTTTAGTTTTAAATTAAATTCTAAATAATAATTTACGTAAAATAAAAATCTAAGCCGCTTTAAAAACGGACGTATATCACAATAAAATCTGATGAATAAATTATTAATATACCAATTTGAGAATAATTATTTATTTAATTATCAACCCTCTCGTACAACATACAATGTACTAAGGAAGTTAAATATGCACTTGCTTTTCCATCAAAGCTTATATAATGTTTGCCAATTTTTTAAAAGTGACTTTGTTTATATCAATTATATTTGCTTACCAAGGAGATTTTATATATAATATTTATATTTGATACATTTCAATAATTTTTTTCGGTTAACCCATTCCCTCCGTTTCCTTTTTGCAAATTCAACAATTTTTCAATTTTTTAGATTGAAAATAATAGAGTTTTATGGATTAGGGGTTCATAGTTTTTGAAATAAAGCCTGAACTTTAAATAGTACAATCGAGAATAAAAGTACAAATTTTACAGTGAAAACTCTGATGTTTTATTTATGATACTTCTCGAAACAATAATTTTTTATACCCTACTCTAAAATAGGTATAGGGGTTGATTACCTTTCGTAGGGTGTTTGTATCCACCAAAGGGAAGCTAGCTAAATATAGAAAAATTTATATAATTTTGCGCAGTGTCATCCTCTGAGCGATGTCTATCTGTCCATGAACACAAGATATCTCCAAAAATATGATATTATGAATGAAAAAATTATGACGGGGACTGAAAATTGGCGGTCGGAAAGGGTGTCGGATTTTAGAAGCTTTTGATCGAATCAAGGCCAAACGAGCATATCTCCGAAACAAATAATGATAGAACCTTCAAATTTGGTACAAGGCTTTTTATATAAGACTTTCAACTGCCACTTTAAGGCCTTTAAAATAGTTCTTTCCAAAAATAAATATCTTTTTTATTTATTTTTTAAAATATAAAAACTTTTGTATACAAATTTTCCGCTTGTACTTTTTTTTAGTACAGCAAATTTTATTTCAAGAAAAAACTTTGAAAAAATTTTGTAAAAATGTGCCTATATAGCTTCACTCTGTCCGTCCGTCCGTCCGTATGTTTACAAAAACTTTTACACAGTTTGAAATAGAGAAAAGAAATTTTAACCATGGGTAGTTTTTGCAAAAAAAATAATTTCGTAGAAGAATTTTTTTCTGTAGCCCCACCTGTTACGGGGCTACAGCCCCCCAAAGTTGGAAAAAGCCCTATATTTAAATTGTTATAACAAGAGTTCTGTTACATATATTTTCAATCTGAAAACGGCAAATGATAGCTGGTTTCATAAACTTTATAAATTTTTACAAGGCAAATGTTTAGGGTTGCCATACGGTACAAAAATTTAACATTACGCAAAACTCAATTTTCGCAAAATTTTTGGCCACACATATCTTCTGAACAGTTCAAGCTAGAGTCTTGAAATTTTGGGAGAAGTTAGATACTCAGAAATTAGTAGGAGTCGGTAAACAAAATTTTTTTGTCAAGCCCCCTATTTAGGAGCTATAAGGGCTCGAAAATTGAAATTTTTCTATTTTTAAACACCTGTAACTTGAATACCTGTCCAAATTTTTTTTTTATTAATATACAAAATTTAAAGGTCCAACATTATGTTTTAACATATGTTAAAGGTTTTCCTTAAATTTAAAATGGGTTCCTTAAATTGAAGAAAGTGTCTCTCAGTTTTACCCATTTTTGCTTAGATAATAAAATTCTAAGTAAAATTCAAAATTTTTGTGTAGTTCACAATTTAATTCTTAGAACCTAAAAAATTAGAGGATGAGGAGGGGGGGGGGGGGAAGAAGTTAGATGCTTGAGAAATTTGGCAACCTTCCCCATTGAAGGGCTATAACAACTTTTTGTTAGCAGTAAATTTTATAAGTCAGTAGTAACTATTTCCAAGTAAATATTTTATTGTAATACAATATAATTTTAAAAATGTGCTTTTTTAAAAACCCTTGGTTTTTTTTCATCACTTGTTAAATAATACTTTCATTGGTTTTGTATATCGTTAATTGACAAAATGTATTTTTATTTTAAAAACAACAACAATTATCTAAATTTCTTTAATTTATTTTTCACTAATAACTCTATTTTTTTTAAGAATAGAATAATTGTACTTTTTATTTGTCAAATTTATGTGCACTTCAATGACGACAAATCAGTATTACCATACAGTAGTATTATTTATATGTTTCTAACTTTATTTTTGTATCATTAAAGTTAAAAATTTTCTGTAAGTGTCTGAATATGTAACAACTATTTTAGCTACAATATATATGTACAGTGCTTACTCCCTATACAATCGAGGCTCTCAGGTAGAGTATGTATATTATAATTAAAACAATTTGCAAGCGAACTTATAAAAGCAACATATTCTTTTAAAAATCTTAATTATGCTATAAAGTTTCGGATCTCAAGGTAGAAAATATTATTTTAAATTTAAATATAATATATTTATTATATAACTCTAAATCTGCGAACACGTAAATTAGACATTGATATTCAAAAATCAATTTATTTCAAACTATTACCATATTATACAGTTCCGACAATTTCCTCACATCTCCACCACAAAAATGAATTTTATATTATTTCAAATTTTTATAAACAAATTCTAAATTTTATTTTAAAAATTAAATTATTTTTTTTCTCTGCAATTAATTTAATTAAAATTTTTTTCTTTTATTCATTTATTCTCTTAGTACCAAAACAAGTGTTAAAAGATCGTTATGAATCATTGAGTGAAATAGATGAACCAGACGATTTTGAAGGTGATGCTAATGATTTATATGATGATGATCCGTATTATAAAGAATCTGAAGCTATACCAAAATTACAAAGTAATTTAACAAGAAATGCAAATAGTAATAGTACATTAGTAAATAATTCAACGAATTTAAATGTTGCCAGTACTATTGAACCAACAGTTAGTAGCTCAAATCCAATAATGACACATACAATGGGAATGAATTTTGAAAGTAAGTATAAATAATATAGTAATATAATATATTACTAATATTTCTACAATTTTAATTGAATTTTAATTAAAAATATAAGATAATAAAATTTTCAATTTAAATTTTAATGTGGGAGTGGGACTTTAAAAAAACATATGTACAAATTATAAAAGTCTTGTATAAAAATCCCCGAGTAATTATTTTTATAACATATTTTAAGTTTCTTATGTACTTATTAGTTTTTTTTTTAAAAACAGCGATTAAATATCTATGGAAAGTAAATTAAATTTAAAAACTCATGCATATGTATGGGTATAAAATTTTTTTTACCAAACCACCTAAATATACCGTAAGATTGTAAACAAATCAAGATAGTAAATTCACTCAGCTGTTTTTAATTACTTATAGTCTTTAATTTTAAGCACATTTTAAAAAAAATATCATGAAAAATTATCACCATACCCGTCCGTCCGTATATTTACAAAAATTCTACTCATTTGGAAATAAAGAAACGATATTTAAAACGAAATTTTAACCATCGTAGACGTTTATAACCTCAGCCGCCAAAGGTCGGGAAAACTTCTTAACGGGAATGGTAATAAAGAGATAAGCCTTATAAATATATAATACCGTTTGGACGTCCACACTACAATTTACCGTTATCCAAATCTTAATTTTTGCTCAATTTTTGACACTCATATCTTCTGAACGACTTAAGCCTAGAAACTTGAAATTTTGGGAGAAGTTAGTTCCCTAGAATTTTTTTTGTAATTTTGATCCTTTTAGGAGCTATTAGTGGTCAAAAGTTCACTATTTCCAAGAGTCTGTTACTTTAACACATATCAAATTTTTTTTTGTAAAATCCTAATTATATTTTAACATGTGTTAAAAAAAGTTTTGGAACCTTCACTATTTAAGGACTATATAAGAATTTTAAAATTAAAAGTTTTTAATTTTTTTTTTATTTTTAAATACACTTTAAAATCACAGTAACTTGACGATGATTTAATTTTCAAGGTTAAATGGCTTCATTGAAGCTCTAACATTATATTACAACCCATATTAACAGGTTTTCTTAATCGGAATGGATTTATAATATAAATATGGATGTTATTATTAGTCATAATTAATTATTAATTGATAAAAAAAGTATATTATTTTATTATCAATTTATTTGTATATGTGCTTTTACCCAAACAAACAATGAAACATTCTTTACTCTTGGAAATGTGTTTTTTAAGAACCCTTGTTTTTTTTCATCACTTGTTTATTTATCTTCTTTTATAATATGCGTTTGCGTTTGCTGATGACGTATTTTATTTTTAACATTGTAATTAAAATCTGTCATTTTACTTTTTGTAATTCTATTTTTACATGTAAATTTCGCCTACATTTTATTATTTTATACCTACCATAATTTAATTTTTTTTTAATTTTCAAAATATGCAAAATAAAGTTGGTTTTTTTTTTAAATTATAGACTTTCTAAATATTTATTTAATTTCCTGTCCATACGTCATCATTGTTTCATTTTCTTTTATGTCAATCTGTCATCTAATGACTTCCCCAAGACACAAAATGGAATCAAAAGAATATAAAATGATGATCCACTGGTAAAAAACAAAAAAAAAAAAACAAGAAAACCACAAGAAAAGAAAACAAATTACGATAATGAATTTCTTCGTTTTTCCTTTCTTTCGGATAAGTGATTTTTTATGCAAATTTTTTTTTATCCGATTAAATTCTTATGCTTCTGTTCGCTCATAACTTAAAAAAACAAGTTTTATGTTTTTAATTTCTTTTCTTAATTTTTTTTGTCTTTTTATTGTTGTTGTTTTGGTTTTGATTAGTGAACCGCCTCTTACATTTTTATTTAACGGATAAATTATAATAAAATTTAAGAAAATTATCTGTAAGTTTTTTAAAAATGTGGAGGATGATACAGATAGTAGAATAAATGTTTAAAACAGACTGACCTTTTTGCTATAGAAATATTGTTATATATACATTTTATTATATTCTTATTAGGTATATACGTCTTTTTATATTATATAATATTTAATTTTTAATATTATTTAAAATAATTTTTTTTTTTACCATTCCAGACGACAATGAAAAATTTTATATAATATTATTATTATTGGCAACATGTTGTATATTAATATGTGTATTAATAATTGCATTGCGTTTAATTGTATTACGTAAAAGATCGGGTACATCATCACAAGATCAACATTCAACAAATTCATCAAAAGGTGAAACAACAATACCAAATGGTTTTAATGATAGCATATCAGAAATAGATGCTGATATTGATTTAGCTGTTCAAATAGCATTACCAAGTGTTTCAAAAAGTGAAGTGAGTAAAGTATGAATATTTTAATAAAATATATTTTAGAAATTTTAATGTTTGGTTGGATGTTTCACTATAAATTTATTTATTTTGAAACGTTTGAATAGCACACTGATTAAAAAATTAAAGACAGATCTATGAACGTGACCTAAATCAGTTAGCATTTATAGTAATATTCATAGTGATTTAATTTATAGGCCCAACCATTTGTATATTTAAAATACCAGTAGAAATACCAGTATCAATACCTGTACCTATAACTTTATCAAAAACCAGTATTACTTAGATTTTATCTCGTCTAGAAGGACATATAAATATTAAAGCTGCTCAGTTAATAAATAATCAGATTATTACAGGAAAAAAGGACTTACTATTACAGGACTTACAAAATTAAAGTATAAGTGAAAGAATCAAGTCAAAATACCTACTTTCAAATTTTTCTTTCTTTCAAGAATCAAGTGAAAAACGAGGAAGAGTGTAGTAGAGTAGACAGTGTCAAATCTGGGATACCCGTATGACCGTAACATATACATTATATCATCCGATTAATTACTTTTGGCAAAATTTCAAACATACAGCTTTATTAAGTGTAGTGGAATACTCATATAAAAGAAGGAGCCATACAGCTACTCGAACCCTCTGCAGTATACCAACCAAATTTTACTATAACTTTGGCCATTACACTAAACTTTTTTTGGCAAAATTTCAGACACCCAATTTCATTAGGTGTAGTGTAATGCTCATATAAGAGAAGGAGTTGTATGGCAGCTACTCGAACCCTCTACAGTAGACCAACCAAATTTTGCACAAACTTTGGCCATTACACTACACTATTTTTAGCAAAATTGCAGACACCCAGCTTCATTAGTTGGAGAGTAATGCTTATATAAAATAAGAAGTTGTATGGCAGCTTCTCGAACCTACTGCACTAGACCAACCAAGTTTTGCAAAAACTTGGGCCATAAAACTAAACTACTTTTGGTAAAATTTCAGACACGCAGCTGTAATAGGTACAGAGGAATACTAATATGAAAAAAAAAGTTGTATGGCAGCTACCCGAATCCACGGACCAAAATGGCTGGATTTTAATAGCGATAACGGCTATTGCAAAAAAACGAATTTGCGAAAATTTCAAGATCCTAGCTCTAAAAAATTAATTACTTTCTGGGAATTGCAAGTATTTTTACTTGTACTTTAATTTTGTTAGGATGTGTCAATATTCACGTAATACTGGAAATTGACAAAAAAATGATTACCAAGTAATTATACTTACAACTGTATTTAAGTACAATTTTACTCAGAATTATAACAGGTCAGGTTATAATTCATAAATATCTCAGTATCCAAATAAAAATCAATCATTTTGTATGATTCTTTGTAACTAAAGTATAAAGTTGATAAATACAAAAAAAATTGAGCATAGATTTGAGTTTAAACATTTTACAAGTAGTCAGACCTAGAAATGTCTGACGTAGCCTTTTGTTTAATTATTTAAATATTTTATTTTTAATATATTTGCATTTCACCAAATTTAACCGAAACTATTCTCTTGTCTGGTTGGAACATTTACCTTTCAAGCAGCCCTTTTTCTTCAACAGTTGTATAATTAGTGAATAGTTGATCAAAATTTAAAACTGCAGAATTGAATAAGATTTTTTCAATTATTCGATCAATTTGTACCTTTCTAATATTTTTTAATTAACATAATTTTTATAATACAATTATTTATAATTAAAATTATTATTATAATAAATTTTATACTTAAAATACCTCAGCAAAATAATTCAAAAATTTTTTTTTTTATTTTTTTTTTCCAGAATTTAATAAACTATAGTCAGACTTCAAGTTTATATGGTAGTTTAGGACCATCAAATGTATCACATACATCATCAACTATGCTCTTACAATCAGCACAAAATCCTTTATTATGTACTAGGCAATCACCAGATATTATTGGTGTAACAAATCCTTATATGAGTTCATTACCACCAGGTAGTACAGCATCTTCATTAGCACATACAAGTAGCGGCATAGGTTTGTACAAAATTATTTAATTTATATATTTAAAATTTTTAAAAAAGTTCATGCAATATAAAATATACCTAATATTATAATAAATTGCCACAAAATTTGATTGTTAAAAAAAAAAAACAAAAATAGGATTACAATTTTTCCTTTCAATATAGGTACCATTGTTCCTATTACATCATTGGCTCAGTATACCACTGCAACCGGTACAAAATTATATACAGGTACAAATCCCCCACCAACATCAGGTTATATTATGGATAGTGATGGTATTTTAAGACGTCCTGCATCATCAATTGCAAATACACAACAACAACAACAATCATTACCATCAATTGTAATTGGTGGTACATTAATTGGTAGTGGAACAGCATCATCATCACCACAACAAAATAAATCATCAATAAATCAACCGCATCATAAATCAACAGTTGTTGTTGTATCCCCACCATTATCAGCCCAAACATCTATTGAACTACCATTTCATTATGATGGTACAGCACCAAGAACTTTATCAACTGGTGTTGCACAAAATCCACAATTTTTTTATGGATGACAAGATTCATCACAATTTTTAATTAATACCAGCAATAGTAGTAATAATAGTAACAATGGTTGTAATAATAGTGGTGGCGGTACAACAATTAATAGTTTAAGTGGTGTTAGTACAATACCTTCAACGAATACATCATCATCTCTAATTATTGGTAAAGATTCACCTTCATATAAAAAACAACAAAAAACCGTTACATTAAATACAACACCTATGTCTGGTTCATCTAGTAATATAAATAATATGACAGGTTCAAACAGTAATAGTAATAATAGTAATAATGGTAATAATAGTAGTACAAGTGGTGGTGCTAATATCGGTGGTATTAATAACAATAATATAAACAGTAATAGTAATACAAATAATAGTAGACCAAAAGGTAGCATTTTAAAAAGAAATAATTCTGAAAGAACTTATTGTTTTTAAAAACAAAAGTTAAATATTAAAACTTATATAAACGATTCTAATTGTATTAAATGATATTAATGTATAATAATGTATTATAATATAATACGTACCTATATATGAAAGGAATTGTAAATTTTTTTCAAGTATTTATAAAATAATATATATAGGTATATATATATTTAAATTATTTCTAAAATTAAAAAAAAAAATTAAAAAGAATTAAAAAAAAATAAAAAACATAAAACGAATTAAAAAATTTAATAAAATTAATTAATAATTAATATAGTATAAATTTAAGAATAAATTAAATAATATAAAAAATGTTAAAATTTTTTTTAGGTAGAATCAAAACTATATTTTTAATTAATTAATAAATGTAGTTAATTAATTAATTAAAAAAAAAATAAATTTTATATTTTAATTTATTCTTTTAATTCTTTTTTGTTCCTTTTTACTACAAAATTTAGTTATTTTAGATACTAAAAAAATTTATATAATAAAATAGTTATTAATTACATAATTAATATACATAATTTTTAAAATAATAAATTAAAATGTCTCTTAGTGTAAAGGTTGTAGCAAAAAGAAAAAATAATGCAAAAAACTAATGAAAAACACTATAAAGTATGTTGACTGCATTGAAAGAAATTAAAAAAAAAATTAAAAAAAAAATACGTACGACAAATTTAGAAAGTAATATTAATTAAAAAATAAAAAAACTATTTTAAGTTCTTAAAATCAAAACTATATTGAGCTGTTAAAAAAATTGTAAAAAAAATAAGTCTTGTAAAATATCAATAAAAAAATTAAATACTAAGGGGAACGTAAAATGTAAATTTCCGATTTTTTTTTTTTATATATAAAATTGTAGTTATTTAATATTTAATTATAAATTCAATATTATTTAATAATATCTATTAGTTTTAAATAATTTTTAATAATATTATTAATTTTATTTAATAACATAAAGTTCACTTAGTTTTTCATTAAAACTAATTTTTGTATTATTATTTTGATTGTTCTAATTTAATTAAAGAATAAGTACCTATATAATATAATAATGATGCAGAATCTGGAAGATTTTCTGAAGTTGTAGCAATGCGTCAATTTTATATAGAATAAATATATTGTATTACAAATTAGCAAAACTTAAGACTAACTGATGGTTTACAATATTCTAGAATGTAATATTTTCGCATCATAATTGTTTAAGAGCCCAGGAAGTGCTAGTTCAATTCCGTATATACGTATATATAATATCCATTCTTTCGAGGTCACATCTATCATTTCCAAATCCATGCGTTACAAACGGAGGAACCATTTTAATATACCGATGACAGTTTGCTTACAAGAGTATATTTACTGACACATAATTTCCTTGGAAACCAAATTACTGACACATAATCTTTACAAAATCTCCTTGGAAACCAAATATTTAAAACAGAATATAAAATTTATGATATAAATAAAATAAATTAATTATATTTAATTATAAAATTACTAAATAGATTAACTGCCACAACATAAAAGGGAAGGCGCATGCTTCACTTCCTATCACATTATGAATGATGTAGGAGATTTTTAAGTATAAATAAATTAATAAATATAGTAAAATTTTAAAAGACGAATTAGTTAAGATGCCGGTCATTCAATCCATGGGATTTGGATTAAATTCAATATTGATTAGGTCAAATCTATTAATATAACTTAATTCCGATGCTATTTATATTCGTTGTATATATAATGATATTAGTATAGATCAGTTGATTTGGGAGCTAATATAATATAATTGTAATTAATAATCTTGCATAGCTACTATGCTGGGTGGCACAGTGGTTGAATGCCGACCTTTCATGCGGAAAGGCCCGGATTCGAATTCTAATGAAAGTGAAAAAACATTTCTGGTTTTCGACTCGACTCAGTTACCATTCGCCATTGGGTTCAAATTAATGGCATAATCAATAATTAATAGTTATATATCTTTAATAAAAAATACTGTAATGTAACAATATAAACAAATGCAAAAATACAAACAAATAATTTAATTGAATAATATAACTCGCATCGCAGATATAGAATACCATATAACTCAAATACAAAATATTACAATATAAACCAAAAAAAAAAGAATTGTAAATATTGAAAATCTAAGACGTTTCTACATGTTATAAGGTCTAGTACTATCTCATGTTTGAACTGTATGTGGAATTCATTAAGATCAATTCTAATCAGACGAATATAATATGATCCCTGTTCCAACATGTACCAATGGTATAGACAGGCTTATTAGCCTAACAGTTGAAAAGTTAGTGCTTAAAAAACTAATCGACCAATTATGAAAATATGGATTTCTTGATCCTTTAAAATGAAACGTATATATAATTTATCAATTTCTATAACTTTTATTAATAATAAGTTATACAGTTTTAATCGGATTATATAAATTTTATTTTACCTAAATTTAATTTTATTTTATCCAATTACTAATCATAATTATTGCTTTTATTAATAATAAGTTATTAATATTAATTATCACAAGTATTTATAAGTTTAACTAATAATATTAATAAAAATATTTTTACAGTTATTTATATTTTAATTTCAAAATTACTTGTAACTATTTTATCATTAGATTTAATATAATATATTATTTTAACTTAAAATTATTATTAAATTTTATTAAAATATTATTTTGTAACTTTGTGTGAAGTTATTTTAGTATATATTTACATTAAATAGAACTTATTAATGCACTAATTTGATTTACTTATCAGCTATAAAACGGAATTTAAACTTATCTAAAAATATTTTTCATTTAAAATTTTTATTTGAAATCTTTTAAATTCTATATTTTCTGAATTTATTTTATATTATTATTAATTCGTTTTAAAAATAATATTAACATTCAGTACATATTAATAAATTTTTTTTTGTAAAATATTATATTCCAAGTTTAATAAGTTTGTTGAGATATTTTTGTTATATTAAACATATAGAAATAATATAATTTTGTATTTTAATAAAATCAATATCAATAAACTTTAATTATGCCAAGGATTATTGTAAAAAACAAGAAAAATAAAACAAAAATTGTGTAAATAATTTTAATAATTAATATAATATATAATTTAATACAAAACTACTGGAAGCGTAGGTATTAATAAATTTTAAATTAGATATTAATAAATTTTTAATTGAAGGGAATATTAATCTAACTTTCTTAATAAATGGAAAACTAACTGGAAGCGTGTCATAATCTCGGTTAAGTACTACATAAATACATTTTTTGAAATCTCGTTTTTAGAAATTTCCGCTTTTTCCAAAAATCGTAAAAAATATTTTAAAAATTAAGGAAAAGTCAAAGTTTTCTGAATTTTTTTATTTTTGGGATTATTTTTATACATCCCATGGTATTATATCGAATGAAAGTTACACAGAATTAATAATTACCTAAATTTTTTTTATTTAATATTATAAAAATAATTAATTGATTAACTTTTTGAAAACCCTGATGTTAAATATATTTCATTAAATCTGCACTACTATGTCAAAACGACTATATAAAACTAGGTTAAATAGTATAATGAACTTGTTATTAAGTTTGTGACGCAGAGAAGAAAAGGGGTAGATATAAACTCAAAATATCAGAATCGAAAAGTAAATCGATCTAGCTTTGTATGTCCGCCCGTGTTCTGTTCGCCTGCCGTCTCTCTGTTTGTGCGTCTGTCTGTCCGTTCATATGTCTGTCAATCCGCCTGTCCATCTATTCGTCTGTCCGAACGTCTGCCAGTCCGTCTGTCCGTAGGATAACTAAAAATAAAGAAGCCAGGATTCTAAAAAATCCAGAAATTCGTTTTTATGCGATAGCCGTCATCGCTATTGAAATCCAAGATTTTTTTTTTGCTCCGTTGGTTCCAGTAGCTGCCACACAACTTATTTTTTTATATGAAAATAGCACTATATATGGTAAAGCTGGATATTTACAATTTTGCTAAGAATAGTTCAGCTTTACGGCCAAAGGTTGCCCAAAATTTAGTTGTGGTAGTGGAGCGGGTTCTAATAGCTACCATTCAACTTCATCTTTTATAAGAGGATAACTCTATACCTAATAAAGCTTGATGTCTGAAATTTTGGCTGAAGTAGTTAACTTTTATAGCTAACGTCTGAATTAAATAAATTTGGTGTAGTGGAAGTGGTTCGAAGAACTTCCTTTCAACAAATATTTTCTTTTGTACATAACTGAAAGCCTAATAAGTTATGAATTTAAAACTTTGTCAAAAGTAATTAACGAGTTATATAATGTCCATATTACGGTCATACGGGTATCCCAGAGTTGAGACAGTCTACTCTATTTCACTCTTCCCCGTTTTTTTTCGTTTTTTATACATTTTATATAAATTTTTAATACTTCTTATTATATTTAAAATTTAATATTTTTGTCTTTAAACTTTTAACATTAAAAAAAATGTTTCCAAGTTGTTTTTAAATTAAAAAAAAAATTATTATTGAAAAAATTTATTTTTTAATAATTAATTTATATTATTTTTCAAAAAATCGGTTATTTTTACTAAAATTAATGTTTGAATATTTCCAAAATAAAAAGTTGGGTAAAAATTAATATTTGTAAATATTTAAAGAATGTCGTCTCAAATTATACAATCTTCAGAAATTTAAACACACTCATTTTCATGAATAATTAATTACATTAATTTATTATGAAATATTAAAATAAAGTCCCAAAGATGAATTTTTATTTGATTGATGTGTTGTAAATCAGAGAAAATCAGTTTTAAAAACTTCGCAATTAAAAAAAAGAATTGAAAAGAATGAGTGATAATTAAAAATAAAATTAATATTTGTAATAATTTATAAAAAAAAAGAAAAACAAAAAAAAAATTGGGAAAACAAAAATTGAAAGGGTAAAAAACAAAATTAAATAAATAATTATGTTGTTGCATATTCAATTACGGTGCGTTTATATCGGAGCGACGATGAATGATGCGACATTATAATAAAAGCTTAAAAATTATATTGTTCGCTTTTATCGAAACATTGAAATATAGAATTAGACGATTGTTGTACAGAATAATTAATACACTCTGAACAGGCATGGTTACCTTCGAAAGTTTGGTGGGAGACCCTTAAGAATAAAAAACGTTCAGCAGATTGGTAGAAAAAATGGTTCCTTAAAATTTAAGTTTTTACTTTCGTTCAAAGAACAAAACGTCTTTAGATACATGCAATCTCAAATTTTATTTTTTGTTATTCCTTAAATGAGTATAGGGTATTATTTATATATTTATATTTATATAAAATCTTATCTTATATTATGATTTTAACTATATTACAATATAATTGTTCAATTTTACGATATATTTTTATTAGATATGATCCAACCGGGGTCTGAACGCCAAACGTTTCTCTTGACAGGTCAGCGTCTTAACCAACTCTCCATGAGTCAGATACTTGGACTCCTTGTCATAATTTCTTCTCCTCCTTTGGCATGACGAGTTCTATTAAAAAAGAGACAAATCTCTTTGGATTTCATAGTCACTATGATTATAACAATGTTTATTTTAGGCTCCAATATAAACGCAACCTATATTAAAAATTGTATGTACTCCAAATATTTTTTTTCTTTTATATTTAAGTACCTAACAAATACGAAATTTAATTGGAAGATTCTTTTAAATTCGTTTTATTTTAATTTGGATTTTTGAGACTTGGAAAAAATTATTTTTTATTACGTTTTCTTTCCCAAAATTTGAAATTTTTCTTTTACCTCTAATTATTGATTTGCCATCCTAACAACTCCAAACATTTCTTTTTCTTAATATATTTTCATTAGAAAATTTAATACTTTACGGTTATTATTTATTTAATAGTTATTTAACATTTGTTGTTTGATCTTTTTTAATATTGATGAAGGTTAAACTAATTCTTATAATAATCCTTAGACTTTGGATACATAGTAAACTTCAATGACTAGAAGTAACATATATTCAGGTAATACGTCTTTGTATTTTTATTTCTGTGGAGGAAGAAGTTCTGCGCGCTCTTTCCATTTCAAAAAGTTCACCTAAGTCTTAAAAAAAGTTATATACGAGATTTTAATATTTTTATGGCCGAACGAACATAGTTGTAAGAGCATACTTAATTTATCATTACATTGCTGTAAAGGAGGGATATAAATATAGACTCAAATGCATGGATCGGATCTTGATCCAAAAGTATATCGATCTTGCTATGTGTATCCTTCCATCTATCCGTAGCTGTGCCCAACTATACGCATGATATTTCAAAAACTAAGTGAGCCAGGATTTTGAAATATTCCGAAATTTGTTTTTATGCAAGAGCCGTATTAGCTATTGAAAATGAATGAGTTTGCTCAACGGGTTGGAGCGAGTATCCTAGAGTGTACACATTCTAGGCTACTATTTGTCTCTTTTTTTAATACTTTTAGATAAGTGTAAATATTATGCTCTATAGTTTTTTTGAGCATTAATCAGACAGTGCTCCCTATTTTTGCTCAGACAGTGCTTCCTATTGAATGTTCCGAATTCGATCAAACAACCATTTTTTTAAATGAGAACTTTTTTTAAAAAATTATTGAAATAAAAAAACTTTTTTATAAATTTAACAAAAATATTCTGTGTCCACCACAGAACCAACTGTTCTTTCAGTAAAATTATAATGTATCTATGTACCTAATATTTTTTATCAAAGCAACGTAATAAACAGACAGACATACTGAGGGATATTACAAAAAAATTTTGTTAATTGGATTAATTGGTGCACTGGGTTAATTGGTGCAAAAATATCAGGTTCCAATTTTTGGTGGAAGAACGAATTAAGTGCTATATACCACTGCAAAAATACTTATGACTATATGATAAATATTGTGTTTGGGAAATAAGCTGTGACTCTTCTAGTTTCCAAGATATAGGGATTTATATAAAATTTTCAAACATCTGATTAGTGGTATTATCACTTACTCCATTTTTAGACTACATGTGAAAATTTTGTAAAATGCATAGGAAAACTTAAGAAGTCTTCTTTAAAACTCTTTTTATCTTTTACGGTTTCAAATTTTTCATTAAGCTGTATCTACATGTAAATGCTCGAAGCCTACGATAACTTTCATTATAAAAACTTAAGCATTAAATAAATTTTTATTTCGAAATTTCGAAAAAAATTATCCATATTTATACTTTTTAAAGAAATCTTTTAAATGTAGATATCAGTTCAAATAAAAAATTTAATATAAAATTTTCTTTTAATTTTCCATTATTGTATTTTCGTTTTGTTTTTTTGTTTTTAATCTGAAACTGTCAAATTACATTCTCTTTATCAGACCATCAGTTTGGCACACGCATTATAAAATATTAAAAATAAAAAAACAAAAGAAAAATTTTAAACAGTAGAAGAGAGATAAAAAAAAAAGTTCAACAGCTGCTGTTCTATTTTATTTGTAAATTTAAATTGTTAGACAGAGAAGTTATTAAAATTATTGTAAAGTGGCAGGTTGAAGACATGTTAAAAATGTGATCTTAAAGAACAATGAAAATTTTATTTTATTTATGACTAAATTTTGATTTAATATAAAATTTTCAAAGAATTGTGTTTAGAAAGTTTTTTATCAAAAGTTGTAATATCTTCTTTTTCTTCTTCTATGGCGCTACATTCCGTTATGCAACCTTGGTCTCCTTACAAATGCAAGTTGTAATATCCGAATTTTAAATCTAACAGGCCATAATATCAGACTATAATAATCATCAAATCAAAAAATTCTGAAATTTCATTTGGTAAAAAAGTCTACATTTACAAATTTTGCGATTTTACATTTTCTAGCTTTACATTTTCTTTAAAAATTTTCCAAAATAAAAAACGTAAAAGAAATTTAAATTAGTTTGAATTGGGAGAGAGGCAGACAAATTAAAAGGTTGCAAATACATGAAATTATATATGTTTTTTTATACGAAAATATAAAAAATATATAATGTATGTATATTTTTTTCAAATTTTTCTTATCTATTTACATTAAATTCAACAAATAAGTGATTTATATTACATGTATGTACGTATTGATATACAATATTAAATAAAATATATATACTTAAGATGGCAGGATGCTTTTATCATATTGTTTAAAATTAAAAAACAAAAAAAATTAATAACAAATAAGACAAAAAAATTCAAATGCAAATATAAAAACCAGGAATAAATTCTGTGGTGCCATGTAAAAGCTGCCTAATGTTATTTTACAATTCTTTGAATATCTTCTATTTAAAAATGTCTTATTTACTCCCGTAAGGTATATGGAAGGACATTCACCAGGTTATTTGAACTAAATTTCAGTTTCATTAATCATTATTTACACAAAGCCGTAGATTACTAGACTGTAGTTATTGTATAAATAAGTTAAATTTGTTATATTTTAATATTTCCTTATTGGTATTACGATATTAATTATTACGATATAATACACATTTTTACGATATTTTTTTTATTAGACATGATCTGACCAGGATTTGAATTCGAGCCATTTCACTTGAAAGATCGCAATTTTTAGGCGCACTCGATTAGTCAGAATAATTTTTGTTCTATACTTTATTGTCCATGTACATGGATGTAGAAGATTGATGTAGAAGTTATGCATACCCATTTTGATAGTAGTAAAAGCATAAAACGCGAAGAAAGCTTAGAAAAAAATAAAATTGAAAAAGCGAACCTTGAGTGTCCACCTTAATATTTATCATCCGTCAGATTAAAACTACCACCCAAAATAACCCTATAGATACATGGTTTAAATCGTTACGCATTCTTTCTTCATGACCACAGAAATGTATTGGAAAATTTCAATCTTGTAAAGAATTCAAACGGATTTATTTTTCATCTATCAATAATATAACGGAAATTTATATTTTAATTTAAAAAAATAAAAAAATTTTTAAAAATAAATATAATTCAGAAAATTAAAAAAATTCCAGGTTCGAAAAAAAAATTAAAATAAATATCATTTTACTTTTATTTTAACTTTTTTAAAATGAAACTCAATATTAATGTAATTTTTAATTTGAAATTTTAAAAAAAGCGTTTTAAATAACAAAAAAATTTCCAAAATTGAATTGCTTTTAATAAAAATTATTTTAAAATATAAATGTATCTAATATGTAATTAATGTATATCGATTTGTAATTAAATATTTTCATTTTATATTTAATTTCGAATGATAAATTAAATATAAAATGATTAACGTGTGTAGTTAGTTAATATTTATACATTTTTATTTAATTAAAATTGATTATAGAATTGAAATAGAATTACATTTTCATTGATATTAAGTTTATATAATATTTGTTTTTTTGTATTATTAAAGTATATGCACCTTGAATCACAATATAGTCTATATACACGTCCTTTGTATATTTGAGGTCAAATCTTTGAGCAAAACACAAAGTTTATGAATTGTTCTGGACTGGAGTTTTCCAACAAGCAAATTTTGTAAATTAATAGGTTTTTTCCAAATCAAAATTAAAATAGTATAAAATAATATTATTTCAACTTTAGTCCAATTTTCCAAATTTTAGAAATTCTTTGAAAATTTCAAATTAAAGTATTTGAAGTTAGCAGAAAAACTTGTTTTTAAAAAATAACGTTTTAAAAAATCGCGTTTTAAAATCGCGTTTTTAAAACCTCGTTTTAGAAAATCGTTCTTTTTTTTAAATCTCGTTTTAGATAATCTCCTTTTTTTTATTCTGGAAAAGCCAAATAAATCTGATAATTCTGGGAAAGGCTGATAATTCTGATTTTGTATCCTACACTCACATTTTTTAAAAACAGATTTTATAAAAATGATATTTAAAAACAAAAATTTACTAAACCGATATATGGAGCGCCCTATTATTTGTTCATAATATAGAATTTAAAAAACACTTTAATTCTAACTCTTACTTATTTTAAAATTATACTAATTTTTCTTACACAATATTTAATTATTTTACTTTTATTGATTAATTCTTTTTATTTTATTTTCAAAACATTTTATTTTAAAAATTTTAAAAGCAAAAGAATAAAAATCCAAAAAGAGAAATATATGAATTTTATGATATAACTTTTGTCTTTTAAATATATTATCCTTCCAAAAATTCGAAAGGATGTAAAAGGATAATTAAAAATAAATGAAAAGAATACTATATTATATAATATGATGTTAAAAGTAAAACAATTTAAAAAAAAAAAAAAAATTAAAAAAAAAAAAAAAAAACAAAAAAAAAAAATTAAAAAAAAATGATTGTCTGTGATAATATTTGTAAACAAAATATAAATGATAAAATTTCAAAATAATAATAAAGTATAAGTATATAAAAATAAGTTATATGTACATTAATAATAGTAATAATATTATATATTAATGTATATATATATAAGAAACTAAAAAAAAAATTTTTTTTTAATATTAAATTTAAATAAGAGAAAAAAAAATTAAAAAAAAAAACTGTTTATATATAAAAACTAATAAAATGTGGAAAGAAAAAAAAAATAAAAGAAAATCAAAAAAATTTTGATTTGAAAAATAAAATCATTTAAATTGAGGAAAATAAAAAAAAATACAGTTTTGAAAAAAAAAAAAAATTTTTATTTATTTGTTATTTTTTTACAGAAGAATTGTCCTTCCCTCCTTTGGCGATAAATTTGTATTTTTGAAAAGATCTAAGCTTTAAATAAACAATTTTACATATGTTTAAATGATCCTGATTGGACCAAAGAAGCTGTCTTTGAATCCGATAATTTAATTGATGGCTAGGGGAAGCCGGTAAGTTAATTGAAGATAAAAGGCTGGCAGGGGAGTTTGAGAGTAAGGTAACTCTAGGCTAGCAAGATTTGCTAATGTTGCGTTTCTATTAAAAAATTATTTCAGAAGGTAGCTGTAAGGTTTGTTAAAGGCAGACATTTTTAGAAGGTAGGTATATATAAGACTTGAAATTTTTTTTTACATAAGAAGATATTAAAAATAATTTTGTATTCGAAGTGAATAGATCTTGATGACTAGAGCAATTTAAGTAATACAAGAAAATCTCAAATAAATTCTTTTAAGTGTTTAAGTCTTATCTGACCAATGGCTTAGACAACGACATTTCATAGCATATAATTATATCATAACAGTTAATACGCAATACAAAATAAGATATACTAGTAACGCCCTGTGCTCGAAATTCGAGCTTTTTGTGCTTTTAAATTTACATAAAAAATTCGTTTTGTGTAATTTTTATTAGACTAATATTATACGAATGGGGCCTCGGTGGTGCAGTGGGTAAGCATTTGGCTTATTAACCGAGGGGGTCCGGGTTCGATTCCCGGTCAGGTCATACAATATTTAATTAAAAAAAAAAAAAATTATTGAAAAATAATTTTTCTTTACGAATCCCCATGGTGACCAAATATAATATAAATATACAAATATATAATATAAACAAAATAAATAATATAGTAGTTATAAATAAATAGAAAGTATTTAATGAGGGGTGCACAACGGGCCGCAAGGCCTAGGTGTAAGGGAAACTTGCTTTCCACCCCGTCTAAAACAACAAAAACAACAATATTACACGAAACTTATTTTTTTTTCCTATGCATATTTAAATTTATGGCAACAGTTCTTGCGTTTGAAATTTCCTTATTAAAAAAAAATTTATAATTTTTTCAATTTAAGTATTTAGTTTTAGTTTTTAAGTATTTTTGATCTTATTCCTGTAGCTTAACGCGCTATAAAGAGAGTATAATTTTGTACAGTTATTACACAAAAAAAGCGATTTAGGTACATTCTAAATATAAATAGTGTTCTAATATATAATGTTCTGAAAATTTGATGATTTATTTTTCTAAACAAATACATATACATTTTTACTGAAGTCAAGTAGCCAAAATTCGAGTAAATGCTGTCCTACATATGTATAGAAAACGTACTTTTTTCTAAACATTTTAGGACAATTTGAACTATGTTGTGTGTATTCCGTATCCTAATTAAAAAGCTTATTCATAGAGCATAATGTACAACAAAATGTAACATACCTACCTATCATAATTCATAAGTTTAGTACTTATTATTATATCATATTGAAGCTGCCAGAAGTACAAAATAATAGTTAAGTTGACAGAAGTCGAGTTTTTTTTTAAAATCACAATTTTAAGATTTATAACATATCTACAAAGATAGTAAAAAAAATAACTAATGAATTAAAAAATTGATAAATTTTTCCTCCCCTTATTCAATCTTTAAATTTAGCTACATAGGCAAGTAGGCACTACATGTAGGTATGTCTGCAAAAAATGGTTCTGAATTCTTTAGTTTACTTTATATTATACTTATGTGTCTAGTTTATTTATTTACTTTTTTCTATGAATGGTCATGAGTCATGACTCATAAGTTTCTTCAAACAAACAAATATTATTACTGGTGCAGGGTCAGAACTCCCAAAGTCATAAGTCCCAAAGGGACTTATTACCCTGGGAGTTTTAATTCAGCGTGGTTATAACTCCCTTATACAATTCTCAAATTAAAAATGATTAGTAATATTAAAAAAAATATTAATTTTAATTATATATCTATCAGTGACCGGTACACATTTTGGGGTTGGATTCGAAATCAGAGTATTCCCTTTTTCCAAAATTAGGAAAACAACCAAAATTTTACATTTAAACTACATTTTGAAAGGATATTTTGCAAAAAGGGTAAAAAAATATTTATTTGTATGTTTTAATTTAGTACAAAAAATATTTTTAATTTCATATAATAGGTATATTTTGAATTTTTTTCAATATAAGATAGTTCTTAAAACATAATCTTAGAAATAAAAGAAAAACCAAAAACAATATTTTAATTTACATTTTGTCAATTTGTAAATTTTAAAAATCAAAGTTACAGTACATCGCGTTACGCGTATTTTGGTTGCTCTTATGTAAATTCATGTACCTACCTATTTAAATGTAAATTTTTTGACAGAAATTATACGCCGAACGCTTTTATTTAAGTTGAAGATTATGTTTTAGCTTTTTTTTGCGAACATTATGTATTTTCATAATGTTCAGTATTTGTTATTATACGAACATAGATATAGGTATTTTCAATTATTTTGAATGTATGGTTTTTTAAAAAAAAATTATTATTTTAAAATATTTTATTTTGAAATCTAAATCGTAGCAACATAAGAAAAAACAATTAAAATATTTTTATACGCTTTTTCAAATTTTAAAATTTAAAATTTCGAAGTACAGTACATAACATACCTACTTATTTAAAAATTTTTTGACAGAAACTGCACGCCGTACGCGTTTATTTTGGTTGATCTGTAAAGAACACATCATTTTTCTTAAAAAATGTTATTTTTTTTGTTTCTGCAAACATACTATAGGTATTTCAATTATTTTGAATATATGTAAAGTATTTTTTAAAAAAATATAGGTATTTTCAAAAACAATATTATTTTAAAATATTTTATTTTTAGAACAATAACAACCTAAGAAAAAACAATAACATTTTCATATGCTTTGTCAATGTTTAAATTTTAAAAATTCGAGGTACAGTAAGTTATTTTCATGTAATATCATGTACTTAACTACTAATTTAAAACTTTTTGTTAGCAATTATACACCATAAGTGTTGATTTTGGTTGATCCCTAAGGAATAAATCATTTAAATTACAAATTATTTTTATACCCGTATGACTATATAGTCAAAGGGTATAATAAATTTGCCATTACGTTTGTGACGCAGAGAAGGAGGGGGGATAGATATAGACTCAAGTGTATGGATCGGATCAGAATCGAAAAATAAATCGATTTAGATATGTATGTCTGTCCGTCTGTCCGTCCGTCCGCACGATAACTCAAAAACTAAAGGAGCTAGGGTCTTGAAATTTTCGCAAATTCGTTTTTTTGCAATAGCCGTCATCGCTATTTAAATCCAGCCATTTTGGTCCATGAGTTCGGATAGCTACCATACAACTTCTTTTTTTATATGAGTATTACTCTGTACCTATTACAGCTACTTGTCTGAAATTTTGGAAAATCTAGTTTAGTTTTATGGCCAAAGTTTTTGCAAAATTTGGTTGCTCTACTGCAGAGGGTTCGAGTAGCTGCCATACAACTTCTAATTTTATATGAGCATTACTCTATACCTATTGAAGCTGGGTGTCTGAAATTTTTCCAAAAATAGTTTAGTGTAATGGCCAAAGTTTGTGCAAAATCTGGTTGGTCTACTGCAGAGGGTTCGAGTAGCTGCCATACAACTCCTTCTTTTATATGAGCATTACACTACATCTAATGAAGCTGAGAGTCTGAAATTTTGCCAAAAATAGTTTGGTGTAATGGCCAAAGTTACAGAAAAATTTGGTTGGTCTACTGCAGAGGGTTCGAGTAGCTGCCATGCAAACCGTTCTTTTATATGAGCATTACACTACACTTAATAAAGCTGTATGTTTTAAATTTTGCCAAAAGTAATTAACCAGATGATATAATGTATATGTTACGGTCATACGGGTATCCCAGAGTTGACACAGTCTACTCTACTACACTCATCCTCGTTTTAAGAAGATTTTGTAATGGCAACTACAGAATATAGTTCAAAAGTCGGTTTTTTGATTATTATAAAAAACTTAACAAAAAGCAACAACAGCGAAGTAGCAAAATAATTTTAAAAAAAAAAAAAAAAATAAATAGTGTTCTTTTCGCTTATAACGACCATGAATGGACGGAAAATATGCGTTGTAATAAACGAATGTCGTTTTAAAAGAATGCTGTGAATTTTGAAAAATTAGTATTAGAATTAAACATTGTAGAATATGCTAATTTTTGAGCGGCCTCTTCGAACTCATTAGCTAGAATTTTAAATTATGTTCCAGCTTCAAGCTTATGTATAGTGCTTTTTCTTCTAATGAAATTTGTTTTTGTGTTTTTGATACGTTATGTTTTTTTTTTATATTAAGAAATAAATAAGAAAATACTAAGTCAATCACGTGCCGTTCGCTTTTATTTAGGTTGGGACGTAAGGAACAAATAATTTTTTTTAAGAAAGATAATTTTTTTAGTTTTTCAAACTTATTATTGGTATTTTCAATTATTTTGAATATATGTTTTAAAAAAAATTATTTTAAAAAAATATTATTTTAAAATATTTTATTTTTAAAATTTAATCGTAGCAACATAAGAAAAAACAATTACAATATTTTTATACACTTTGTCAATTTTTAAATTTTTTTCCGAGGTACAGTACGTCGCGTATGCTTTCATGTAAATTTATTTACATAACAACTTATTTCAAAATTTTTTGACAGAAACTGAACGTCGTACATGCTGAATTTAGTTGATCCATAAGTAACAAATCATTTTTCTTAAGAAATATTATTTATCAGAAGTCGGTTTTTTATTTATTTTTATACAAAAAACTTAACAAAAAGCAACAACAATATACGATTTAAAAAAAAAAATTTTTAAGCAAACGAAAACAAAGTACAGTACTTTTCGGTTATAACGACCATGATGGGACGGAAAATATTCATCGTAATAAACGAATGTCGTTTTAAAAGAATGCTGTGAATTTTGAAAAATTAGTATATGACTTGAACATTGTAGAATGTGCTGATTCTAGAATGGACTCTTCGAACTCATTTGCTAGAATTTTATTTGATGTGTCAGCCTCAAGCCTATGTATAGTGCTTTTTCTTCTAATAAAATTTTTTCTGTATTTTTAATGCGTTATTATGATATTTTTTTATATTCAAAAATAAATAAAAAAATACTAAATTAATCACCAAGCAACATAATTAGATATAATAATTTTAAATAAAAGAAATATCAATGTAATAAAAAACTTTAATTTTTAGGTAAAATTTAATTCTTTGGCAAAAAGTGTAAAGTTTATTATAATTAAAATTGCACCGAATTCGTTATAAATGAAAACTACTGTATAAACCAAATGTATTGCTTTCATTTCGAACAGAATTCATTTTTTTCGTTCACTTTTTAAGATAAAGAAAAAACAAAAACAAAAAAAAATTTTAAAAAAATTTAAATCTCCTTGTTCATTGAATATTTGAACTAAACAAAAAAAAGAAAGATATACATAAGTCGGCGCCTATAATCTTTTGTTTTAGATTTAGCTGCGAGTTACAACCGAAAATGAATTACATTTACACAGAAAGTCGGCGCATAATATTAGAGTCATAAGCCTCAACTTTTGACCGTTAAATTCAAAATTACCTTAAATTAAAGACAGGTTTTCACTTGAAAAAACGCAATATTCTTAAAAAAAAATATCATTGTCCTATGAAAAAAACCTTTCTTTTGGTTGTTGTTTCATTAAAATTGGTCAAATAGTTTACCCAGAAAAAGGATGTTTATATTTGTGTGGGAAAAATAAGCCGATTAAATGTTATGATAAATACCTCTTGTGTAGAAAAAAGATTGCGCACAAAATTAACAGTGGTGTAGTTATAATTATTATACAATAGCTACAGCCGAGTAAACAACGGTTCAGTTAATATAACAATTATGAAATCTGAAGTCTAGGCTAAAAAAACTTGGTGAGTTCCCTATTTTCCTTAAAAAAGTGGAGAAGAAAAAAAATATTTAAGTTGGTTGATTATAAGTGAGGACCAATTAAAACTCAATGAATTTTGTTGTATACGTACAGTTGTTGCAGTAGGTAGATATTAATATAAAATTACTTTATAGTCTTTTAAAAATATAAAAATGTTAAATATGAAATCAAATAGGAAAGAACACTTGTGTTACAAATTTCAGGTTTCTTTTGTTATTAATTTTGAAAATATGCTTTCTAGATCTTTGTAAGAGTCTGGAAGGCACCTGATCCACCACTCAAATTGATCCCACATTTCAGGAACATGAGGAAAGAAAACTTTTCTACCAAATTTGAAGCTTTTATCTTTATTTTTAGTTACTATCTTTATTAATTTCGAAAATAAGCTTTTTAATGTTCAGATTCCTTAGGAAATACCTGAAACATCACTCGAATTAAGTTTAAAATTCGTACTCTGAAAAATTCAAATATTGTGAGTTCAAATTGAGAAAGCACTCGTAGTGATTTTTGATGTACAAGAGGATAGTGAATCGGTAAAAGTGGAACAATTAATTTAATGTTTTACTCAAAGAAACTTCTGTCACTCAACCTAATTTTCATGAATACAGTTTGGAAATGTCATATTTTTTTTACTTACTACGTTTTTATTTAATTTTGTTTTTACAACCGATTTTTCATTTTAAAATATTAAATATTGATTAATTCATCTGTAGAATTTCAACAGAATTTTCTTAATCCTAAATTATAACTTTCTTTTTTCAAAATTCTTTCGCTTCTTGTACAAACTTTCATCGATTTCATCCAAAATCGCATTTACATTTTATTTTTTATATTCATACAACATTACAAGTTCGCTATAAAATAATATAAGTATAATTTATTATAATAAGTAACCTCAACTATTATTGAGTGTTCACTCACTTAACGGTTAACCATCTTATAATTTACAGCAAAATGGAAAGCTCTCTCAAAAAACTGACTAAACGTTTGCACTCAATTTGTTCACACCGGACTACCCAATATTTGACAATCAATGTCAAAGAACATAAGCATAACTTAAGCTATAAACCTTTAAGACTACATAACTTCTTTTAAAGATAGGCTGAAGAAAGATTCCCACTTCCATAAAATTTTCTTGTTATTTCGACATCCCTAAATACCTTCTGTTCTATATTAAAATTATCGCAAGGCCCTGTATTTAATACCATATTCATAATGAAGAGCTTGGTAGTAATTCTTGGAAAAAGAGAAACCTCTGTGTTACTATATGTCCTGTGAAGAAAAATTTAAAAAAATTAACAAGGGATTACAATAAGTTTTTTGAGATCTTAGATTTCTGAGATTCTGATTAGATAAAACCTAATGTCAAACTCGGTTTTGAAACTTTCCATACTAATGACAATATGCAAAAATTTCTTTATAATTATATTATGCAATTAAGGTACTAAAATAACTAAGCTTAACTCCTCAATAATATTACTTTAGCATAATATTGCTAATCTTTAAAGCTTCTTATCATAAAATGAAAGACTGGTCCCCACCTATAAAGAAAAAGTATGATAAAATTAATGTCATTGACTTTGTAATTTATTATATGTATTATTTTTTTTGAGAAAAGTAATTACGATTACGATATTTTATAAATTGTTAAAATTAGATCAAAAACAAACTATAATAATAAAGTAAACTAATTTATTATTATTTTACTATATAAATACATAGATAATATAAAAATATATACAAACTAATACTATAATTCACATTTTTTTAACTCTAAATTTATTGACTTACCAATTTGTTTGTTCAATTTTTGCTGTATTTGATAAAAAAGTCAAATTAATTTTACCTTTTGTTGAATTTGTTGTATTTTCATTTGCTTGAAAACTCCCTAATTTAATCCAATATTGTATTATCATTAATAACCGTAACAATACTATCGAAATATTCTCATAAATTTAAGAATTGGGTGTGGCATTGTTACATTACTTTTTGTTTTCTTTCTTTGCTCTGCTTTTCTTGTTGTTGCTTTTTGTTTTTGTACTTCTCAGTTAGCCAATATTTACCATACACCATACACCATCACACCAAACCCAATTTACTCTTTTGTAACTTAAACATTTATAGTCTTTTAACATGCATTTGGTCCTTTTGATCCTTGAAATTTTTTTGAAATAGAAAGGTTGTAAAAGACCGAACTCAAATGGAAAGCTCAACTCAAAACTCAATTCGTATGTTGAGCTAGCTCACAGTTTGAAATATCCGCATAAGCTAAAATGTTAGGCTGACTCAAAACCTGAGCTAGCTCAAATGTTTGGTGGCATATAGTTTAAGCTATATACATAAGTTTACAAGTTGAGCCAACTCAAATTTGGAGTTGAGCGTGAGTTGAGCGCAATTCAAATCAGCTCAAATTCATTGAACTTTTTTTAAAATAACATATTTATGATCAATCTAGATTATTTGGGGTCTAATACTAAATTCTCTGGTTCTCAATTCTTGGTAATGATAAACATGTGTAATAATATAATTCAAAGTACTGATATTTTCCAAAAAAAAAAATTTCATTTCATTAAAAACCAATTAAAGCTTAGAATTTGAGCTAAAATTTTGAGTAAAGCGATGAGTTGAGTTGAAATTTACGGTTTTTAAAACCCTTTCAAATTTGTATAAATAATGGTAAATTTTTCAAATTAAATTTATATTATTTTAATCAGCCAAGTTTAGTAGGTTCCGACAGTATAGGATCAATAGTTATTTGAAAAAATTTACCACCGAATTTATAGTAGAACTTTCTACAGTTAATAAAACTTTGGCGATAAAATTCGCCTTAAAAAAGATCCCAATAATTTGTTATATATTGCCATTTGACTTATCCTAATTTTTCTTCTTTTATAGTTTCTATTATAAAATTGGTGACTAAGTTTCTTCATTCATGGCAGTTCGACTTTTGAGTCATAACGCCCCCCTTTTGAAAATAGAGGATCAAAATTGATTTGAAAAAAATCCAATTTCATTTTAAAAAGATCGCAAACTTAAAAATTTGCAATCAATTAAATTTGAAAGAAGATCCAATTCATTTGAAAATTGACGAATTTAATGTGAAAAAGAACCAAGGTCATATGAAAAGAGTATACGAGTGTAATAATATATAAAATTGTGGTCTTCAATATATATATACTCTAATATACACTGCAATATATTCTATAATAATATTAACTAACATTTAATATAATTTTGAGGGAAGCTATAGTAGGTAGGAATAATTAACGAAAATGAAAATGTGATTATCACGATATTTCCCTAGTATATTATTTTTCCTTTTTTTTCATTTTGGTTTTCCTTTTGATACCATTTACTTTCTGGGTAGGTGCGCTCACTTTATTTAAATAAATCCATAATTTTTGTTTTTAAATTTATGGTGGAGATTTTTTTAAGTGAGCATTTTTGCAATGATTCGGTTTTGCATTAGATGTAGGTACTTCTATTCCTCTTATTCATCTTGCCTAAAGAGTTTCATGGATTTAAAAAATGTAAAACTCACCATTTCTTTTTTGAGTATTTAAAATGGTAAAAAATTAATTTAACATCCCTGGTGCAAAAAAAAAAAATGAATTATTGAATTAGATAATAATATCAGATCAGTTTTAGTATATCATAAATTTCATATATTACTTTAATTTAAAAAAAAAATTCACAATATATTTTTATAATTATTTTTATGTAAGAATAATAATTATTACAAAAGCGTCCATCAGTCCAATGCCGTTTAGATTGTCAATCTTTCAGTGGGAAGGCTCTTTAAGTTCAGGTCACGAATTAGGGAATTTGGATCGGGCATAAAGGATCATATACGATAAATGGAGAAATTTGAGGAGATATTGCGGAGAAAGATATTAACATAAGAATTGCACATTGTTCACATAACATGAGCACATGAGAAGAATATTGTTCCATAACCTCGACTTGCGCATATACTAAACACATTTCTACAAGCCGTATTACGCTTTCTTAACTCTTCAACAGTGTAGAGGTGAGTATCTGTTGTTCTCCTTGTTTCATATAGAAAAAACTTTGAGTGAAGACGTTGATTATTTAGTTTTTTTATAATAAGCGTTCTTCCTACTTAAGGTATTTGGAAAGGAGGATTAATGACCAAACAGTGCGTCGATGACTAAGTAAAGTAAGTGTTGAGGTATGGCTATGGGATAATTTATAAGATGAATAGCTCTTGCACCATTTCCCGATTGGCTGCTGTATTATATCTATATCTAATGTAACTAGATTTATTTATCTTGAATTATCCGAAAACCTTAAAAAACAATCCTAGGATGTTTTTTTATTTTGTTAACGTCTTAGGGTGCGTTTATGTTGGAGCTGCGATAAGTGACATAGAAAAAGCTATGCTCTTATGCTGTGTTTATATTGGAGCTTCGATAAAAGCAATGTAGAATAAAAAAAGATAATATTATTTATCGTTGTTTTAGATTTATCTAGTAATATTTTTATAAAAAAAAGAAAATCAAAATTAAATTGTTTATGTTTATTTATTGGAAGGTATAAGTAATAATAAAAATATATTAAGTTGAAAAAAAATAAAACTATATTTTTTAAAAGGTTATTTTATAATTATAAAAAATAGAACACAAAATTATTTTATCAACAATAAAAAGAATTTTTATTTTATTATATTATAAAATATATAATTGCACCTGCTCGAGATTTGGTATTAAAGAAAAAATTAACAAACAAAAATAACATAACATTTATATAAAAAATTTAAATAAAAAACGAAGCAAAACAATTATTTAAAAATTTTGATCATCGATAAGAGCGTAGAAAACTGAATAAAGAGTTTTCTATGCTCTTATCGTTTATCGATGATCAAAGCGATGCTCCAACATAAACACCTCTATTTAAATTATGTATTTAGTTTTCTATGCTATGCTCTTCTCGACGCTCTTATCACTTATCGCAGCGCCAACATAAACGCACCCCTACGTAATAATATAATAAAAATTCGGCAGAGTTTAAAATACCGGCATTTAACTTGTCTGTAGTCGTTTGACTGTTTTTCTTCATTCATTCTTCAAGTGATTGCACGCCTGTTGATTGCAAAGCAGATTTATACGCCTTTTACAGTTGTTTATTATTTATATGTCATTGTGAGATTCTTTTACAATATTTATGTATATGTTCACAGGCAAGTGAAAGTACAAGTAAATGATAATACAAGCAAATGAAAATACAGGAAAATGAAATACAGTCAAAAGCAATGAAGGCTTGTGACAGTTACTTTAAATATTTGATTAGAAGTCTCCACTAGGGAAATACTATGAAAATTTACAATAGTTGAATTTTTAAAATTAAATATTTAATGATGTTTATAATATTTTTTCAGCATATACCTAAAATTTAGAATTTAAAACGTTTTAATAAATAATTTGAATATCGTTCTAAAGGAAATTATTAAATATCTTAAGGGAAAAATAAAATATCACTTAAGAGAACTTAAAGTGATATTTTAGTTTCATAGTACAAAATCAATCAAAATTCTAAAACAAATCTTCCAACTTTTTTGTAATATTCTTTGTTTTTTTATACCCCAGATAAATTAAAAAAAAACAAAAAACAAAAAACTATTACATTGTCCTCAAAAGTTTTTTGTTCTACTCCAAATACTCTAACACCCTCTGGGAAGTAATATTTTACTAACAATGTTTTCATTCTTTCTTTGTTAAAGTAAGTATTGAGTTCAAAAATATATATATATATATATATATTTGTCATTATTTCCGGTTTAATTATGTACACCACGCTTTTAAAAGAAAATATAAATGGAAAATTTTTGAAACCGCAATTGGGTCCCCACTATATGATTAGTGGTAAGTATAAGCAATCGAAAAGTGATTTAAAATGCTTATAATATATAAGTAAAATAAAATTAAAGTGATATTAGTAGGTAAATAACCATTAGTTGGTAACAGGGTTATTCCTTCGTTTACGTTTACTGCAACTTTAAAAAAATTTTTTTTTTATTAGAAATAAAAGAATTATAAAAGTTTTATTGGAATTTCATTTAAATATTAAATACAAAGCATAAGTACAGTGATAAGCAAAACAATGTTTAAATACAATGTTAATGGAGCTACAGTAACATTTGTCTGGAAACTGATTTGAAAGACAAGTATTAAAAAGTTTATTTGGATTTTTTTAAATCATTATTTTCAGTCTGAATCTATTTTTATATTTTAGTAATAGTAATTAATAATAGTAATTAATTTTGGAAAAGTCAAGTACTATTTTTGGTCTATTGATTTTATCTTTGCCAACTTCATATTTATTTTAATATACGTGTTTTCCAAATATTTCTGAATTTGTCAGCAGACAACCGAATGGTTATGAAGTCTTATTTATATTGCATTACCTTATTATTGGGTACAAGAAGGTTTTTTTTGTATATTATTTGCTAAATTTAGACTAGCGTTACAAATCCCGCCTTACATCTACTTGGCGAAACCTTCCGTCTACGCTACTTCGACTTCTCTTGGCATTCGTCGTAATATCAAAACTTTAACTCTTTTTATACCCGTATGATATATAGTCAAAGGGTATAATAAATTTGCCATTACGTTTGTGACGCAGAGAAGGACGGGGGGTAGATATAGACTCAAGGGTATGGATCGGATCAGAATCAAAAAATAAACCGATTTAGCTATGTATCTCCGTCCGTCCGTCATCACGATAACTCAAAAAATAAAGGAGCTAGGATTATGAAATTTTCACAAATTCGTTTTTATGCAAAAACCGGAATCGCTATTTGAATCCAGCCATTTTGGTCCACGGGTTCGAGTTCCTGCCATACAACTTCTAATTTTATATGAGCATTACTCTATACCTATGGAAGCTGCGTGTCTGAAACTTTGCCAAAAATAGTTTAGTATAATGGCCAAAGTTACTGCAAAATTTGGTTTCTCTACTGCAGAGGGTTCGAGTAGCTGCCATACAACTCCTTCTTTTATATGAACTTTACACTTCACCTGATGAAGCTGGGTGTCTGAAATTTTGCAAAAAATAGTTTAGTGTAATGGCCAAAGTTACTGCAAAATATGGTTGGTCTACCGCAAAGGGTTCGAATAGCTGCCATATAATTCCTTCTTTTATATGAGCATTACTCTACACCTAATAAAGCTGAATGTTTGAAATTTTGCCCAAAGTAATTAACCGAATGATATAATGTATATGTTACGGTCATGCGGGTATCCCAGAGTTGACACATTCTACTCTACTACAGTCTTCCTCGTTTACTGATAAATTCATAATAGTTAGGAAGTCAATTGGGAAGCCTTTGAACCTGTAGCCAAAATCTAGTGTAGTAAGTAGAACTAATTAAATCACTTAACAGATTACTAAAAAGTAGAAATACTTTCTTTTCTTATCATATCGCACGTGATAGGGGGCTCTTAGTAAATAGAATAAAACAAAAAAAACATCCAAGAAGCTATAGCATATGGAAATATACGTCATATTACACGACATATACGTTTCACTAGGCTGTTTAAGAGAGTTTAAATTTACCAACTGGTTGACTCCCTGAGTTATTTCAAGGGTCGATTTTCGTGTCGACCTTTGCAGTTCTAAATTTTTTATGGTTTTCTTCATATTCTACTAAGAGCAGTTCTTGCCATATTTAGTGGTTCTATTATATTTCATTCAAAGTTTATAAGATGTAATATTTTTATCTATTGAAGAAACTTAGCTTATAGGGCATCCAACTAGATCCGGGTTATTCAAATTTTTCCATATAAGATAGGAAAGAAGTAAGGAAGTATACCAAATAAATATCAGCAATCCCTTTTCAAATTAAATTCAAAATTTTTTAAATGCTTCTATTAATTTGCACAAAATTGCACATCCAATTTTAAAATAAAATTATTTCGTCTGCAGAAGTCATCAAAATTTATGTTGAGAAAAACCCCCATAACAAAAATAATAAAAAATCAACAAAAATTTTACTTTATATTTTTTTTGCAAGTCATGACATCTCTATTTTTCCAAGATTTTTTCTAAATTTTTCCGAGTGTTTCCTTTTTTTAATTTTTGATTTTTTTTTTTGGGAAAATTTAATTAAAGGAAGCGGAAATTTCTCAGTAAGGACTAAATGACTGTAATATTTTGTATTATATTATTATAATATGGAGTTGGTTCTAAAAAAACAAACTTAATTTATAATTTCTATTTCGATTGCTTTTAATATTTTTTTTTGCCAAAATGGGTGTAACAAAGGAATAATGGAGTGTTGTAGATATTACAATATTATAATAAAAAAAAATTCAAAATAAAAGTTATATTGTACAAATATTGTAATAATAAAAAGAAATCAATTTAAAGAAGAATCTTATTATATTTGCTTTGGTGATTTTATTTTATTAAGTTATTTAATTTGGATATTTTGTCTTCTTGTAGATTTAGAAAAAAGTTTTTTTTATAAAAATATGAAATATTGTTTATTCTATAAATTCACTGGATTAAGATATATTTAAAAACAATATTTGGTAAAATTTTATTTAAATAACAAGGAATGAAACAACAGTAATATCCTCAACAAATGTCTGATAGTAATAACCCACACCTAAAAAATTCAGTGGACAGTTACACGAAGCCCAACTTTAGCACAACTCAGGAACATTTAACAAACAGGACAGAATTACTTTGTACCTAATTTGAAGTTTTTTTCTTTATTAATTTCGAAAATATTCGGGTAAGGTCTAAGGAGGTGAGTGTTAGCTTTCTGAATCACTACTTTAATTTTTTTCAAATTTGCTCATTAGAACTTGGGACGAGCGTGAGAGTACCTGAACTATAACCAAAATTCCTCCCAAGTTTCGGGGATATATTGAAAATACATATAGACGCACGGGAAGAATTCAAATCACTGTCCCAAATTGTTCTCAAAATTCAAGAAAATAAGGACAATAGGAAGGAACATCTTTGTAAGTAATTTTAAGCTATTATATTTATTAGTTCCGCAGATATGCTCGTTTGATCTTGATACGATTAAAATTTTCCAGGATTGGAATCCAGGGACGGTTCGCTCATTCGCTGTTCTCGCCTAATTTTTGGTATTACAAACCCACAATAAAAAATTTAGATTTAAAGACTTTTACAAGTAGGTACTTAATTTGTTGAACAATTTGTTACAACTTTATCACCTTAAGTAAAAAAATACCTGAATTTTTATAGATTCATTTAAAAATAATTAAAATTTATAAAATGATCAAGTTTATAATTGAATCTAAGCTTTAGCATCAGTGTTTATTTGATTCTTGTTGTAAAGATAAAATCCACTTTTTTTAAAAAAGTCATAAAAATAAATTTGAATCTGTGCAGGAAATTATTTCTAAAACTCATTCCTCATTTCTTGAAAACTTCGCAATCAATCTGGCAAAGAAATCTTTGTTGATTATAGAGTCGAGAATGTTTATTATTTTCGAGGAGGTGCACTGTCCCAATTCACCTCTAAAATTTCATTTGTAAAGCATATACTAATTAATGGATTGCAAAGAATCTACCTATACTAACACATTAATAAGAGTACTAACCTCGCATTCGAGGATCCCGGCTTCGTGTCTCAAATTTATTTTAAACCCAATAATTAAATTAATATATTAATATAAACAGATACAAAAGTTAATAAATAATTTAAATTAATAATATAACTCACAGAAATATTTTTTTTTTATTAATTTATGAACAGTTCCCTACCACATACAATGTGATAAATGGATTATTCAACCTTCCCTTTTCAGGTTTAACAGGTACAAATTTTATAATATGATATAAACTGTTATAATATAAATTTTAAATTATATTTTTTTATCGTATCAGGCACCGAAATAGAAATACAGTAGAATTCAAAACAATATTGTTAATATATATAACTGTAATATAATATTTTCTGTTAAAATTCAAAGTTCAAGTTTAAATGGGTTTCTGTATTTAATAAATGTAGATATTCAGATATTTACTAAATATATTCAAAATTTCGATAAATAGTTTCAGATATTTTTTTTTGTATCCACAAAAAACCTAAAAACAAATTTCTCAATGTGATAAGGCTTCTAGTACTATGTCATGTATTATTTGTATATAACTGTTCAGTCTCTCTTCTTTCATTCCAACATGAACATAAGATATGGCTTGTTAAAAGAAACTTAATTTTTTATACCTACTTGAGTTCATAATTCATACTTGCCTTAAAAGGAAAATTTCATTAGCTGGTGATAGAAGAAAATTTGATTTAAAATTATTTTTAAATAAATTAATTAGTTTTTTTTAAATTTTAAAGTAACTACAAAATTCTAAATTTTATTTTTGCTTGTTTAAACTATAAATATTATTATTTCTTTTGCTCCATATACCTGCTATACATACATATAGTACATACATATTATAATATCTTTTAGTTTATATAATAATCGGTACTCCAAAAAAAATGCAAGAGATCCTTTCAACTCATTATATGGTACTTTAGATTTTATTATTGAGAAAGTAAGGATCATAATGTATACTCGTTTTAAGTGTAACTTCCTATACATACACAAAAGAAAAAAAAAATTAAATAGCACTCGACTTCCTTGCAAAAGGATTGGAAATTTATCTTTTTGTTATTTCTTTTAAGAACACTAAACTATAATATATAAGTGTTATAATTTTAAAGTGTTATTATGTTTAAGATCATTCACTTCTGTTCTTTTTGTTATTATTTGGGATTCCATCTTGTTTGACTGCAACAAAAATTATATTGTACATTATGTTCAAGTTTATTGCATTATTCCTTCAACAAAAGAAGCAAAAAATAAATCTTTTTGACTAAAAATATTTTATTTTTTATAAAATAGTTTTAAAAACGGATTTAACCATAACATCATTTTTATATTTTTCTGGATAATATTGTGTCAATGCAATCTCATTGTATTTTAATCCTTTATGAACAGTGAACTGTTCAGAGTTTTATTATTTAATTTGCAAAAATTTTTTATTATATACTATTTTTATCTATTTAAATTCATTACTAGTTAATCACTGAGCCTCTCAATGCGTTTTAATTGAAGTTGATGTTATTGAAAAAAATTAACAAAAAAAAATTGAATATAGTGTTAAGGACAATACATGGTAAATTGTGCCGCAATAGGTTAATGGAACACCAAAAATATTTTGAAACCAACTTTTGGGTCAAAGCAGCTGTTGTCGAAGAGCAACACATATACAAAACTTTAAGTCATTCGGTAAAACCGTTTTCATTTTAAGAACAAAAAGTCGAAACACTGGCATCACAACCCCAACTTTGCAGTCCGGTATAGCAAAATACTTTGCCTACAATCACACTCCGTATCCAAAAAGCTTTAAATACATATTTTCATAATAATTGGCTGATCAGTTTAGGAGTGTATTCGAGTGAGTGGAAGGAAGGATTTATTGTTAAGCTATCAAAAAACGGTAACCTGAAGCATTACAGTAACTGGCACAGTATAAAACTGTTATATCTGTCCTCTCGAAAATAATGACAAATATTATACTCGAAATGATCAAAAGCAGGATTAAAAATACATTGAAAAGACATCAAGCTGGCTTTCGCAGTGGTCACTCTTGTGTGGACCATATCAACACGCTGCGAGTAATACTCGAACAATCAACAGACAACATAATCTACATCTCATGTTCGTAGACTTCGAGAAAGCTTTTGATCTAGTAAACCACCAATATATAAGGAGAGCTTTTGATCGTGAAAGGTCGAGAGGTTGACGCCTTATGCCCCGCCAGTTGTTCTAGGACCCAGTAAGTAAGTAAGTAAATTAAATTATTAACCTAATTTTGTAAAACAAGAGTCTAGGTTATCTTTCCGTAAAGTAGTTGTGACACATAGCTGATCAACCCACAGAGTTCGGATTTAAATCACGATCATGTCCGCTCTCTTTGATTGATCGGTTGGGCAAATGATTGATTAGTCAAGAAAGTTTGATAATAAATTGCAATTGTTTTGCAAAAGAATTTTACTGCATTTAAGGAAGTTCGAGTCCCACAATTGCTTCAAGCTAATTTTATTTACTCATCCGCTTTTGGGTGCTAGTACAAATCTAAAGTTACAATTACAGAAGCAATATTGAAAGCATTCAATTAAAAATAATTTTACTAGTTTCAAAATTTATTTTTAATTTTATTTTTTTAAACCTTTCAAATTTAACTTTAATTTTTCAGTATAGTGTGCATTTTTTTAGAACTGCAATTTAGTGTAGTATTCTGCGAGTGAAGGTGGATTGTGACATCACACTATCATTTATTCTCTTTTAAGTTTTTTTACATATCTTTTTAACAATCTATAAAAATAAATTGTTTTTTTTTTTTAATTTCTTTACTCTGTTGGGATCCTTTCAAATAAATTTCTATATACTTACAGGCACATAAAAATATGCTATGTATTATTATTTTATATAATATATGTACAAAATTGTAAAAAAACGAATGAAAGTGTAAAGTTCTATTTATATACATTTTAAAACAATTTAGTTGCCGCTTTACACTAAATTGGATTTTAGTTTTTTTTTTTCAATCTATTTTAATAACTACACCCTTAGATTTTAAACTTTTATAATTAGTAATTTTGTTAAAATAATCTAAAAATGGAAAGCAAATTGAAATTTGTAAATGCTCAAAAAAAACAAAAACAAACTTTAGCACATTGAATTCACAATCATTTGTAAGAGATGAGAAAGGAAAAAAAAAAAAAAAATTTACATGGTAACGATTTAATAAGCTAAGTGAAAATTTAGCACATTTTTATTATCAATTGCCATTTTGTCTCAACATTACTTCTGCTTCTGAAGATAAAAATACCCAGTAACACTACGTCATAACAGGATGATGTTCTCGTATTTTTCAAGGACTCTTAAATTCAATGAAGAAATTTAAAAAAATTGTGTAAAAAATAATTTTTTAACACAAAAAAACTTTTAAATTCTTTAAGACAAAAAAATTATCCTGAATAATTTTTAAATTAGGGTAAATGTCACAAAAATCAGTACACTGTGGTAAAATTAACAAAACTAAAATATTCATGTAAAATATTTTATGCACAGTTTTAACAGATAATAATTTTGTTCAGAGCTATTAAATAGTTAAAAACTGTAATCTTCCTGGAGGTGCAAACTTCTTTTTCATCTGATGCCTATATTCATTAATCGACTTTAGAAATAATGTCAAATTTTGATTATATTTTCTGAAGCTTCTCCAACAGCCGTCAAATACTAAAATTATCATATATTTATTGGACTCTTCTATTTATTAAGTATCACTCTTATTACAATTCTTTTCTACTATAAATCTTTTGATTCTTGAATTTTTCACAATATTGTATAATATTCGAATATTTTTCAATTGAAAAGTAAATTTACCCTATATTTTTACAAAATATAATAAAAATCCAAAAACAAAAGAAGATATTTTTCGATAAATTTGAAATAATGAAATTATCAGTATTAAAATGAATAAAAAAAAAATTTTTAATTTTCAACCAGCCTTAGACTGTTGTACTTATTATTACATTCAATATAATATATACATTCAACTTACTGTACAATCAACTTACTATATTATATACATAACATAAATGAATACGAAATACGAATTCATTGTTTTAAAAAGTTGCTAAAATCTATGAATCTATGAAATTGTTAAAAAATTATTAAAAAAATTAAATAATTTTATCGTAACTATGGTTACAGTTGATAAATTTTGTGAAGCGAAATTCTAGATAAATGATATTGTTAAATTAGTCAAAATAGATTTTAGGATTAACTGTATGCAATTGTCTTTTTAACAAAAATGAATAAAGCGATGAAATACAGTAACTCTTAATTTTTAGAACTAGATTTTAGTTTTGAAGAACTGAAGAAGAATTAAGATTGTTGTAGAAACTTAGTAATAAGGTAGGAATTTTATGCTAGTCTCAGTATAATATTAGATATTAGATTTGAAATATTTAAACTTAAGCTATTCTTCATTATGATAAAAGTTTCTAAACTGAGTTTTACTTTATACAGATACTTATTAATAATTTAGTTATATACTTTGCCTACTTAATGATATTTAAATGAATAATTCTTGAATCTAAAAAATAAAAAGGCTGTGCACGAGTATTTCATTCATTGTATTTCGTTGCAAGCAATATTTCAGCGGAACAAACACCGATTTACTGAAAAAACTAAATTATAAAATTAAAGATTAATCTAAGATGACAAGAAAAAATGTTACCCACTAAATCCACTGACACTTGTTTGCAATAATAGGACAAAACTAATATTAAACATCTAATCTATTAAATTCTGTTTATCCTGTTTTTCTAATCAATATTTTGATTTAAAAATATTCAATTAAAAAAATAACGGTATTTGCTACACTGCTGCCTGCCCTAAAATTTAAATTGAAAATAGTTAAAATTTTAACAAAGATTAAAATATAGTTATTATTTCACAAAATTTCAAGATGTGAATAACTAAAGGCGATCAAAATTTCAAAATACTATATTATTTTCAAAAATTTATGATTTTATTTTAGAGCGGATTGTGTTAAATGTATTAAGTGTTGGATTTTTCAACATAAAATTGTATATGTATTGAATATTTGGAAAAACGATTGAAAAATGTCTTTTTTTGCTCCCTCAAATCATAGTCAAAAGGTTCATTTTATAAAAATTTTTAAAAGGGTGGGGAGGAAAAGAAAACAATCAGAAGTCAAATAAAAATGAATTGAAAATCAATATCAAAATATTATAGGGAGTTATACAGAAATTTTTATGACCTACAAACAAAATAACTAAAGAAAATGTATTGCTTTTTTTTTTTTGTTTTTTTTGAAAATATAGATATAAAAAAAAACAAAAAAAAACAGAATGAAATAATTTTTCTTTTGATTTTATATAATTTCACTCCGGAAAAGATGAAAAACTTTCCGTTAGTTTTTCATAACGATAGTTTTTAACAATTTGTTAAAAAGAGTTTTTCTTCTATGCCTTTTTTTTATGAAGCATTCGGAAAAACAGCTCAATATAAAAAGATTGTGAACTTAATTAAACTTATATATAAGATATTTAACAAAAAAAAAAAAAAACAAAATGGAGAAGAAAAACAAAAAAAATAATTTCAAATGAACGGAAGAATTGAAAATTAAAAGAAATATTATAAAATGTGGTGTCAAAATAAATATAAAAATAATTTGTTTGTTTATAGCTATTGATAAAATTAAAATGAAAAAAATATTTAAGGAAAATTTATTACAATAATTTATAATATATTATATTATATTAGTTTTTATTATATTAAAAAACAAAAATCTAAAATGTTGGTCATTTTACGGAAATCTTTCAATTTTTAAATTGATTTATTTAATCTTTTTCATCTTTTTTTTTAATCGTTTCAAGAATGACTATAAAAAATTTGGTCTTTCTTTTATTTTTGAATTGTAAATTTATTTAAAAAAAAAATTATAAATATATAAAGTCATAAATAATAATATAAAAAACTTTTCAGATTTTCTTATGCGTGTATAATTTGTTTTTAAAGATTTTGGCGACCCTACATGAAGGTCAATCGTTTGCTTTAATCTTTAATTTGAAATTCTAAAACAAAATCAATTCAATTAATGAGATTTACTTTTAAAATTGTGTAGTATAACTAATTGTTAATTTATCTATGAAATGTATGTTTAAATGATCCGACACCAAATGTGCATTTTTTCTGGCCTGTAAAAGGATTAAATAACAGCGATATATGCAACCTCACTATTACTTATAATAACATGTGGTTACAGAAGTTATTTCAGTAAATAAATTATTTAAAAAATAATTGTTTTCAATTAAAAACAAATATTTTACATTAATTATTAAATAAAAAATATTTTTTATTCCTAAAAATATGCAATATATATTACTTAAATGGCTTTTAACTGTTATTTTACCTTTCACTAAGTAAATTATTAGTTTTTTTTCATGCACAAGTATAATACATTGCCCTTTTATCAACTACATAACTGTTTTATATTACTTTAAAAAATTGTTTTATACTAAAAAAAACAATATAACAAGCTCTAACCACTTATAATTGGTATAGGTACATATTAATTTATTTATAATTTTTAATTCAAGTCTAAAAGGTATAATGTAGATTTTTCTAATTTAATATATGTAGGTATATACCGATCTGTTATTTTTATTCATTTATTTTATTTCTAATATTAAATAATAAATTATAAAGAGCTGTTATTTAACATGTAGTTAGAAATATAAATTATTAGTTAAACTTTTTTGAAAATTTCAATTAACAAGCATTATATTCTTTGGCAAACCATTGCGGGAACTATTGTACTATACAGCATTGTAGGAAACTATTAACTTAAACTATAAGTAGTACTTTATTATTGGAAAAAGCGAACAAAATTAATATTATATAGTTGAAATCCCAAAAAGAAATAGCGATGCGTCGAACACTCTTTTGAAAAATTGAAGCCAGGAACATCGATAAACAACGTTTTCAGAAGCCGTAAGTGAAACGTCGTGTTAGTAGGCAAAATATAAAATATAGGCAAGGTCTATTTTAAATGAAGTAGAAGTTCCAAATAAAAAATTATCTAAAAAGAATCATGCAGTTCGGACAACTCGTATACGCTCTATGCTGCAGTTAGAATTCGAAAAATCCACAAGGAGAATTTAAGTTTAATTCAAATGAGTTTCCAGATTTATTTCTTAAAATTTGTTTAATAAAATCTGTAGGTGAATTAGTTGGTCTATCTGTTGAAGTTTTTATTTAAAATATTTGGAGAATTATAAATAAAGGTTTATTTTATCGAATTTTAATGGTTTCTTTATTTAATCTGGAAGAAATTACTTTTTTAAATCTTAGGATTTAATTCACTTAAATCAATTGAAAACTGTAGTGCACTATCCACGTTTGGAACAAACACTAATAGAATAAGAGTAGAACATAATATAAAATGTAAAGAAATCAACGAAGGGGGACGGGGGCAAATCCCTCATTTGAAGTTTCACTACGATATAAATTTAGATATAAATTAAAACCATTTTTACAAACCAACTTTTCTGTTGTTCCATTGTCAAAACGTAATTTTTTTGTTATTAAATGTTAATCGCTGCTTTTTTTTTAAATCCTCCATTTTTAAATTTCTTTATTTCAGTAAAACCTTATTTGGTCAGCAGAAAAACAAAATCAAAACCTAAAAACAAATAAAAAACCAATAAACATTATCAAAAAAACTTAAGAACAATAATAAATTTAAAATAAAACTAACGTAACACCAGAAAAATTTTAACCTAATTAAAACCGCAAATAAATGGACAATTTGTAATTTTTTTTTTCCATTAAAACCAAACTTTTCATACAATTTAGCTGGGAAAAAAAAATAGAAAAGGACAGAAACAGAAAACATTGGATAAAATTTATAACAATTTGTGACCAAAATTACCATTATTTTGTGTTGTGTTAATTTTTACTAAATACATTATAATATAATATAATGTATAATATATATATATATATATATATATATTGTTTTGTTCAAGTTCTTAAACTCTAAAATAATACGAGAATAATATATAAATAATATATAATCTATCTATCTATATATATAAAAGCGAAAGTTTGTTTGTTTGTTTGTTTGTATGTAGAGAATAGACTCCTAAACTGCCCAGCCGATTTTCATGAAAATTTGTATATAGAGGTTTTTGGGTACAGAAAGAAATCGTGGCCCAAAAATTTTGCTCTAACGGACCGCCAATTTGGGGCTGTGGTGCAAGTATTTAAACTTCTTTGATCTAAAATTCGAAACGGTTTGACCAATTGACTTCAAATTTTGTAGGTTTTTTCAACATTTTTTTATAGGTTTTTTCAACACTTTACTCTAAATTCGAAACGGTTTGACCAATTGACTTCAAATTTTGTATACGTGATGCTCCTTGAGAATTGGGTTGACACTATTAACAGTTTTGGAATTTGTTAACCCATGTCGGGCCGATTGTTGGTCAAAAAAAATGTTGGGTCCAAATTATGTCCGATTTTATGTAATTCTGCTTTGGCTAAAAAGAAAGCTCCAAAAAATATTTTATTGAGTTGCATTAACCCATTGCGGCCCAACAGCTTTTTATAGGTTTTTTCAATACTTAACTCTAAATTAGAAACGGCTTGACCGATTTTCTTCAAACTTTGAATACGTGCTCCCCTGTGAGAATTGAGTTGACACTATTAACAGATTTGGAATTTGTTAAACCATCTCGGCCCGACGGTTGGTCAAAATAATTTTGGAAGCTAATATTATCAATATTTGCGAAGTACTGCTTTGACTAAAAAAAAAGTCTCAAAAAAAATTTTGTTGAGTTCCATTAACCCATTGCGGGCTAACAGGTTTTTATAAATATTTTGGTTACTTTACTCTAAATTAGAAACGGTTTAACAGATTTTCTTCAAATTTTCTATACGTTTTCCGTTTTGAGAATGAAACTAACTCTTTTAACAGACTTGCAAGTGATTAACCCATGCCAGCCCTAAATAAAGATTTGGAAGCAAATTACGGCCAATTTTGCGCAATACTGTTTTGCCCAAAGAGAAAGTGTAGTTCCGTTAACCTAGTGGGGCACAGTGGCTTTTAATAGATTTTTGCGTTACTTAACTCTAAATCAACTTGAAAATGGAGTTGAGTCTGTTAACAGCGGGTCCTAAGATTGGTCAAAAAAATTTTTTGGAAGTAACAGAATTTTGAATTACAGAAAGTTTCAAAAATTACTAGAATAAAACTAGAACAATCGTTTTAAAACGAGGAAGATTATAGTTGCCCTTGTCAACTTTTAGATACCCGTGCATACCCACTATGGTGTATAAAATAAACCGTTATTTACTTCCCTGATACATTTAACTCATTACTCTATAATTTTGACGTAAAAAAAAAAAAAAAATCACAAAACAAAAAACAAAATTTTCATTCATTGTCCCATAACTTTAGCTAAAAAAAAAAAAAAAAAAAAATTAACAAAAAAAAAAAACTAAATTTTCATTCATTGTCCCATAACTTTAGCTTAAAAAAAAAATAAATAAAACAAAAAAATAACAAAAAAAAAAAAAAATGGCCCAACCAAAAATTCCGATGGTCCGAGTGATGTCCAACTTTGCCAACTAACTTGCCCTATTACTTTACCTGCCCAATTTTAATTTTAACCTTGTAGCTTCATTAGATTCACAGTTATTGAATCGCAAACTTTGTATGGCAGCCCCCCAAAATGGGGCCGTAACATTTTGAAACTTCATATAAGTGCTCGATTCATTATATAAATAACCGTGTGTAATTTTTATCGTCGTAGTATAATTAGTTTTGAAGAAATTCATATTGGTGCAAATAAGTTGTATGGCAGCCCCCCGAAAATGGGGCCTTAACATTTTGAAACTTCATATAAGTGCTCGATTCATTATATAACTAACCGAGGGTAATTTTCAGCCTCGTAGTATAATTAGTTTTAAAGAAATTCATATTGGTGCAAAGAAGTTGTTTGGCAGCCCCCCGAAAATGGGGCCCTAACATTTTGAAACTTTATATAAGTGCTCGATTCATTATATAACTAACCGTGTGTAATTTTCATCCGCGTAGTATAATTAGTTTTGAAGAAATTCATATTGGTGCAAAGAAGTTGTATGGCAGCCCCCCGAAAATGGGGCCCTAACATTTTGAAACTTCATATAAGTGCTCGATTCATTATATAACTAACCGAGGGTAATTTTCATCCGCGTAGTATAATTAGTTTTGAAGAAATTCATATTGGTGCAAAGAAGTTGTATGGCAGCCCCCCGAAAATGGATTGATTGAAAAGATTGCTTTCATACATATTAAAATTTACATGTGTAAACCGTGTGTAATTTTTGTGTGAACTTTTTGCAGTAACATCAACTTCAATTAAACCTCCATTGAGAGGCGCAGCAACGCGCACCGGGTATTAGCTAGTCTATCTATATATTTTAAAGCCAAAGTTTGTTTATTTGTTTGTTTGTTTGTTTGTTTGTATGTAGCGAGTTGGCTCCTAAACTGCCCAGCCGATTTTCATGAAAATTTTCATGAAAAACCAACAGCTTTTTATAGGTTTTTTCAAGACTTTTCTCTAAATTCGAAACGGTTTGACCGCAATTGACTTCAAATTTTGTATACGTGATGCTCCTTGAGAATTGAGTTGACACTATTAACTGTTTTGGAATTTGTTAACCCATGTCGGGCCGACGAGTGGTAAAAAAAAATTTTGGGTCCAAATTTTGTCCGATTTTATGAAATTCTGCTTTGGCTAAAAAGAAAGCCCCAAAAAAAATTTTATTGAGTTGCAATAACCCATTGCGGCCCAACAGCTTTTAATACAACAGACTTTAACAGACTTGCCGGCCCGACGATTGACAAAAAAAAGATGTGGAAGCAAATTACGTCCAATTTTGTTCAATACTGCTTTGCCAAAGAGAAAGTGTAGTTCCGTTAACCCATTGGGGCACAGTGTCTTTTTATAGATTTTTGCGTTACTTAACTCTAAATTATGGAGTTGAGTCTGTTATGGAGTTGAGTTACTTAACTCTATAAAATGGAGTTGAGTCTGTTAACAGTCGGTACTACAATAGGTATAGAGTAATGCTCATATAGAAAAAGAAGTTGTGTGGCAGGTATTCAAATCCGTACCCTAAACGGACGGACAGACACACATAGCTAGATCGACTAATTTTTCGATTCTGAGCCGATACGTACCCTTGACACTATATCTAGCTCGTCTAGATCGATGCGTTACAAACGGAGGAGTAATTTTAATATACCCAATGTTCATACATGTATGCACGGGTATAAAGATTGCTTTCATACATATTAAAATTTACATGTGTAAACCGTGTGTAATTTTTGTGTTAACTTTTTGCAGTAACATCAACTTCAATTAAAACTCCATTGAGAGGCGCAGCAACGCGCACCGGGTATTAGCTAGTCTATCTATATATTTCAAAGCTAAAGTTTGTTTATTTGTTTGTTTGTTTGTTTGTATGTAGCGAGTTGGCTCCTAAACTGCCCACCCATTTTCATGAAAATTTGTATATAGAGGTTTTAGGGTACGGAAAGAAATCGTGGCCCAAAAATTTTGCTCTAACGGACCGCCAAGTTGGGGCTGTGGTGCAAGTATTTAAACTTCTTTGTTCTAAAATGAAAACGGTTTGACCGATTGACTTCAAATTTTATATACGTGATACTCTTTGAGAATTGAGTAGACGCTATTAACAGTTTTGGAATTTGTTAACTCATTTCGGGCCGACGGGTGGTGAAAAAAAATTTTGGGTCCAAATTTGTCCGATTTTAAGAAATTCTGTTTTGGCTTAAAAGAAAGCCCCAAAAAAAATTTTGTTGAGTTCCATTAACCCATAGCGGCCCAACAGCTTTTTATAGGTTTTTTCAAGACTTTACTCTAAATTCGAAACGGTTTGACCGCAATTGACTTCAAATTTTGTATACGTGATGCTCCTTGAGAATTGAGTTGACACTATTCACTGTTTTGGAATTTGTTAACCCATGTCGGGCCGAGGAGTGGTAAAAAAAAATTTTGGGTCCAAATTTTGTCCGATTTTATGAAATTCTGCTTTGGCTAAAAAGAAAGCCCCAAAAAAAATTTTATTGAGTTGCAATAACCCATTGCGGCCCAACAGCTTTTAATAGGATTTTTCAATACTTAACTCTAAATTAGAAACGGTTTGACCGATTTTCTTCAAATTTTGTATACGTGCCCCCCTGAGAGAATTGAGTTGACACTATTAACAGATTTGGAATTTGTTAACCCATGTCGGCCCGACGGTTAGTCAAAATAATTTTGGAAGCTAATATTGTCAAAATTTGCAAAGCACTACTTTGTCTAAAAAGAAAGCCTCAAAAAAAAAATTTTTTTTTTAAATTTTTTTGTTATTTTACCCTAAATTAGAAACGGTTTAACCGATTTTCTTCAAATTTTATGTATGTGTTCAGTTTTGAGAATGAAATTAACTCTCTCGTGGAAGCAAATTACGTCCAATTTTGTGCAATACTGCTTTGCCAAAGAGAAAGTGTAGTTCCGTTAACCCATTGGGGCACAGTGTCTTTTTATAGATTTTTGCGTTACTTAACTCTAAATTATGGAGTTGAGTCTGTTATGGAGTTGAGTTACTTAACTCTATAAAATGGAGTTGAGTCTGTTAACAGTCGGTACTACAATAGGTATAGAGTAATGCTTATATAGAAAAAGAAGTTGTGTGGCAGGTATTCAAATCCGTGAACCAAACTAGCTGGATTTAAAAAGCGATGACGGCGATTGCAAAAAAACGAATTTGCGAAAGTTTCAAGATTCTAGCTCCTGTATTTTTTTAACTTATTCTCTAAGCCTGTATATAGCCCCACGCCCCCCCCCCCCCTTCTCTGCGCCACAAATGTAATGACAAATTTAGTATACCCTTTTGGCCTTTGGTCATACGGGTATAATTAAGAAAATATGTAGTTCAAATATCTAATAAATTGTTCGGATGAAGAGAAAACAGTATAATGGCAAATCAAATTTGTTAAGTCTCTTCCTATTTCGTAGACTCGGTTTAATACACCGTTTAATTTGTAATATATGGTTTGATATAGGTACGTAGTAGGGGTCATCGAGTCATTTATCAAATTAAGTTTCCTACACGAGTGATAATTAATATACAATAGACTTAAAGAAGCAATAAAAAACCCCTAGAATCATTCATATTGTCCCTTCAAGTTATCCATCATGTAATCCAACATAATACATATTTCTTAATCTCAATGCCAAAAAGTTCCTATTCTAATCCCAATACCAACGAAAAGAAATGGTATATTTGTATTTAAGATTTATTCCAAATTTTGTTATAAAAATTATTAAAGTCATCTTTAAGAACAGTAATATTCCGATCAGCTATGGTTAGGTTAAGTGACTGATCAGGTGGTTATGACTGCGTCCATAGTAGAACATTTCCACCAGTTTTGTTGACAAATCCGTAGTCACAAGGCATGCATAAGTTTATTTAAGTTGCATTTGAAATTCATTTATTAGCTTTTAGAAACCTTATCACTTCTGTTGATTGTTTAGCTACTAGATCGTTTGGATAGTTAAATTCTTGACTATCATTCTTCTGTACTAATCAATGCCGGACTTTTACAAATAAAATTTTTAATAGTTCTTTTTTATTCGGTTCGTCACAATGTCGCACTATGTATTAAAATTTAATACTGTGTTTTACCAGATGTTATCCAATTGATCAAAGTCTTGTGAAAATTCCTACTGTTTTTAGTTTTTAGCCTGCTTGGATAGCTTCAATAGGTTGTTCAAACTTTTACAATCATATGACAGCAAAAATTTAATGATCGTCACATACTGTATGAAATTAAGGTTTTTTAACCTCAGATCTGATTAGGATAAAAAATGCAGGCGGATATCTCTTTTAGCGCTTCCTAACGACGTTCCATTCGCAAATACATGAAATGGAATAAAGATGCTACAGGTTTATTAGCATAATATTTTAAGAAAATAATCATCTGAAATTAAAAAAAAACTTATTATCTAAAATTGAATTGGCATTTTTTATATACTTTCAAATGAACTTGCCTGTGTCTATGGCTTTATTTTTCATTCTGTCAGTTAGTGATACATTTATATTAGAAATCTGACCATAAATTTTTTTATACTTTTATATTAAATCACTTTTAAATGCAAAAGATCTACCAACAATTTTTGGTTAATGAAAATTTTCAACATTTTAAGCTTAAATGTTTTCAAACATTAAAAGAACTGTTTCTAATACCAGCAATTTACTTTTATATTAACACAGTAGCAAATTCCCAAGATCTACCTTCACTTTTTTATTTTCTACATTTTAGGGGGCTAGTACTACTTTAATAAAAGTATATATTGAAAAAAATATTTTTTTTTATTTTAGTTGATTATAATATTTATACTAAACTTTTTACCATTAAAGAAGTTTAAAACTAATTTTAATTATAATATGCTTTAACTGGTTATGGTCATACTATTATGATTATGTCCTTCTAAACAGGATAAACTTTAAACTGAATTTTTAATTAATAAACAAACTAATTAAGTTTCTTTAATAAAAACAATGTATTCAACTTTTTCCATTGACTTTTTTTTAATTCCATCTTTTTTTCAATTTAAACTAAAAAAAACTAGAAACATAAAATTATTTAAAAGAATACAAAAAATGCTTATAATTGAATGTGGTGTTTCTTTGAAAGTTGAAAACATTTTTATAAAAGTTTTTTCAAACAAAACTATTTTTTAAAACCCAATATTTTTAGGGTTCTATATTTGCAAAAAGCACAATAATAGGGATCCTAAACAGCTGGAATTATTTTGCATTAAAAATAGTAGTTTTAAAAATATTTTGTAAATTTTAATTAAGTCCTACATAAGTAAGAAACGTAGTGTTTTAATATTGGCTAAAATTTAAAAAAAATTGCACCAGTACTCACATTCCGAATACCTAAAACTCTTTTCAGGCTGAATAATTTTTTATTTTTAGCATCTTTAGGCGTATGTAAATTTATTTTACATGTGGTGTGCTCATTATGCAAATGGAACCTTATTCCAATAAACGTGTTCTCTAAAATTGATAATTTATGTTCATACGCTAAATTTAGGAGCATTAAAATCTTTTATAACCCAACCAATTTTGCGGCATCCCCGTAATTTCGCAACTCTAAATATCCAATTAACCAACATCCTCATATTCTAATTGTCAATAACAACATTTGTATCGCGGGTTCTTCCCCTAAAAGGTACTTAAAAGAAACTTCTAAAAGTTCCAATTGATTACTTTCAAAGCTTAAAAAAAAACTATTGAACGGATGTACAGATAAATATGAAAGCACAGTACATATTCAAATATGATTTTTAATAATTTTATTTGAGTGCATACTCTATAGGAAAAACTAATCCTAAATTAAAGTTTTTTCTGGTATTAACATTATTGTTTTATGAAATACCAAGTTACCAAGAGAAATATTTAATTCTTTAGATACTTTTTTTTTGTGCTTTCAAATGCATAGTTATTTTTTTACTCTTTTACTTCTCTATACTAAAAAAAATTTAATTAAGTTCATATTTATGTTATAAATATTATTTTGCAAGTGTATAAGTGTATAATTAAAGACAACTATTTTATAATAGTCAAAATATGAAGTTAGTTATAAGGTACTTAACTTTCTTAAGGACTAGCTCAATTTAAATTTTTTTAAAGTTAAGCGGACCACTTCCGGTTATCGTGTTATTATATTTCTTCGGTTTATTTTGCGTTAATATTTTTGAAAAATTCTTAGGAAATTTTAATATGTACCTGTAATTCTTTCTTTAATTGAAACATTGGTTCTTAAAAAATTCGCGCGTGCATAAAAAAGTAGGGGATTGGTTCCAAGTCCCAGAAACCATTTAAAATAATAAAATACATAAAAATTTATCGTTTTATTGTGTATTGTACATTTTATTATTAAGAAATGTAATAAATTAAGACTAAGATATGTAATGAAATTATGCATTATAATTTTAATTATATATTTTATATGTAACTACTTTCATTTTCATATAAAAATTATATGCAATTTTTAATCTCTTTAATCTTTAATCAGCGATATGAATTTGTTTTGGAGGTGTCACTTGAATATCACTCTAATTACTCTGAATTTGTTTTATTTCTATACTCATACTTTTGTAATCTTGGGGTGGTTACAAAATCAGTTATAAATCCTTATATTGTTTAGTTTTTCGTAAGTTTTTTGTATAATTCACGATAGTAAGTTAAAGAAACTCGTAACTATTTGTGTATGTGTAAATGTTATTAAAAATTCATATTTTTATACCCGTATGACTATATAGTCCAAGGGTATAATAAATTTGCCATTACGTTTGTGACGCAGAGAAGGAGGGGGGGGGGGGGGTTGATATAGACTCAAGTGTATGGATCGGATCAGAATCGAAAAATAAATCGATTTAGCGATGTATGTCCGTCCGTCCGTCCGTCCGTCCGTCATCACGATAACTCAAAAAGTAAAGGACCTAGGATTATGAAATTTTCACAAATTCGTTTTTATGCAAAAACCGGAATCGAGTTTTAAATTCAGCCATTTTGGTCCACGGGTTCGAGTACCTGCCATACAACTTCTAATTTTATATGAGCATTACTCTATACCTATGGAAGCTGCGTGTCTGAAATTTTGCCAAAAATAGTTTAGTATAATGGCCAAAGTTTCTGCAAAGTTTGGTTGGTCTACTGTAGAGGGTTCGAGTAGCTGCCATACAACTCCTTCTTTTATATGAGCTTTACACTACACCTAATGAAGCTGGGTGTCTGAAATTTTGCAAAAAATAGTTTGGTGTAATGGCCAAAATTACTGCAAAATTTACTTGGTCTACTGCTGGGGGTTCGAGTAGCTGCCATACTACTCCTTCTTTTATATGAGGATTACACTACACCAAATGATGCTAGGTGTCTGAAATTTTGCCAAAAATAGTTTAGTGTAATGGCCAAAGTTACTGCATAATTTGGTTGGTCTACTGCTGAGGGTTCGAGTAGCTGCCATACAACTTCTTCTTTTATATGAGCATTACTCTACACCTAATAAAGCTGAATATTTGAAATTTTGCCAAAAGTAATTAACCGGATGATATAATGTATATGTTACGGTCATACGGGTATCCCAGAGTTGACACAGTCTACTCTACTACACTCTTCCTTGTTTCTTAATAAAATTATTTTGTGGAGTTTCAAATCGTTTTAAACGAATCTAATTACGTTTTTTAAATCGCACTATTTCAAATTCGATTGCGTAAAAAAATAATATTGAATAATTTTTTTAAAAAGCGTTGAAACAATGTCTTAATGTTAAAAGGTAGCTTTTCTGAGGTTTTAGTAGTATCCGTTAGTTTTTTTTTATATCAATAGTTTTTTTTAAATATATGGAATGGAGTGGGTCAAATTTTTTTTTAGAATTTTATATTTTTGTATTTGTTTTTTTTTTTACATCACAGTGAGTTTGTACGGGTATCTAAAAGTTGACAAGGGCAACAATAATCTTCCTCGTTTTTATTAAATTTAAACCATGTTAATTTTCGTTAAGATAATAACTTAATACAAGTGTTTGTACCTCATTTTGTGAATATTATAATTTAACATATCATAATAATAATAATAAAAAATAAATAAAATAAAAAAAAAATGTTCAATTTTAAACATCATTTTAAAATACAATTCTAAAAAATTGTTATAAAATATAATAAATTTATTTATTACATTTTTGCTATTTTCTTAAATGTTTATTATACAATCCCAGTTTTTAGGTGTAAACACAAATACTTGTAGGTATTTTTGGAATGTATAAAATATATGTTACTTGATGTAATATGCAAATTTAGAATTTAACCTTTGATTTTATTTAAAAGTAGGTATACATATGAATTCTGCGTTTAAAATATGGAGTAAATTCTTCTTATCAAAAATATCACTTTATGAAAATTACAATTTCTCTAGACTTTTTTTTTATATATTTATACCCGTGCATACATATATGAACATCGAGTATATTAAAATTACTCCTCCGTTTGTAACGCATCGATCTAGACGAGCTAGATATAGTGTCAAGGGTACGTATCGAATCAGCATCGAAAAGTGAATCGATCTAGCTATGTGTGTCCGTCCGTCCGTCCGTCCGTCAGCACGATAACTCAAAAACTATAAGAGCTAGAGTTCTGAAACTTTCACAAAGTAATTTTTAGACAATTTGTAGGTTCCCTATTGTTTTTGGTTAAAATCGGAGAAAGGCTTCGGGTAGCTGCCATACAAATTTTTCGATATTTTATGAGTATTTTTAAAATTAATAACGAAAAATAGAAACCAAATATAAAAACAAACAAATTGTTGATAAATTATTAATCGATTCATTGTGTAGTGGTTAGGATATGTTACTTGTAGCAAAAATGTTTCGGTTCGAATTCAGGCTACGGATATTTTTTTTTTTTTTTTAAATTCATTTTTTTTATCTATTTTTTTTTTTAATAAAATATATGTATTTATTTTATGTTTGAAAAAATTTTATTTTATAGAAAATTAGACAGAAGATTCATTTATATTAAAAATTATTAATTTTTTTTAATATTTCTATAAAAAAATTCAAAACTGTTATTTAAAACAAACAATTGATACTATAGCAACTACGATTATTTAAAACTGTTATTTAAAACAAACAATTGATACCATAGTAACTAGAATTATTTAAAAAAAAAAAAAATGAGATAAATAAAAACTCGTTTTGTAAACAAATTATTAATTGTTCTATGGTATAGTGTGTAGGACATGGGACTTGTAGTCAAAACGTTTCGGTTCGATTCCTGGCTGGGGCAAATTTTTTTTTTTTTTAAATTCATCTTAAAATTCTCATTTATAAATTATTTATTTTTTTTAAAACATTTTTAAAAAAATTCAAAACAGTTATTCAAAACAAACAATTGATACCATCGCAACTATAATAATTAAAAAAAAAAATTGAAACGAACATAAGGTCGATGGCTTAGTGGTTAAGACGTCGACATTTTAATTGGAAAGTGTGGGTTCGAATCTCGTTGAGAGCATATTTTTTTTTTAAATTCATCTTTTTTTTTAATTCATTTTTTTTTATTAATTTTTTTTCAATTAAATATAAAAAAAACAAATATTTTGAATTTTCTGTCAAACAGTTCAATTGCAATATAAGAATTTCTTATATATTTAATACACGCACGGGTATCTAAAAGTTGACAAGGGCAACTATAATCTTCCTCGTTTTATATTTGTATTTAAGTCTTCGTAGGTTTTTTGTTTTTTTTTTGTTAGATAATTTTTAGGTTCCTTTCTTTTATTTCTGTTATATTCGAAGGAAGTTCAGGTGAAAGATTTAAAAATATATATAGATGTATTAAAAATTCATATCGTTGTTTAAGAATTTGTTACATTTTTATTTTTAAATTTACATGTGTATATGTATTGTGATATTCATGTATTTTTTTAGCTTTTTAACTTTGAATTTTCAAGTATTTCAAAATTGCTAAAATATAATTAATATTTGATTGTCTGCCGAATGTACAGAGTTTCTTAAGTTTCTTAATTTAATTATTTTTACTAGAATCCTCAAAACAAATGTAAAAAAAACTACGTAGATACGTAGATATGAATAAGTAGTAAAAATTCCCTAACTTAAACAGAAGCGTAGCGGCTGAAGTAAAGGTTAGATTACAATAGAATAGGAAAGGAATACCTATATTGTAATAATAACTTTAGTTAATAATATTTGCAGTCATTTAGATATTAGGATAAGCAATTTTATAAATTAGATAAAAATTGATGGTAAGTTTATTGAAAAGTATTTAAGTGTCAAAAAGTTCATTTCAAATCAATTCCTATACTAATTAACTAAATAAAAAGTTTTAAATATAATATAAGAATCTATGAAATATGGAAGCAATATATTATTGGTACCTTCAACAATTATCAGCAGTCACTAAATATTCCATTCAAGATTCTAATTAAATCCATTTCTAATAAAATTTATTTAGATAATAAATGCTATAACTTGTGCTTAATATATTATTGGCTTTTACCAGGAAAACTTTTAAATTTTAGTATTAAAGTTGTTCTTTACTTAATCTCAAACCGTACATCAATTATAAAAATCTTAAGGCACGGAACAAAAATCCGGCAATTAATAATAAAAAGTCCAAGATTTTGATTGAAAATTATAAACCAGACTCTAATTAAGAATTTAAGAAAGATTATTGTATTGAGAACTATCAATGTTTAAGCTTAATACATAAAAAAAGGAATTGTAGAAAGAAATCCAAGTATTCGTTTAAAACAGGTTTTTATCTCCTTTCGATAAAATAGTTTAGGCAAAACTTCCGCAAAGGGGTTGTGAGCTATCAAGATGACGTCATCACATAACGGTACTAAATATCTCAAAGTTTCCGAATATATATACCATTAGTGGCGATGGCGCCATCTAGTGGTCGAAAAATGCATTACAAAAATTTCCTAAGATTTTGTAGCATTTTAATTAAAATGCTATATTTTTCCTGTAAGACCATAAACTAGAACCAACATCATAAATATTGTAGAGAATGATATTGCCTTTCATATAAATCCGGTTTCATCTGAATCGGTGCTACCGTTTTTAAGATATTGCAATTTAAAGTGAAAATTTAAAAAAAAAAAAAAAAAAAAATCAAACTTTCAAAAAAACTACTATAACTGTGAAATTTTCAAAAACATTTATGACAAATAAAGTATGAAAATGTATTTTTTAATAAAATTGTTGCGTCATTTTTGCATTTATGTTCTCTGGTGGGGCTATTTGTCAACATATGCCATACTTATTATATACCGTTGGAAAGAGTTTTAAGAGACCTTTCGAATGGTATAATAATAATACAGGGTGTTTTTGAAAATTTCACAGTTATAGTAGTTTTTTTGAAAGTTTGATTTTTTTTTTTTTTTTTTTTAAATATTTCACTTTAAATTGCAATATCTCAAAAATGGTAGCACCGATCCAGATGAAACCAGATGTTTATGAAAGACAATATCATGTCCTACAATATTGTAAGATGTTGGTTCCAGTTGATTGACTAACAGGAAAAATATAACATTTTAATAAAAATGCTACAAAATCTTAGGAACATTTTGTAATGCATTTTTCGACCACTAGATGGCGCCATCGCCACTAATGGTATATATATTCGAAAACTTTGAGATATTTAGTACCGTTATGTGATGACGTCATCTTGATAGCTCACAACCCCTTTCCGGAAGTTTCACCATAGTTTAAACAACTCAAATTGTGCAAAAATAGCGTTGTAGACTTAAGTCTAATAAAAATAAGTGAGCAGAAATTTTAGATATTGCATAAAATTAGTTGAGCTCTTAATTCACCCAAATTAACATTCTATCTAATTTATAGGGTTTTTTTTTGAACTCGACTCGACTCAGACATTGGTTTTAAATCATAGGCTTAATCTATAATTAAAAATTATATATATTTAACAAAAAATACATTAATATAACAATATTATCAAATGCAATAATGTAAACAAAAAATTTAATTTAATAATATAACTCACAGACACATAAATACCTTATGAAATCCTAAAAAAAAAGTTCTTCTATATTTAACCCAATTATTAAAATAACTTTTACTCCCTTTAATATCTAAAAATTTTGGTATTATACAATAAAATATAGGTATATTATTCCTACATATTGTATGACACATAAAAACTTAATGTATGTATCTGTAATATTTTATGACTATTAAGAAAATGTATATATAACATCCTTAAGGAAAGATTTTATATTTATCTATTTTTTATTATCTTTGTATTTTTTACCAAAAAAAAAGAAAAGTTTCTCCTTGTGTAAATTTTATTTTATAAATAAGCTTGCATACATTTAGTAAAAATATATAATATTATGTATATCGTACATATTCTTTTTTATTTTATTATTATTGAGCCTACTGACATCCATGAAACTAGCACGAGCCTGAATAAATAAAAAAAACTAGGACAAAAAATATAATGAAATAATACCTATGCTACAAAAACAAGACAGGATCACGTGTTATTGAAATAAAATTTTAAATCTTATTAAGAACAATGTTTATAAAATATGAATATTTTTTTTAATAATTTTTATTAGAATAAAAAAAAGTCAACAACTACTTAAAGTTAAAGTGTTTAATAAGAATAAATAAATTTTGATAATAATAGAGAATTATAATAAAACTTAGAATATGTATTTACATAAAATTTTAATCATTTCATTGTCTATTTGAATACAGCAAGAGGAAATAAATCCTAAAGCAATTAAGCTCATTATGTCTTATTTCACTTTGAAAGAGAAATAAATCCTAATGCAGGAAAAAATAAAAAAAATTTTAAAGCACCCGCAAATTTAGACGCGAATAAGACTGTGAACGCGATAACAATGACAGCAGCTTACATTAATTTAAGCAAAGCGCGAATTGAGCTGTGAAGGAAAAGGCTATTTCAGGAGCGAAGAGTGCCTAGACGGGAAAACTCGCAGGCCACAGGGCTTATTAGAATTTCTAATTGTTTGAAACTTGTTGAAAATATTCGATTTTTACAGTCGATCACAAATTTTTGAATTAGAATAATGCTAATACAATATTTCTAAAGTGAAATATAGCCTCTAGTCTTTGTTTCTCTTTGGAATGAGAATCAACACTTACTGCGACATTTTTTGAATTTAAAGAAATTAAACAACTCATGCCTTCATTCAAGATTCCCCAGCGGGAAACAAGGAGGGCAACAGATGCTCATCTTTACACGGTTGAGCTAACCATATGACGTAACACGGCTTATGGCAATTCGTTTATCAAACGCTCATCACGTTTATCGAAACATATTCCACCAAATGTGATGCTCAAAGTTGATAATGTATATATTAACGATTTAGCCAAATTTTTAAAAAATATCAACTTCATCTCTCATAATCCAAAAATCTCAAATAACCTCCAGTCTAAATCCAAAATTTCCATATCCCCATCCCCATAACCAAACTGTACATTTGTATTACAGGTTCTCTACTAAAGTTTAGTAAAACTCAACCATAATTCATAAATCCTTCCATATCCCCATCCCTGTTACCAAACTGTTCATTTGCATTACAGGTTCCCTCCTAAAATTTAGTTAAAATCCACCATAATTCATAAATCCTTCCATATTGCCATCTCTTTAACCAAATTGTACTTTTGTATTTAAGGTTTGCAAAAGTTTGGGCCCACTACCGTTGAAAAACTCTCTTTGTTTAATGTTATTTTTTTTATTAGGTAGAAGCATTTCTTCAAGAAGTCTTTTTATATTAAAAATTTATTAGAATTGTTTCAAGATAAATATTAAAATAAAAATTCTTCTCTTATATGAGTTATGCTTTTGTTGACAATTATGTACTTTCTTCTGTCTCGGGTATACTTCTTAAGTTATCATCATCAGATATTTAATTATATTATAATAATATTAAATATAAACAATTGAAGGAATTTGTAATATTAGATCTCATTAAATTAAAAATATTTGTAGCATAATAAAAAAAAGCTTAACCTTTTAGTTTGTTCTAAAAAATATAGATTAACTAGATAAAATTTAAATGTAAAATTAATATATTCATATAAAATGTATCTGCATAATTATTGTTTTATTAAAGTGCATAGCTCAAGCAATGGCTAATTAAAGTTATAGAATTAGATATATTATTGATTTATTTAATTGTTTTGTTATGAAAGGTGCAAATTTAAAAAAAAAGTGAAAAAAAAATCTTCTAGGTGTTTTTAGGAAATTTCAGGTATTTAATCAATAAATTAACCTGTTCATCTAACCAAAATAATTTGATAAATATACCTACATTCTAATAACTGTTATCATATAGTCCTATTGTCATAGTGCACCCATAGTGTAAAGGGATGAGAATTGATGGAAAATAAATTATTATTCTGATATATTACTTAATTATTTTTAAGTTATAAAAAAGTCCTAATACTCCTTGAACAAGAAAGGTCCTGAAATATTTTCTGAAGAAGCCTATGCAGATTCTTAAGAATTTATATCTTTCTAAAATTTTCAGGTTCTGTGTTTTACATCAAAATTTGAATCTATTTTGTGATTTTTTTACAGGTGTTTATAAAGATTGAATTTTTTGATTTTTAACCCCTTTCGGCTTTTAAGCACAAAAATATTTTCTTAATTTACTGATTTTTAAGCAGTTACAACAAAAATTTCAAGTTTCTAATTTTGCGAAAATGGAATGTCGAGTCTATGTAGCTTTTTCATACACATACTTACATATATTTATAAACTCTTAAAAAGCTGCCATTTTTGCCCTTTTCATATTGAAACTATACCTTTTAGAACTTTTATTATAATAACTTAAACATAAGGCATTTTCATATTTTGGAGTTCTATAACTCCGTAATAGGTGGGGCGACAGAAAAATTTTTCGATGAAATTCATGTTTTGCATTTTCCACAAGTAGTTAAAGTGTTTTTTCTATGTCTTAAACAGTAAAAACTGTTGAGGAAGGAGCGTGGATGAAAGGACGGGAAAGGGACTATACAGACACTTTGTTTTTTTAAATATTTGTGTTATTTTACAGAAAGTGTTAATGTTTGGGTATTAATATTGGATATAAAAATAAACTTTTGAAATTGTAAAATTAAAAATTATGATTGGTAAAATAAATAATAGATATCTCAAATGAAATGCAATTAATTATAATTACCAATATGGTTAACGATAATCTAGTAAAAGTCGCTAATTGAGACTTGAAAAACAGAGTGGAGTTTAATTTTTTCAAAACCCAATGCTGTCAGATGAAACTTAACAAATAACAAATAAAAGTGTTGCCAAATGCTTGGGTTTTCTCTTTAGGTGTTAGTCGTATTTCTTTTCAAGGGTCCTTTCCAGAATCTATAAAACACGACCTAAGATGAAATATAACCACATATTTGGGCTACATCTCTGTCCTTAAACTTTCTCGGTTGAGTTCAGAAACGTGGTAATCGGTTAAATAATGAGCCCAACGTAAGTAATACTATATCTTCGCTTGACATCCGTTGTAAAATTGGAACTTTTGCTCGTTTCAATATATGTCTTGTAAGTAAAGACACTTACTCAGTTGATAGAATCACTTATGCCTCCTGTTAAGCAATTCCAACGAACCACCAGAGGAGCAGCAAATGTGCACTCCTACTCATGTGCCTACTTCTAAAAGTTGGCGATTTTAATATTTATTATGTGCTTAAATTTAAGATGAATCTTGAATCTATATTTTAACTTCAATACCAGTTCAATCCCAACAACGTTAAGTACAAAGGATCATATAATAGATGGTTTCAATTTTAAAAATTTGATAACTTATACAGCTTCTAAATTAGTGTGAGATGAGATTAATCTTTGTAAACTTAAACCATAACGGATTTTATTAAACTTTTATGAAAAAAATCAAACTTTAAAACTTAACAATTTAAAAAACAAAGAAACGATTTCAATTTTTGCAAAATAATCAAAATTTTTCAAAAATTTTACTTTAATTTTTTTCCTTTAAAACTTTACGATTTCAGATATTTTTTCTCATAATTTTGGTTTTTATTTTTTTAACAATTAAAATTTGAAAAAAATAAAAATCGCATTTCCTCTAAAAGAGAAAATAAATTTTTTGTAATTTTTCTTTTTTTCTCAAATTTTTCATTTTTATTTTGTTTTTTTTTTTAAATAAATTAAAGTTTTATGTTACCGTTCAAAATTCATTTATATTTTTTTTTAATATTTTTGTTTACTTTTACTAATTTAATTTATACAGACCTTAAAAAAAAATATAAAGAACTTTTCTATAATTTACTATTTTAATATTTTAACGTGCGCCCGTCCATTTCCGGCAGTTTAAAACTTAACTTGAAAAGCTTTATTTAAACTTGAATTGGGCTTCCTTGAAATTTGCATAGCCTAATTATTTACATAAAACTGATTCTAGCAAAGTATTTAATGAACTACAAATTTTCTCTTCCCTGAGAATTTTGGAATTATTTAAAACACGCCCACAATCATAATTTAAAACATATGCAGCTAGTTTTATTCACTGGTTAATATAATTACCATATTATGTACAATTATACCCCAACACAGTATATCTTTAGGATATATAATACAAACAATAGGATACGGATTGCACCTTATTACTCAACACTAATATGCAATTAGTTTCATTCATACTAAAATAATATTTATAGAAAAATTTATAAAATGATCAGATATCGTAATAAACATACATGCAATCCTTAACCCTAGATTGCTAATCCAATCCTGTAGTCTTATTTTACAATTTATGAGTAAATTCATTTACCTTCTAAAACTTAACAACTACCTTAAAACATGCAAACCGTTTATACCGTTTAAAAAGTAAAGAACTAGATACATATTATAGCACACTTAAGAACAGGCAATATAAACCACTTCGATATATAAGATATAATATTAGCTTTCAAAGTTCGAAGTGAGTTAATTAAACTCACCATTAGCAATCTAGGGTTAAATATATCGAATTTTCACTCTATCACTTATTCATTTATAGCAAATCTTCCTAATGCAACTCCAATCATTTATTCAAAATAAAATAACATATTTTTAGGCGAATTTCATGTTACACATTTTGATAAGAAGTTTTTAATGAATTTTGAGTTTTGATAAGTACTTAGGGTTCAATTTAAATAGATCAAGTAAAATTCTGTTATCGATATAACGAATTTACATTTCAACTTTAAAGTTAATTTTTATTTTGCAAATATTTGCAAAACAAAAAAAAAAAAACAATAGGTACAAAAAAAAGAAATTAAAAGCAATTATTTATACTAAGATCTAGTCATTTTTTTCTCATTTGTTTGCTTTTACCACAAAATAATGCACCAAAACAAATATAAATGCATATGAAAGTTTTTTATATTTACTAGTTTTTACTAAAAATAATTTCTTATTTTTAATTTTTTTTTTTTAAGTTTTTTTATTATTTTTACTTCTTAGCTTTTTCTAACGAGAGAAATTTAGGTGGTAATATATCACTACAATATTTGTTTTTGTTTTTTTTTTATATTTTTGTTTTAAATGTTATTTATGGTATACTTTATAGTGATATAGTTGTTGCTGGTGGCGCTGGTGGATGTTGTGATAGTGAAGTTTATTTTTTTTTTTTTATATAGTATTGTATTTGGCAAAATAACGGAACTACTAAATTAGTTGTATATTTCCTTGTGCATTTTTGTATTTATTTTCATGAAAATAAATATTAAAAAAAAAAAAATAATAAATAACAAAATTTTAAAACAATAATCCGAATAAACAGGAGTAAATTTTCTGGTCTCATTCAATTTTTGAACATAATAAATATAAAGCAAAAAAAAAAAAACATTAATTGCTTGTGTTAAAAACAATATAAAGTGAAAAATTACGAAAAGTTTTTTTATATTTCGTTTTTCAAACTAGAAAAATCGTGAAAGATGGAAGAGTTGAATATGTTAATTCTAGGATATTCGTACGAACATGCTGTCTAATACTTACTTATAATATAATTACAATGAGGAGAAGTTGCTGTAGTTTTAAATATAACTTTAACTGAAGTGCTTTTAATTTAAATGAATAATTTAAATTGAAAGTGAAGATACTTAAGTAATGGCTTGTCCATTAAGAAATATGAAAAATTTTTATTTAAATTAATTATTTACCTAATTTTCATATTAATTAAAAATATCTTCAATTAAAGTAAAAAAATTTCTTTTATATTAAAAAAGTCAAACATATTCCTAATTAAATTAAAAATACACTATTTGGGAGCTACTAAAAACCGTTACCATGCCAACCAAGTTTTACAAAAGTTCTTATATCTTAATTCTGAATAATTTTTACCAAATTTTAGATATTCAAATAAGAAGAAATAAAATAGAATAATATAAACTTGGCATCTGTATGAATACTAAATAAGGTAAGTATTTTCCATACTTGAACCCGATGTTTAAACTTGTTTAATATAAATATTGATCCAGCCAATAGCGCAGTGGTTGTGGCGTTAACCTTTCATGCGAAAGGTCCCGGGTTCGATCCTTGGCTGGGTAAACTCAACAAATAGCATGGAGCAATATAAAATTATATAAAAAAAATAACTTATAATAAAATATCTAATTGTCTAAAAATAGAAAAATAATAATTAATAAACAAAAATTATATAAAATATTACCTATAATCGTGTTCCCGAAATAAACTATATTTTAATAGTAAATAAAAAATTAACTTTATCTATATAAACATATGCATCTGTAATATTGACTAATGTTTTATTTAATTTTAAATTTTGGATCATACGGGATAGATGGATCGGTGTAGTGACTTAAGTATTTATACCAAAATAAATCAGAACTAACTCTTAATCAAGAATTTCGAATACACCACGGTTTCTACTATACAAACGTCCCAAACGTAATAGCAAATCTCCTATATTCTAATGGGTATCAAAACACTCCCTACAGTTATCAAAATAAAAATAAAATGGGAAGAAAAAGAAGTGTAAGCAACATAAGTACTGTTAATATTTTTTCATTGAAATGGTTATTCGTGTGTTATTGTGGTATATATATATATATATATATATTATATATATGTATATTTTTAATTTATTTGAGAGCAAATTTTTTATTTAGAACAGAATCATATACTACAAATTTTTTTTTGAATTTGCTAAAAGAAATAAGTAAATATTGTTTTTTTACTGTTACTGTGGAATTTTTATCGAAAAATTAAACTTTTCTTTTCCAATTTCGGTTTTTAAACTTTTTTTTTAAAATTAAATTAAATAAAAATTAACTGATCAATTAATTCAAAACTTTATTTAAATAATTCTCATTTTTTATTATTACCCTATCTAATTCAAAATTGTAGACGATATGTGACCGGAAATTATGTACCGTTTAGCTTTACAAAAAAAATATAATATTACAGGAAATGTGAAAAAAAGTGTGATAATATGCCTAATTAAAAGTATTAGGATTTTTTGACCGGAAAAGGTTAATTTATTTAATGTTTTAATAATTATTGTAATTAGGTTTGCTATATTTTTTTAAATTTTAAATAATTTTTTATCAATGTAAAATGCTTTAAGATAATTTAAGTCGGCAAATGTTTTAAATTAAATATTTCAAACGAAAAGTTACATTTATTAAAAGCTCTTGCTAAAGCATTGATATATAAGCTTTAAACATAAAATTTTAAATTTACAATAAGTAGTGTTTCGATTTAAGTCGGATATAAGATTAAATGCCTTAGAATCGTATGTAAGATATTATGGCCTAAACCAATCACGATTATGGAATTTTACTGGAGAGCAACCAATAGCGCAACAAATAAGAAAAACGAAATGGAGGTAGATTGGCCACACACTGCGAAAACATCAAGAGTGCATAGCAAGTATGAGCATTGAATGGAATCTGTAAGGTTTCAGAAGAAGTGGGAAGTCGACTAATACTTGGCGCAGAACAAAAGTTAAAAAGCTAAAATTAATAGGTATAATGGGTGAGAGTGCAAAAATAACAGTGCCTTCACCTATTCATCAGAAATTTGTAATTTAGGCTCTATACTCCTATGTTAGAAATATATAAGTTATAGCCTAGGTTTTTCACTAAATATAGTTTCAAAAATATTAACTTACTTTTAAAAGTTCTAGATTTCACAATATATAATTTTCATAATGCTGGAATTCGAAGCGATACTAAGTGGTTTACAGTTTTAAGAAAATGATTTTATTTTTAAATCAAGTTTTTATGGTCTGGTTTATTCAAATCCCATCCTTTTTAATTAACAATACAGATTTTTCTTCATTCTAGTTATATTCGGAATCAGGGTAATTAACCCAATTAGAGAATATGGTAAAAAACTGAATTTAAAAAATATGCCAATATTAAAAAACGGTAAACTGGATTTTGAAAATTGGATTATGATAAAGGCTGGATTTCGTAATAGACTCTTACATTTTGTTCCTTAGAATAGCTTTGCATAAGGATCAGTCAATCCTTAATGATCTCTTCCACATGTATTTTAACTATGGAACAAATTTATTTTACAAATTATTTTTCAAAAAATATTAATAAATAATTTAGAGTACAATAGCAATATTGTGCATGTCTAAATTCATAAAATACATACCACATATTTGTATTATAATAACCATTGTGTTAGTATTATGTGTTATGTATATTTACATAACAATAAGAAGATTATATAAAATAATGTTATTTAACAACACAAAAGGTATGAATTTCTTAGAAATGAATCATTAACTTATTTATTTAATACCTAACAATGAAAAAATGTATTTATTTTGTGGCATTTTATATGAAATATTAAAAGTGACGTGTCACAAGTCCCATTGTCAGAGCTCCCATTGGAACTTTTGACTTACCAATGAACTGTAACCACAATTTAATACCTCACATATATTTTTGTAATAACAACCGGGGTTTCACATATTTCTAGAATATGTGTTAATATTATGTATACGATTTAGTTTTTCGAATTTAATTTCAAAAGCATGATTGCATGCCTTTTCCAAAATGTTAGTATGGGATATTTATGTAAACATAATCCTTACGCACTGCCTGATTGTGGTCAGGACAGTCTTCAACACCAACAAGAAACTGCAGATGATCGAGCAAATAAGAAACTTAATCATCCAAAATGTAGGAAAAATCAAGCTCAAATGGATCCCAGGCCATGCAACTGTCTGACAGTAGCGAAAGGCCCACATGCAACTTCTGCTCGACTCCACTCACAGTCAAACACATGCATATCGATTGTGAGGAAACGGAAAGATATTGGTTAACAAGGCTTTCACTGCTAAGCAGCACTCGCCAATAACGAATATTCACACACAAACTGGACAAAACAACTGATGCATCACTTGGGTTCTGGAACAACATTTAATATGGCAAGACTATCAACAACAACACTTATCAATTTACGCTAACAACAAATATTTACCGACATATAAGAAAACAAGAAGAGCATAAGAAATAAAAACAAATAACATGCCTTCAAGACAAAGGGCTTCACAGTACCACTTAGTATTCATACTGAGCTGAATTTGATATAGCAACAAGTTCAGTTTTATACAATGCTAATAATATTATGATCTATATTACATTTCCATTTTGAATATGTTTTTAACATATTACATTAACAGATCTAAGTATTCTTACTCAGCTGGTACTAAAGATAATAAAAATAATAATATTTATACCTATTTAAATAAATATTCTGAAAAAAAATAAAACCTGAAGCTTATCTCTGAACTGACTATTAAAATCCTTCTAACTATATTTAAAATGAATTTTGTTGAAATAATGTTTTGAATTTTAGAGTTGATCACGAAATCGAGGTTCGCCTTTTATCAAGAACACTTATTCTGGAAAAGATTAATTTTAAGTTCGTAGCCTAAAGGTTACTAATAAAACACTCCTAAACATATTTTTTAGTACCTTAACACATTGCTTCAAAAGTTTCAAGGGACTTTTGATTTACTTCAAAGAAACTTTTTGATTGTTTATTTTAGGGACTTTGTCATACAATTGGAGAGTCGGAAGTTCGATTGAACTTTTGGTCATGGAAATTTTGACATGCAACCAATATTAAATATTAAAAATTTAACAAAGTATAAAAATAAATTGAAAAGTTAACCTTGATTAAAGATATCATTCATAACAATATAACTGAGGCAACTGATTTTATATATATACAATATCATTGTTCTAACAAATAAGTAATTAAAAAAAAAAGAAACTTTTTATTAATTTCGGCTCTTTATTTTTTAATTATTATTTTGTTTTTTAATTAAATTTGTTGGAAAAATGACAAAAAATTAATATGTATTCTTATTTTTAAATAAAATTAAAAAAAAAACTTTTTAATATAAAATTCACTGAAATGAGTAATTTTTGTTTTGGTAAGCTTTAATTCTGTGTACCTACAGGGAGTACATCTTAAATATTAAATAAATATTAAAATATATTTTTTCATTTCTTTATTTTTTAATAACTTTATCTTTACATAATTATATAAAAAAAAAAAATAAATAAATGTGGAAAAGCCTTAAGTTTTATGTTTTTTATTTTAAATTTTACCTTTTGTATTTAAATTAGAGAATTTTCCATAAAATGTTGTTTGGATATTAATTATGACTTCTGTTATATTTATAAAATACTGTCTTTCGTTGATATTTGATTTGTGTTCAACTGGTATATTTTTAGCTTTTCTTCAGTATATATATATATGTATATATGCTATAGGAGAACAGGTTATAAGGTTTTCGGCTCCCATACAAAAGTACTAGCCTTTTCGGCTTCTAACTGTCTTGAGAACTCTTGAGTTCTAACTGTCAGAATGAGTAAAAATATGTACATAGACTATTGGTGGACATCCATCCATGAAGAAAAGGATATATTCTACAATCAATTAAATAATGTAATAGACAAATTACCTAAAAATGACATTAAAATTATACTAGGTGACCTTAACGCTCAGATTGGCAGGGAAGAAGTATATAATCCAACAATTGGGAAACACAGCCTACATGATATTAGTAACAATAACGGATGCAGAGCTATAGATTTTGCACAAGCGAGAAATATGGTAGTGAGCAGTACGTACTTTGAGCACAAAAATATACATAAAGCTACTTGGCTAGCTCCGGGTGGAAGATATACATCCCAAATAGACCATATTCTAATTGATAGTAGGCACTTTGGTAATATGCTGGACGTCAGAACGTTTAAGGGTGCAGCATCGGACTCAGATCACTTTCTGGTAAAGGCAAAGTACAGAGCGCGTATTGCCAATATCAAAAATGAAAGAGGTAATAGAACGGTAAAATGGAATGTTGAAAAATTGAATAACATTACTACAAAGGAAAATTTCGAAAGTCACGTAAATAATAAATTAAATGAAATAAGAGCGGTAGAAAACATAGAAGAAGAGTGGAGTACTATCAAGGAAACTTTGTCAAGTGCTGGTCGAACAATTCTCGGACAAGCACGTAGAGCAACAAGAAGGAGTGATGACTGGTGGGACAACGAATGTGAAGCCGCTCTACAAGAAAAAAATGCCGCTAGGGAAAAAATGCTACAATGCAATACAAGAACGAACAATAGAATATACAAGCAAAAAAGACAAATATCTACAAAGATAAATAGAAAAAAAAAAGAGAATGCTTTGATAGAAAAATGCAACAAATCGAACAATCAAATGAGCTCAACGCATGCAGGAAATTTTATAAGGAAGTCAACAAAGTAAAGAAAGGCTTCCAGCCAAGACTTATATGTTGCAAAAGCGAAAATGGGGATATTCTACGGGGAAAAAATGAAATTCTGAAAAGATGGGCAGCATATTTTGACGAGTTATTATATGAGCGTAACACCGATATATTTACCAATCAGGTTTTTCTTACGGCTGAACCGTATATTAACGAACCTACTTTAGGTGAAGTAGAAAAAGAAATTAATTTATTGAAAAACAATAAAACGCCCGGTAAAGATGGTATTGTATCAGAAATGATTAAAGGTGGGGGTGCGGGAATGGCCCGACGTATTCATCATTTAATATTAATGATATGGAGGCAGGAAAGGATGCCGGATGATTGAACAGTAGGCGTCATAGTGCCGATACACAAAAAGGGTGATAAAATGGTATGCAATAACTACAGGGGAATATCACTATTAAACAGCGTATACAAAATACTTGCTGGCATTTTATGCACAAAAATGGAATGCTATTATAAAGATATAATTGGCGAATATCAAAGCGGATTTGTAGCTGGTCGCTCTACAACTGATCAAATCTTTAGTCTCAGACAAATAATGGAAAAATGTAGAGAATTTTCCATCCCCACTCATCACGTCTTTGTAGATTTTATGAAAGCGTACTACAGCATACAAAGAGGTCCCCTATGGAACGCAATGGTGGAACTGGGAATCCCAAAGAAACTGGTCAACCTGGCAAAAATTATCACTGAAAACAGTAAAAATTGTGTCCGCATTCAAGGTGACCTCTCTCAACCGTTCGAAACAAAAACAGGAGTGAGACAGGGAGATCGGCTAGCGATAATGTTATTTAATCTGGCACTTGAAAAAATTATCCGTGCATCAGAGATTGAAACAAAACAAACACTTTGGTGTAAATCATCACAAATTCTAGGCTACGCTGATGACCTCGACCTGATAGGCAGAAATATAAATGTTGTAAAAGAAAACTTTATAAAATTACAAGAAAAAGCTGCCCAATTTGGTGTGAAAGTCAATGCAGAGAAAACAAAGTACCTTAAAACTCAAATAACAGCAAGAAATGAAAGTGTTAAAGATTTCAAATATTTAGGATCAGTAGTTGACATAGAAGGCTCAAATAATGCAGAAATAAACGAAAGACTGAAATTTGGAAATAAATGTTATTTCTCCATGCTAAACATCTTTAAATCAAACTATATCACAAGGAAAACAAAAATAAAACTGTATAAAACTTTGATAAGACCAGTGGTATCGTATGGATGTGAAACTTGGAGCCTTAGAAAAAATGAAAAAGAAAAATTAAATATTTTTGAACGCAAGATTCTCCGAAGAATTCTGGGTCCTGTCAGAACGTCAGAAGGATCGGTTCGACTTCGAACGAATGAAGAATGCATACAACAATTTAAAGATTTACAATAAGGTTCGTATGTATATTAAAATACAAAAATTAAGATGGGCAGGTCATATTTCCAGAACGCCAAACGACAGTTCCGTATCCAGAATCTTCTATGGTAATCCAGTTGGAAAAAGACCAGTTGGCAGACCAAGAGTTAGATGGAAAAATTTTCATGAAATTGTAAACGAGCTACAAATACACAATTGGAAAACGAATGCCGTAGATAGAAATAATTGGAAGCAGATAATTAGGGAGGCGAAGGCTCACTATGGGTCGTAGTGCCAAGGAGGAGGAGGAGGAGGATAAGAAATGTTACAAATCACGTTATGCAACAAGAAAGTAAGATGCATAATCCATCTTGAATTTAATTCTACGTTTTTATTTCTGTATTTGTATTACAATAGGATTTTATTATATTACTAGCTAAAACACGGTGCGCATTGCTGCGCCTCTCAATGTAGGTTTAATTTAAGTTGATGTTGATGTTACTGTTAACATAAAAATTACACATGGTGCAAATGTTAATTTTAAAATGTGTTAAAGCAATTTTTTTTGTAGTAATTTTTTACATTTCCTGTAATTCAAAGAAGTACTAACTACTTTCCAAAATTGGGCGTAAATTCCGTCCAAAAAATTTTTTTTGACCAATCGTAGGACCGACATGTGTTACCAAACACCAAGCCTGCTAACAGACTCAACTCCATTTTCAAGGTGCTTCACGTATACAAAATTTGAAGTCAACCGATCAAAAAATTTCTAATTGGACGTAATTTGCTTCCAAAATTTTTTTTGTACAATCGTAGTGCCGGCATGGGTAAACAAATTCCAAAACTGTGTCAACTTAATTCTCAAGGAGCATCACGTATACAAAAATTTCCGGCGGTCCGTTAGAGCAAAATTTAGCTTTCGATTTCTTTCCGTACCCAAAAACCGCTATATACAAATTTTAAAAAATTTTAAAAGCAGGAATCGGTTACATTCACATTTTGAGTATTTACATTACATTATAATCTACAATTTAATTTAAAATTTTTGTTTACAATTTTTACAACTTGATATTTGAAATTCATATTATTAGTTGTCCTATATGTTTGTTTTCATAATTGACACAACTTCCTCGTTGTAATAACTGGTCAACTAATATTTGTTTAAATTGCATACTTAAAGGCTGAATTTCAATTTACATGAATGGAGTTATGCGAATTGAAAGGTTTCGTTCAAAGTAATTTGAATTTTTAATGAACGGTTTACTAATCAATGAATATGGTTCATATGGTTTCTATGGAACCATCAATCATAAGAATGACAACAAAAGTTTTCACTTTCAGTTCTTTTTTTCAATTATTTTCTCAAATAATAATTTTTTTTTGAAACAAATTGATGTTTGTAAATCATCCTTTGTTAATTTGCTTTTTTTATTTCTTCCAGAAAATAAAAATAAACATAAACAATTTTTTGAAAAATAATATGTTTTTTTGTGTCACTCAAAACCCAAAATTTTTTCATTTTAATTAACGAAAAAAATTTTTAATTTTTAATTATCTAAACTTGAAGTTTAGAAGTTCAAACGTTTTTTGTAAAGTTAAACCTCAAAAATATATGGAATGTTAGTAGAGTTTTTTGAAATTAAATAAAACAATTTGTTTGGATTTGAAACTTAATTACAAAACGAATTAACTGTACCTATAAAGTTCGGCCTACACATTAAATTGCCACTTTATGTTATTGTAACTGTCTAGTGCTGTATTTGTGAATAAAAATCATATCAGTTGTATTATGAGGATACTATTTGTCAAGTACCTCTTTACCCTCTTGATCCAATATGTATTTATATTTGTATGTGTATATATACATAAATAGGCTTTCATTTTAATTCTAAAACTTGTATTCTGAAAAAAAAAAATTAAGGATAATTGGACTCACTATCAGTGTTTACCGGTGGCACATAATATGTTTGAAAAAAAGTTCCATATTTCGCTAAATCCTGCGGACTTTTGGATTTCCTTATTTTATAAAATTTTCAAGAATTATAAAAATTTAATAAGCTGGATTTAATTTTAAAATAAATTTTGATACAAATTTAAATTTATAGTTGAACTCAAAATCTGGATTTCAAAAATTTGGTTAGAAAAACTTTACAATTGACAGCCACATTATTTTAAATTTCTTAATTTCTGAAACTAAATATTAAATCGATTAATTAATTTTTAAAATACACTGTGTAATTTTTATTATCAAAGCAAACTAAAATTTCTAAATTAAATTTTTAATAAAATATTATAAAACTAGCTATTGACCCATCACAGAATGACGGAAGGTCAATTGAAAGAAGAACTTTTTCTAATTAAAAACTATTTCTAATTTCATTATGAACATTATGTTAAAAGTATTTTAAATAAAATTGCAAACGTTACATTTTGTATAACGCATATTATGCTTCGATTATAGTAAAAGATACTATAATAATAGTAAATGAATGAATCATATAATTTCTTGTTGTATCTTAAAAACTTGAAGATGATTAAGTTAGTTAGTCTACTTTTTATGTGTTTCGTATTTTATACGTTAGTCTACTTTTTATGTGTTTCGTTGGGGTCGTTAGTTCAAAACCCTTTTTGGTATAATTTTTTTTTAATTTCAATTAATATTTTTTTTATTTAAGTGCGTCTTTAAGCAATTAATTTAAGTAAATAAATTAATAAAAGATTTTAAATTTTTTTATAGGTTTATTTTGTTTTAATAATGATCAATTTCTCCATTTATTAATGTTTTGTATATATACTTTTTTACAGCCAAATACAACAATTTTTCATAAACATTCAACATTTTTTCATCCAAATTAAACATTTCATCATAAGTTATGAAATAATTATATCAAAAAGTGTTTAATTTGGATGAAAAAATGTTGAATGTTTATGAAAAATTGTTGTATATTGCTGTAAAAGAGTATATATTTTTTAAAAGTGTTGCTATACATTCTATATTGTTTCCTTTGTTTAGATTCAAATCGAAATACTTGTTTGTTGCTAACATTCTATAATGTAACTACTCAACCTTGCTAAATAATGTATTTATTATTTATATTTACATAAAATTGTATTAAATAAATGTTGATTTTTCAATTAATTTTGCATTATCAAATGCAAATTATAAATTTTATTTGGAATTTTTTTAATATACCTAATTTAGTTTAAAAAAAATTTGTAAAAAAGTGGCTTCTGGTACTTTTCCAAACTTAACACCATTTCCTTACTTTTAAGAAAGAAAAATAATCAGAAGATTATGAGAGAAAGATGCACAGAAGGGGCATAGATGAGGGAGAGTTAAGAGCAAGAAGTGAGAGAGATGATGCAAACTTTGAAATTACACATTGTTTGGTTTATTTGGTTAAGCAAAGCAAGAGCAAGCAATGCATCAAAGCGAATAATTAAGACTTACTACACAAATGTTCATGTGAAGCATAGTCTTCTTAATTTTTATTTACAAAATGTTTTACTATTTATTTAAAATTTCCAGAAAATCATCTGTGATTTTTAAAGCTGAAATGAATTAATTCATAAACTAATAAATAAATTTTATTTCATCAAAAAATTTTCTTTTTTTATTAAAAATAAATAAAATATTTTTTGGCCTGCTTATGACAATTTTGGATATTTTATTTTCTAAAATAAAACACATCCAACAAAACATTAATATTTTATTTTTTTATAATTAAATTATATTAGACTTTATTTTTATACCCGTATGACGATATAGTCAAAGGGTATAATAAATTTGCCATTACATTTGTGACGCAGAGAAGGAAAGGGGGTAGATATAGACTCAAGGGTATGGATCGGATCAGAATCGAAAAATAAATTGATTTAGCTATGTATGTCCGTCCGTCTGTCCGTCCGCACGATAACTCAAAAACTAAAGGAGCTAGGATCTTGAAATTTTCGCAAATTCGTTTTTTTGTAATAGCCGTCATCACTATTTAAATCCAGCCATTTTGGTTCATGGGTTCGGATAGCTGCCATACAACTTCTTTTTTTAAATGAGTATTTTTCTGTACCTATTACAGCTGCGTGTCTGAAATTTTGCCAAAAGTAGTTTAGTTTTCTGGCCAAAGTTTTTGCAAAATTTAGTTGGTCTACTGCAGTGGGTTCGTGTAGCTGCCATACAACTTATTATTTTAAATGAGCATTACTCTATACCGATTGAAGCTGGGTGTCTGAAATTTTGTCAAAAATAGTTTATTGTAATGGCCAAAGTTTCTGCAAAATTAGGTTGGTCTACTGCAGAGGGTTTGAGTAGCTGCCATACAACTCCTTCTTTTATATGCGCATTATACTACACCTAATGAAGCTGGGTGTCTGAAATTTTGCCAAAAATAGTTTAGTGTAATGGCCAAAATTACAGCAAAATTTGGTTGGTCTACTGCAGAGGGTTCGAGTAGCTGCCATACAACTCCTTCTTTTATATGAGCATTACACTACACTTAATAAAGCTGTACGTTTGAAATTTTGCCAAAAATAATTAACCAGATGATATAATGTATATGTTACGGTCATACGGGTATCCCAGAGTTGACACAGTTTACTCTACTACACTCTTCCTCGTTTTTATTTAAAACAAATAAATAAATTTTATTTCCAATCCAATTGTAATATAAAAGATCTAAACAGAGTTATAAAGTATAATTATAAAACTTCAACTTCCTTTTCCTTTTCCACTCCTTTAAGGAGTATAGGGCATTTACCAAGTCTATTTAGACTTTTTTTACTCCTTTAAGGAGTATAGGGAATTCACCAAGATTTTATTTGTTTAATCGTTATATTCCCTTTGCCGGTGATTACTCGGCTCTATTGCACGAATACACAAGTCCTAACTTAATGCGCCATCTATTATCTTACACAAGAGTTATTTATGTGTTATTATTAAATCTTATTTTATATTATGTTATAAACTATTACGATATAATTATACAATTTTTTTTTTAATTAGATATGATCTGACTGGGGTTTGAACACGAGACCTTTGGTACAAATGGCGGCGTCTTTACCACTACACCAACTTATCAATTTTATAATTTTTCAAAAATAATATGAAATATTTTTTTTATCTTTCAAAACATCTCATTTAATTTATGAACAGTGCCTTATCTCATACAATTTAAAAAAGTTGAAGTTATTAAATATTATATTAAATATTCCTAACAATTAAATTTTGAATTTTGATTTTACAATTAACTCTTATAACCTAATTAATATTCAAACTAATTTTAGGAATTTGAAATTACTACATTTCAATTTAAACTTAAATTTCAATTTAATAATATATATATATATATATATCTATATATCTAGCTGTCAATGGTAACACTTATTTTAATATGTTATCATAGGTACATTTAACTTTTATATCATACATTTGAAAATTTATAAACAAGCAAAAAACAAAGTATGTAGGTATATGTATGTGATTTGAGGTTTTCAATTTCATCCAATTAACTTTGTTTATTTCTCATTTTCTCACATTTTAGGTATAAACTTTTAACATTTATAAATACAAATACAATATTCTATCAACAAAAAAAATAAAAAATTCTGACATTTTTAATGCTTTGACACATTCCAAATTTGTTTTTAATATATTGTGAATTATTTCTATATTTAGTTCATTAATTTATTTCAAACACTATCCTACATTCTGTGATTGAAATTGTGGAATTCCAATCAATACTATATTTTATATATATTGTCAATCTAAAAGTATCAATTATAATTGGCGGTATAATGGTTTTTTGTATTGTAGGTTATTCATATACATATTTATATTTTATTGTGTAGATTTCTTGGAAAATATTCAATACATTTTTACAAAATTTATTATAAGAAAAAAAAATATTTTTAAACATGAAAACAACAAATTAAAGAGAATTATTTTATTCTTGTTAGTTCAGTTAGAGTTAGTACTTACTACTGAATTATCCATCTAGAATTACTAGAAAGAAAATTTAATTAAAAACTTTGAAAAAGATTGATCTTATATCATTAATTTATGTTAACCAAAAAAATACAATACTTTATTTTTATTTCTTGTTAGTGATGATGTGCTCAAAAACCGAATTTTCTAAAACACAATGAAGAATCACTTGTATGTAAATAAAGATTGAAATTCAGTGGAGTATAATTTTTAATAGTCCGAAATTAAAGAGCTTTTAAAATTTTTCTGAAGGAAATATTCTCTATACTAATATTGGATAAAAAATTCTGTATTATGAATTTCATAACAACGTGCACATCTTATTTGAAGAAAATCTAGGTAAATTTGACGGATAGCTCAGGGGTTAAAGTGGCTAAATTAAAAAAGTTATTATAAAAATCAAAAATATTTAAATTTCAAAAATAATTACAAAAGTAATTGAACTCGAAATTTAATTACTTTCTAGAAATTATCAAGTAAAAAAGCAACTTTATTTATTGGTAATTGAATTTTCAAAGTATTATTATAAAAGATTTTTTTAATAGTAATTAGAAAGTTCAACTGTTATACTAATAATCCTGTCCATAGCATAAGGATATGTTGGATCAGGGGGTCATATTGTATTCGAGTTATTAAAATTGGTCTTAATGAATTTCACATGCAATTTAAGCATGAGATAATAATACTAGGCCTTATAACATGTAGAAACGTTTTAGATTTTCAGTAGATACAATTCTATTTTGCTTGTATTGTAATAATTTTGAATTTGAGCTATTTATGGTATTCTATATTTGTGAGTTATATAATTTAATTGAATTGTTTGTTTATATTTTGTATTTGTTTATATTGTTAGATATGTTAATGTATTTTTTATTAGAGATATATAATTATTAATTATTGGTTATTATGCAATAAATTTGAACAACTGGCGAACGGTAGCTGAGTCGAGTCGAAAATTACATAAAAGTTTTTCACTTTCATTGAGATTCGAAACTGGGCTTTTCGCATGAAAGGTCGGCACTCTATCCACTATGCAATCTAGCCGTTGCCGATTACTAAATAATGATACTTAGACTGTGTTAAGTAAGTTGGTACAATTTTAATCATTACTTTACAGTTCTGTGGATAATTTAAAAACATTTAATTTGGACAGTCGGAATCCACTTAAATATTAAATGTTTATTTTAATGTCTTATAGGATGCAGAACTGGTATTCCTTAAAACATTCATAAAATTAATTATTAAAGGAAATTTTTCTTTAGTTTTTCTCTGTCTATTTTTTTGGATCAAACAATATTGTTTCTAATCAAATTAGGAACTGATGTAGATTGATGGTAGTTGTACCAAAAAAAAAAAAAAATAAATAACTAAATATAAAAAAAAAAATTTTTACAAGATGATATTGCCTAAATACAACAAAGATAGAACTATAGCAATAGCACTTTTTTATTTTTTTGAAAAATACATACATCTATAGGAATACAAGAATCAGAAAAACTATTGAATCACGTGGTCATTCAAAAAAATTTCTTATATATTCCAAAAATACATCTGATTTTATCCTAGAGGCACATTATCCTTTACCAAATATTAATATATATCTGTATAAATATGTATATTACAGACATATTGTATATAAGATTATGTACATATGTTCTACTATATATAGATATGTTTTTTCAAAATATATAACATTTTTATTTTTTTTTTAAATCAGTGCTGACATATTTCTTAAATGGAAAACTAAGAAAAATATTGAGGTAGGGCATAGGACCAAAATGATTTATTAAGTTTTCTTCTATCTTACAAATAAGAATAAATCAAATCAAAACTTTAGCAAAATTAAAAAATTCTTATTACAGTTTGCTTTAACTAATTTTATATATATACATATAAAATATAATATGTACCTATACATATACATTTTTCTTCGATTGAGAATTTTCATGTTATGAATTTTGATTACACCTACTGTTTTAAAGAGTGTTGCTCATGGTCAGCAAAATTTTTGTAGATTTAAAAAAAAAAATTGGAGTAGATTTTTATTTTCCTATACTATTTGAATATATTAACTTTTAATAAAAGAAAATTTTTAGGACATAGATATTACTCCTATAATAATTAAATTTTGTATGTAATATAATATTGAAAATTTGTGCCCCACTTTTTGGAAGCTTCCATACAAAGCTATTAATCCGATAGCTGTGAATCTAAGGAATCTAAGAGGTTAAAATTAAAATTGACCAAGTTAAGTAATTGGACAAGTGCGTTGAGAAAGTTATATAATCTCCACGTTGGTCTTAAAAACTTCATTGAAATTTATAAGTGTAAAGTTTTCGAACTAAATTTTCGTAATAACTGAAGTGGTACAAAAAAAGAAAGTAGCAAAATCTACTCCGATTGTAATAGATGAACAACCGTTAGAATTGTGTTACAGAATCTCATTTTACCTAAGTGGAACCTCATTTTAAATTTTTTTTAGTTATATAAAATGTTTTAGTTATATAGGTCTACTTGTATATCATAAAAATTTAGAAAAACGTTTTTTTTTTTTAAAGGAATAGAGAATTAAATTTAAAAGTTTAGGATTTCCGAGACTCTTTTGTTAGTTTTTAATTATAAAAATTGGAATATTCAATATTATAAAAATAGTAATGAAATAAACGAACGGTTTTTAGAAAAGTAAATTTTTAAAATTAGACAATGGCTCATATTAAATTTTGTATAAAGATTATATAGAAAAATGGTTTTATAATAATTTTATAAAACTTTTGTTACAAATTTATTGGAAAAAATTAACTGACACTTTCTTCAATATCAACTTTAAGTTTATAATCAAGAAAAGCGGTAAGTTGAAGCTCCAATTTCTTCTATATTATAAAAATTTGGATAGGAATCCCATTTACTGCTGTTTAATCATTTTATATTTTCAGTTTTTGACAACTAACATCTCCTCAAAGTTCAGATTTATTTTTGAAGATCTATCTTCACTCTTTTGCAATAGAGCCTAACTATATGGTTTTGCAAGGTTCTTGAACAAAGTTGCTTTTTTTGTAATAACTCTCAGTAGTTTAAAATTCTTCTCTTTATTTTATGCAAATTTATAAACGTACAGATGGAGGTACAGCCGGATGGACACAGTAAAACTATCAAGGCCATTTTTTTTGCAAAATTTCTAATAGGTAATAAATAAAAAATTTTAATAAATTTTTGCAAACACAAAATTCTAGTAAAACAATTTAAAACTAGATAAATCCTGGTAGATATAATAATAATAATTCAATTATTTTCAATTGATTTTAATTTTATAAACTGCTCACAATTATTCAATTCTGCAATTTATGTGAAATTAAATTGTGTTAGGTTAATTTAATTTTTTTGTCCAGCGTGCTCTGAATATTTGGTAACCTTTATTTATATTCCACTTAAAACATTTTGATTAGCTCCTACTAAAAATATAGCGACAACTGAATTTTGTAAATTTTTATTCTTAGAATTATTAAGATGCTTTTATTCACAATCTACAATTTTGGAAGAAACCATATTTCAAATAGGTATTTAAAATTAAGTACATACCTACCTGAATATCTTAGGCATCTTTTAGGAATTTATTATATTTAAAAATTTATAACATAATCTTAAAGTTTTTACCCAAACGATATTATTCATTTAGGGTATATGAAAACAAGTGATGAAAAAAAACCAAGGGTTTTTAAAAAAGCACATTTTCAAAATTATATTGTATTACATACTGAGTTTAACTTTTGAAATATTTACTTGGAAATAGTTACTACTGACTTATAAAATTTACTGCAAACAGTAAATTTTTTATTTAAAAGTTGTTATAGCCCTTCAATGGGGAAGGTTGCTAAATTTCTCAAGTCTCTAACTTCAACTTCCCCCCCCCCCCTCATCCTCTAGTTTTTTAAGTTCTATAGGAATTAAATTGTGAATTACACAAAAATTTGGAATTTTACTTAGAATTTTATTATTATTATTATTATGTTAAAATATAATGTTGGACCTTTAAATTCTGTCTATCATTAAAAAAAAATTTGGACAGGTATTCAAGTTACAGGTGTTTAAAAATAGCAAAATTTCAATTTTCGAGCCCTTATAGCTCCTAAATAGGGGGCTTGACAAAAAAATTTTGTTAACCGACTTCTACTAATTTCTGAGTATCTAACTCCTCCCAATTTCAAGACCCTAGCTTGAACCGTTCAGAAGATATGTGTGGTCAAAAATTTTGCGAAAATCGAGTTTTGCGTAATGTTAAATTTTTGTACCGTATGGCAACCCTAAACATTTGCCTTGTAAAAATTTATAAAGTTTATGAAACCAGCTATCATTTGCCGATTGAAAATATATATAACAGAACTCTTGTTATAACAATTTAAATATAGGGCTTTTTCCAACTTTGGGGGGCTGTAGCCCCGTAACAGGTGGGGCTACAGAAAAAAATTCTTCTACGAAATTATTTTTTTTGCAAAAACTACCCATGGTTAAAATTTCTTTTCTCTATTTCAAACGGTGTAAAAGTTTTTGTAAACATACGGACAGACGGACGGACGGACAGAGTGAAGCTATATAGGCACATTTTTACAAAATTTTTTGAAAATGTGCTAAAAACATGATTCATAAGCTTTCCGAATAATTAATGTAAATTCGGATGTTTTTTAATTATTTTTTTTTTTCTAATTATAATAAACACTAAAACGTGTCATGCCATTAAATCCTGTAAGTTTTTGTATGTAAATAGTAAACTCTTGTTTTGTATAGAATAGGATATATAAAAGCAGCATTGAATATATGAATACAGTTTTTGAAAGAAATAAAACATTCTAGGAAAATGTCAGTTTATACACCAAATTTTCTCAAAACACATATGATCAGTGACGAGGCAAGACAATTTCCGGAGGGATGTTGTGTTAAATGTTTGTCTGTTGAAAATCATTTGCTTAAACTCATATTCGTCATTTTTTAAAGTGACTTTTTTATCTGTTTCTACTAGAAATCAGAGTCCCATTTTTGCAGGAAACTTAACGAATACGTGATGACTTTGAGTAAATGACTTTGGAATTGACAACTTTGTAATCAGTTAAATTACATTAAAAAAGATTTTCTGTAGTAAATAATAATTTTTAATAATTTTTCGAACAGGGTTTCCAAACTATGGTACAGTTAAAAAAAAAACCAAAATTAAATCCGTACCTTTTATAGAAGTAATTGCGTTATAGCAAAAGTCAAACAAACTAAAATGGTGAAGAAAATTAATAAAAGAGAAGTTTTTTACGTACTATTACAATTACAATTCGTTAACTGCGTTGCTTCTTACTAGACCTATAAATAAGTAATGATTAAAATACTACTGAAATACTGTTTTAAATTCAATTACTTGGTAATCGTTACTTTCTAATAACAATTAAAAAATTTTTGTAATGATATTTTGAAGATTCTATTATCAGTTAAAATAATAAAATATTTACTTGATAAATTAGAAAGTAATTAAATTTTGATTGCGATTACTTTTATAACTATTTTTGAAATTTAATTACTCTAATTATTTTATCCAAGGTGTTCAACTATAGTTTGTTAAATATAGAATATTTGATACAAACAAAATAAATAATATTACTTAGACAATTAATTAATATTTATTTGCAGCAATTGAAGCAATTACTTTTGTAATTAGTTTTTATAATTAAGTTATTTTTGTAGTTATTCTTGATAATTAATTGCTTTAAAATAATTAAATACCAAAATATATAATATAGATATTATATACCCTAAGAATTACAAGTAGTTTTGAAAAATTGGTAATTATTTGTTTTAGTTTATTTAATTTATTAGGAATTAATAAGTAATGCTTACCAAGTAATGTTTACAAATTGTAATAATAAACAATAAAAATATTGATTAAGATTATTTTAGATTTGAGAAGCATTTAACTAACTCAAAATTTGAAAGCTGCAACTCTTATAATTGATGCATAATGGCTGTGTATATATTCGTAATAATATATATTAAAACTTATGGTCTTTAGAATTTTAGAATGGTAGTAATTATCATTCTTTCATAAACAAAATCTTATTTACAACTAATGAACATGTTTTTAAAATAGAACAAATATATAGAAAATGTAATAATAAAAAGAAGGCAGAGTTTCTACCAGACCATTGGAATATTTAAATTTGTATATTTATAATAGCATATAATATATATATATTCATTTAAAGAGGAAACAAACAGGAATTAGTATGTTACCATATTATTTACATACATAAATACATAGAATGTATATGTTACTATACTATTAAAATACAACAATAAAAACCAAAACCAGCTTATAGGTATATTAATACGGTAGTAAAGAATAATATAAATTATTATGTCAAGTTTCTGATGTATTTCGAGGTGAAGTAAAAAAAATTATAATTACTATATATAGTTGTGTTCTAGAGGAAATATTAAAATACTTTAAACATGTTTTAAATTATTTTACTATTTGAAAACTTAAGTTAAATGAAAATTTTATTATATTATTTCGTATTGAATTAAATAGAAGTCGAACCGCAGTTAAAGAAACCAAATTAAAATCTTGTTTTTACTTATCTGTCGTACTGTGTATGCCAAACCAATTTTCAAAAACAATAAATAAAAATAGGTTTCTAATATTAAAATCAAAAAGCCTAGTAACATTTTTCAATAATTTTAAATGTAACATGATTGCTCGTCTGTTTGTGATTCATTAAAGATATATCTAGAGTGTAATTCGTCTGTCCATCCGGCAGACCGATTACTCAAAAACTAAAAAGGCTTAAGTATTAAAATTCAAACGAAGTATTTATTGGATAAGTTGCAGATTCCCTGCTGTTTTTGGTTAAAACCAAACCACGATTTCCTGTAGATGAGACTGAGAAACTCGAGAAGGCTGAAAATTTCAATCCTTGTGCCGTGCATTATTTAATAGCACAAGCAATTCTGCGAAATTTTAAAATATTTTAAATAGCTGCATAGTAATATTTGGGAAGCTACAATGTTCTTAACCTGATTAAATTAAACTCAATAACGGTGCTTAATAAGCATTTTACGTGCAAAGTTGCATGTAGCCATTGGGGTAACTTTTATACATAAGTTGGAAAATATTTTTAAATAGTCTTCCGATTTCTTTCAATTAATTTATCGTACAAGAACTTTGAATATTGACATGGAAATTTTAACATATAACGAGCATTCTTAAAAAAGCATAAAACTATAGCATATTACATTAACGTACATATCAGTCTACACTTTTTCATTAGTTGCCACCCAAATTTAATTTCCTTGTACTAAACTATACAAAATATTAAGGCTATACGATATTTAAAAAACTTAAGTCTTTTATCAAAATATATATCACACTATAATTACACTTCAGAGGTTTTAAATAGAATAACATATTTTAATGTTCAATACAATATTTTTATAAATGTTTTAAAAGGTATCAATTAAATTAAAAGCGTTTTTAATATAAGTACCTAAAATACAACATTTAAAATTACAATTTGCGCAATAAACAGATTTTTAAAAACAAAATACCTACGTTATTTTTGTGTCTCGTCACCTTTGTAAACATTTTCAAATTCAATGATTTTATTTATATTTTTTTTTTTAAAAATATTTTTTTAAGCTTATTTTAAAAATTTTTTCATTAGGTTTAATCAGTAAATTCGTCTGTCCATCTATACGTTTACAAAACTTCTACACTATTTAAATATAAATTTATTATATTTTAAAATAAGTGCATCCCAAAAAAAAGTAATAGCTATTTTTCAAAGGATTTTTAGTTGCTCCAACTATTGCCGAGTTACAGTCTCTCCCAGCTTCATTATTGAATTACAACCTATTGAATAAAGAGCAATTTTTTTATAACGATTTTTCTAGGATTATTCTAGCCACGTCACGTATAGGAAAATTAAAGATAATGAGCTTCACGCATACAAAATTTAAATTTAATCGGTCAAACTGTTTCTAATTTAGAATAAAGTAAGAAAAATCTGTAAAAAAAATTTGTGTCGCAATTGGTTAACGGAACTAAACAAAAATTTTTTTCAGACTTTCTTTTTAGTCGAAGCAGTACTTCCGAAATTTGTTTCCAAAATTTTTTGACCTGACATGGGTTAACAAATTTCAAATCTGTAAATAGTGTCAATTCAGGATCTCAAGGAGCATCAGGTATAGAAAATTTGAAGTCAGTCGGTCAAACCGTTTTAATTATATAACAAAAAAGTCTAAATACTTGCACCGCAGCTCCGACTTAGCGGTCCGTTACAAAATATTTAGACCACGAATTCTTTCCTTATCCAAAAACCTCTACAATAAATTTTCATGAGAATCTGAGCAGTTACGGAGTCTATTCGCTACACACAAACAACGAACAAACAAACAAACAAACATACAAACAAACAAACAAACCTTCATTTTTATATTTATAAATATTTTCTTATTTTAATAGCATTTCCTTAAAACTATCGAAAAGTTTGTTCTTCATAGATGAATTTAAAAATGTTGATACAAAATAATAAAGCCGCAGGACCAGACGAAACCCTGTCAGAAATATTTAAACTGATCAATGACGAAAACCTCACTGTGCTCGAAAAAATTTTCAACCATATCTATAACACCGGAAATTTCCCACAAGACTGGCTAAAGTCAACATTTGTCGCCCTTCCGAAAAAAGCTAATGCCAAAAAATGCGACGACCACCGATTAATAAGTTTAATGAGCCATGCACTCAAAATCTTCTTGAGAGTGCTGCATAATCGTATTTACACAAATTGTGAGTTACACATGGGCAGAACGCAATTTGGATAAAAACAAGGAACTGGAACCAGAGAAGCACTTTTTAATATTCAAGTACTTGTACAGAATTGTCGTGATGTTCATAAAGATGTTTTCTTATGTTTTGTGGATTATGAAAAGGCGTTTGATAAGGTCAACCATCAAAAACTTATGGAGGTATTAAATAGAATTGGCATAGATAATAATATCATAATGTGTATAAATAGCTTATATTGGCAACAAACAGCCTGTGTAAAGATAAATAATGTGCTGACACAAAGCATTGATATTCAAAAAGGAGTTCGACAAGGCTGTATTCTCTCCCCTTTACTGTTTAACATCTATGCTGAAGCCATTTTTCAGGAAGCAGTGAACGATTTAGATGTTGGTATAAAAGTAAATGGCACATATATAAATAACATCAGATATGCAGATGATACAGTTCTCATAACAGACAATCTAAGGGATTTACAACATATAGTCGATAAAGTCAACCAGCATAGTGAATTGTTCAACTTAAAAATAAATATATCAAAAACTAAATTAATGATCGTAAGCAGAAAAAGAACACCTTACACTGCAGCAACAATTAAAATAAATAACCGCTCAATTGAAAAAGTCTCCACATACAAATATCTCGGATGCTGGTTACACGAGGATTGGAGCTGCGAAAAAGAAATTAGATGCCGAATCGAAATAGCAAGAAATGCATTTCTTAAACACAAAAAAGTTTTCTGTTGTCGCGAAATGAACTTGCAAAATGCTAAAAATATCGTGGATGGATCACATTACAAACGAAGAAGTTCTACGTAGAGCAAATGCGGAAAGAGAACTACTTATAAGGTTGAAGAAACAAAAAATCTCTTACTTTGGGCATATTATGCGTGGAAACAAATACGAGCTACTTCAGTTAATAGTTCAAGGGAAAATTGAAGGAAAAAGAGGTATAGGAAGGAAGCAATTATCATGGTTGCGTAACATTAGAAACTGGACAGGAATCAGAAACATTGGTGATTTAATCCATTCAGCAACAGATCGAAACATCTTTCAGGGCATCGTTGCTAATATCATATGACCGCTGACATCCAATTATGGATAGGCAACAAAAGAAGAAGATACAAAATTATACACAAATACAAAATTTAAAAAGCCTTAAATTCTACATTTTCAAATGTGCCGCCATTAAAGACTTTTGGTTTAACATATTGCCTTGTTTTAAATAGTCTCCGTTATTTCAATTTATAAAAATGGCTATTAATTTCAGTTCATTACCTTTATCAAATAGAAAGCATAATACAAAACATCTTTACCTATACATCTATTAAAGGTTGTCAGAAAATATATTTGACATTTTTAATTTATAATTAACGGTATATCATAAAAATCAGTAATTTAGTTCGTATTTTTATTCTTTATTATTCAATCTTAAAGTCAACGTTTTAGTTGTAAAATGAAAAAATGATAAAATGATTATATCTGTTTGTACATACATACATAATACATACGCATATACATAATATAAAATATTCTATGCATTGGGTTTTTTTTGCTACTTCACACTGAAAAATATTGATAAGGCAGCCAAAAATTGTCAAAATGTGACAACATTATTCTTTATGGCCTATCCATTATTTTGTGTAATGTCTTGTTTTGGTTTTATTTTTTTTATTGTTTTATTTTTTTTTTTTTGTCTTTTATAAAAAATTGAGGGTGGATGTATGTCATCATTTTTAACACAAAAGAAATTTAACTAACCAATATACGAAAATATTATATACTATACAATACATAATAATATTGTATAGAATATTATTGTAGTATCTATGTATATCAGTTTAACATTAACATGCTTTTGTCATTTAATTTTCACACAAAAAACACAAAACAAAAATAAAATAAGAAAAGCAAATACAAAGAAAAACAAAAGAAAAGAAAAACAAACTTCAAAAAAATAAAAGAATTGGTTAAGATCCAGCAAATTGAGTTCTCATTTATATTTAAAAGAAATAACTGAAAAACAAATAAACAACACTTCATTTTGATTTTTCTTTTCATAATGAAAGCCCATTAAGGACAGGGTGATTTAATAATTTAAATTAAATATGGAAAAATAATATTTATAAATTAGTTTTATTTTGATAAAAATTATCATTAAAATTTATATGAAAAGTTTTTAAAGAAATTTATAAGCTATTAAAAGTTTATAATAAAAACCTTATTATTATTATCCTATTATTTCAAAATTAAAATTAATGAAATAATACGACAAGATACAATAAAAAATTAGTAATAATGGTAAATATTTAAATTTAATATTAATCTATGAAAGTTAAATGTTATTTTATAAACTTATCATAAAAATATTCTTATAAAACTTCTTAAAAGATCGATTAGAATAATATATTTTACTATAATCTCTTTCATATGTCTTTCAATTGAAAAATTTACATTTTTCAAATACACAAAATTTTTACCCGAATTTTGTTTACGCGAATTTGAAATAACGCATTTTGAAAAAATTGTTCAATTTCCCATTTAAAGCGATCGAATTTGCAATAACGCGATTTAAAAAAGATGATTAAATTCGATTTAAACGATTTGAAATTCTACAAAATCATATTATTAAGAAACGAGGAAGAGTGTAGTCGAGTAAACTGTTTCAACTCTGGGATCCCCGTATGACTGTAAAATAAACATTACACCAACCAATCAATTACTTTTGGCAAAATTTCAAACATACAGCTTTTTTAGGTGTAGTGTAATGATCATATAAAAGAAGGAATTGTATGGCAGCTACTCGGACCCTCTGCAGTAGACCAACCAAATAATGCCGAAACTTTTAAATTCCTCCCTTTATCACATTGCATAGAATTTTAGTTAGAGATGCGTATGCATGATTTTTAAATTAAAATTAAATTAAATATAATGCAGTTGCCTTTCTAATTACAAATAAATTTATTTAATGATTGATTCATTCTTTTCGAATTCTTTTTTGGCATGATTTAATATTTGACCAATTTTTGACTGGAATACTGAAAGTTTTGGAAATTTTATCTTAAACTTAGGTGAGAAATAAGTTCTTTAAAAACAATGTTTGCACCATGTAAT
>OY720442.1:58865223-59019930 GCA_963082915.1 Dolichopus griseipennis
AATATTCATAAAATACAGAATAAAGCCGGTGTATTAACAATAAAAACCCGGATACAAAACTATCAATAGTAAGGTATATATAAAATTTACTAAAAATAATCATAGTAAATAAAAAAATTATTTTGGATATCAAACATGCTAATATTATATTAGTAATTGTTTACCTAGCCTATTAAACCATTCTTTAGTTTAAATCTCGAAGTAAATATTTATATGAAGCTGCAAAACAAGAAATTTCATTAGAAGAAATAACATTAACAGTACATATCGTTCTCGTAATTGTAACATACCAAAATCAGTGGAATGAAAAGGAGAATTGAAAAATTTACCAAACCTTAACCCATGCCGGTTAAAATTATATTTACTACTTTTACATATGTGCTTTGAGAAAAAATTTTTTTCAGAAAAGTTTTTGAAAATCTAATATGGAATAATTAATATTTGATATAATTGAAAATTAATTGTTCTTCGATGACCTCTATGGTTTCATTGGAGTTCAAATATTTAATGAAATGAATTTTGAGTTCGAATATAAAATATATTGAATCTTATTCTTCAAATTTCAAATTCAAATTTTCCAATAGCCACAAAAATTAAAAGATGCAAAATATATCTTTCTAATCCAAATAAAGATTTCCATATAATATAACATATAATATAATATAACATCATGTATCCTATTATTGAAATTAATTAACACACATTTATCATTTATTACATAACTTATATGGTTATAATTCAATATTAGTATTCAGAAATTGTTTAGTTTTGTAGACAATTGTTTGTATGTGTAAATATATTTTATATAATTGGTATAAAGTAATTGAAAATAAAATATTAAATAATATAAATATAATATTATATGGAAATATAAAAATCTATGAAATAAAGTTTGTCGTTTGTTGTAATAATACACACAAAAAGTAAGGATTTTTTGAGAATTTTTTTTTTAATACTATTAAAAATTTATTTCACATGCCGTTAATGTCAATACATTAAACTTTCATAGAAATTACATACAATGAATAATTATTATTATTATTATTATTATTAATATATTTGTCTAGAATGAGGTGTAACAAACGCATTTAATTAAATGTGTTTTTTTGGATGTGTTCAATTATTAAAATTATTAAAAAATAAAATATTAATGTGTTTTTAAATTTTTAAAATATTAATGTGAATGTGTTTTATTTTAGATAATAAAATATCATAAATTATCGTAAGCAGGCCAAAAAATATTTTATTAATTTTTAATAAAAAAAAATTTTTTTAGTTTATGAAAAAATTGATTTCAGTTTTTAAATAAATAGTAAATCATTTTGGTATTAAAAACTAAGACTATGCTTCACATGAACAGTTTTGTAGTAAGTCTTCATTAGTTTCAGTTAAAAACTGAAATAATGGTGAAGGCCAAATGTACGCTTTGTTGCGTTGCTTGCTTTTTGATTTGGAAAGTAAATGAAGCAAGCAATGTTTCAAAGCATTTTCAAAGCTTTCCTCATCTCATCCCTGAAATAAAGCCAAATGAACTGCACCTTAGTAATCAAAGCAAATATATTTTTTTTACTTAATTAGGTAGGTATAAAAAAAAAATCAAAAAATTAATTTGTATTTGATAAGGCAAAACTCAATTCATAATTAATTCAATTTTATGTCCATAAAAATAGGTACATAATTAAACATGTTGAGTAGGTCATTGTAGAATGTTGGCAACATACAAGTATTTCGATTTGAATCTAAACAAAGGTTATGAAACAATATACAGAGCTTAGCAACATTTTAAAAATATGTCTACATAAAGTTAATAGATGGAGAAATATATCATTATTGAAATAAAATAAACTTATAAAAAAATTTCAAATCTTTTAACAAACAATTTTATCGAATTTAAATTTAAAAATTTAAAATTTAAACAAGTACGTAATTAAATAAAAAAAAAAATTAATTGAAATTAAAAAAAAAAATTCCCCAAGAAGGGATTTGAACTAACGACCCCGAAATTTTATCAAATTTAAAACATACAAAAGGTAGACTACATAACTTATTATTCATCTTCAAATTTTTAAGGAACAACAAGAGTTAAATAAGTCATTTGTTTTTGTGTATCAATTACTAGAATCGAAATATAATCTACGTATTACAAAATGTAACAGTTTCGACTTTATTTAAGAAAATAATATTGATATACAATATATGTACATGTATATAATGAAATTAGTAATAATTCTTATTAGAAAAAGTTTTTCTTTCAATTGACTTTCCGTCATTCTGTGACGGGCCAACAGCTAGTAAGTATATAATAAATAAGTTTTTAAATCATAAGGATCAAATTAAAGTGAGTTAGTTCCAAATAAAATAAAAACAAAAAAGAAGAAGTCTATTCCGCCTAAAGTTATGCTAAATGTTTTATGCTAACATATACTGTTGGTAACCGTATGACAAAAGCTTGGACTTCGATTTCAGCTGTCAAGCGATCAAGTTTATTATCCTTGTAAAAATTAAAAATAAAAATATTATAAAAATCAAAAATTCAAAAATATTTAAGATTGAAAATCTTATTAAAAATTCTAACGAAAAAAAAACTTTAATAAAAAAATAAATTTTTTAAAATAAATAAGTGATATAATTACAGATTGTATCCTATCAAGGATAGCAATCATGCCATCGAAAAAAAAAAAAACTTATTAAAAGAGACAATAAATGTCAGATTTAAAGAAATCCTAGACAAAAGTGAAAATAAAGACCAACAAAAAGTTAAAAGCGGTGCAAGCCGTATAGAGAATTTAGTTGAATATTTAATAAAAGAAAATAATGAATTACGATAAGCCTTAAAAAAGTTTGATCCTTCAACATCATCTAGTTCACCAAGAAACGAGTCGAACTATTACAGTTCATTAATGGATCTTACCGATGAATACAGCGAAACAGAAGAAGATAACAACGACCAAGCAGAGCCAAAAATTGTTGAAATTGACGAGGAGAATACATTTGATGTCCTTAACCTCAAAAAAACAAAAACAAAAAAATCTGAAAAAGAAAAACGACCAACAACTATTAATTTCCAGCGCGGAAAAGGTGAAAAATGCCACCAATAAATATGTTTGATACCAGAGTTGACAGGCTAAAATGTCTTATCAAGAATAAATTAGGTATAAAAAATTTTGCGATAAAAGAGCACAATGAAAAGCATTCATCGTTGTACACATACGATATGGAAGACTTTAAAAAAGCTCGTGCATTGCTAGAAGAAGGTAAAATTGACCATTTTACCTTCACACCTAAAACGGAAAAAAAGAAAACCTTAATCCTAAAAGGTTTAAATAGTATGTACTGGAAGAACCAGAGGAAGTTCTTCATTTCTTAAAAGAACAAGAAACAACAAACATAAAATTTGAAAAGGTTACACGATTAACCACCAAATATTCCATTAACAACGGAATAACTCTTCCACATTATATCGTTCAAGCTTCAGCTGATAGCTTGACAAATGATATTATGAAAATTAATGTGCTGGACTACCAAATAGTAAGATGGGAAAAACTAATAAAATCCCACAACTTACAATGCACAAAATGTCAACGCTTCTCGCATTCAGCTGCTAATTGTTATATGCAGTTGAGATGTGTAAAATGTGGCAATAATCACAGGCCAGAACAATGTTCAATATCTGCAGAAGATCCAAAAGATAAATTATTCTGCACCTTGTGTGGGAACCACGGGCATCCGGCATCATACACAAAATGCCCAGTTTATATTAAAAAAATGGAGCTTCGCCAAAAAATTAAAGATAATGCAAAACAAAAAATTGTAAGTAAGTACTTTAATTCAAATTTTATTAATAAAAATATTTCATTCTCAAATATTGTAAAAAATAGCACAAAACAAAATAATTCTAACCTTAAAAATAACAATAGTAATTATAATAATATGAACTCAAATTTAAACACCAATAATAGTAATGATAACATTTTAATTGAAATTAAAAATATTTTAATTAATATGCAAAATGAAGCTATTACACTAAAAAACCAAATTAACCAAAATTCTAACAATATAAAAATTTGTATGCAATCATTAAAAATTAAAAACTAATTTGTAAATGAATATTAACAATACTAAATTAAAAATAATATCCATAAACGTCAATTCACTAATCTCCAACAATAAAAAGCGTTCTCTTATGCACTTTTTAGAGTTCAATAAACCTGACATAATTTGCATGAGCGAGACAAAATTAAAACCAAATAACCATATGTCATTGGATAATTATGACATAATTAGAAATGATCGAAATATCAATATTGATGGTGGCGGTGTTGCCATATGCATTAAAAAATGTTTCCAACATGATATTGTAAATAATCGCATTTTCGATAGTTTTCTATGTATCGAACCATGCATTATATAATTACAATTAAAACAAAGAAAAAAATTATTTATAATTTCTATTTATGCATCAAATAGAAAATCAAATAGTTTTTTAACAGAATTAGAAAAAATATTCGAAATTTTAAATCTTTCGAATCTCAATAATTTCTATATATTAACTGGCGGCTTTAATGCCAAACATACTTCTTGGTTAAACTGTGTTAACAATACTCGAGGCAATCAATTATACAAATGGTTACAAGACAACAAAATTTTATACAAGAGTAACTTACTCTTAACCGATGCACCAACACTACCACGTGCAAATTCTTATATTGATTTAGTGATAACAGATATCAGAATAAAAATTTGTTTTGAAACAAATCAAAACAAACTCACCACTCTCCCATACGATAGTGACCATAATGCCATTCAAATTCCAATGTCACTAAAAAATTAAGAGCTTTTATTGCAAGAGTTACCAAGTCATAGTAATAAATTCATATTTTCAAAAGTAAACTGGGGCAAATTTCAAAGTAAATTAAATTCAAACTATTTTCCCAAATACAACTCCAGCAATTGCAATAAAATTTTCGATAACTGCAATTTGTCTAACCAAAATGTAGATTATCATCTTTTACAGCTGAACGAAATAATTCTTAAAACTATGGATGAAGTTATACCAAAAATTAAAAAACAAAATAATTTAAAAAAATTCTACTCAGTTAAGCTAAAAATTCTTTTAAACAAAAAACACAGCCTCATGAACGATATACATAAGATCAAAAAACAAAGATTAAACTTTTCTAATCAACAAATTCAACTGCTCAAAAGCCTCCTAAATAACATCAATACATTAATTAAACAACAAATTAAAATAGAAATTAATAAATACTGGCAGCTTCGTCTCCAAAAAATAACTCCAACAAATAGTTCAAACATGTTATAAAATATTATAAATAAAATAATAAATAAAATATTCCGCAAAAACAAATACAATCAGATTTCAAAATTACACACAGACCAAAATGATATAACTTTACTCTCTCAAAATAACATAGCTTCAACAAATTAAATAAAACCACCACAAATAAATTTATAGTAGAAGATCAATCACAAATTTACAATGTACTTGGCACATACATTGAAAACACTCACAAAATCAATATACCTACAAATAACAGAATACATAACCAAATCATTAATAAAATAACACAATTCAATAACTCTCAAACATTAAATTTCAACTCAACTCTGAGTAATTTCTCCAACATAAACAAATCATCTGAGCAAAGTGGTGAAATTAGCAAATTCACGAACCAGTCAGAGCTTTCTTTAAATTTTAAAGCTTTAAAAAATAAAGTTTCTTCTGGTATCGATAAAATCCCAAACATAGTTTTAAAAAATTTAAGTTGTGTAATTATTTCGAAATATGTTATCCTATTCAATAATGCAATAAATAATTCGTATTTTCCGCATATTTGGAAAAAATCGAAAACGATATTGCTAAAAAAACCTGGCAAAGATCCAACCAACCCTGCCAAACATTAGTAAAGTATTTGAAACCTTAATAAACGATAAAATTTCAAATTATGCAAAGTCAATCAATCTTATTCCAGAAAATCAGTTTGGGTTTAGGCACAAACATGGTACTGTTAATACTATAACCAAATTAACCTCAGATATCTGCTGGTTTATAAACAAGAAATACGGCATTGGTGCCTGTCTGATTGACTTTGAAAAGGCTTTTAATTCAGTTTGGTTGGATGGATTAATCTATAAACTAATAAAATATAAGTTCCCACCACACTTAATTATACTGATTAAAAATATGTTATATAACAACAAATTTTTAGTATATAGCAAACATAACGTGTCTGACAAATCATTCCTAATTGAAAACGGTCTTCAGCAAGGTATTGTTAATGCACCTATCCTTTTTACTATATATACAGCAGATCTTTTATTCTTGCTAGAACGAGTAAAAGGAAATAACTACGCCCTGGCATTCGCAGGTGATATTATAATATACTCTGCGAATGACACTGTAAATAGCATACAATATAATGTACAAAAAATGTTTAATATTGTGCAGGATTATTGCAAGATATGGATATTAAAAATGAACTTTAACAAATGTGAAACCATATTATTCCGTAATACGGTTAACAAAACTAGTTCAGACATTAGAAAAAATTGGAAACAATTTAAAATTAAATCGCCTATGTCAACTCTCGCAAACAAAAAATTCCTTAAATATCTTGGAGTTCAGTTACATCGAAACTTAAACTTCATAGATCATGTAAAATACTCAATAGATAAAGGCAATAAATCCTTTATGGCAGCTAAAAAACTCTTTTACAACAAAAATATTAGCAATAGAGTTAAAATAATATGCTACCAGACATTAATTAGGCCAAATCTTGTCTATGGGGTACCAATATCGTACAACATTAGTGCAAGCTTAATGGAAACGAGGAAGAGTGTAGTAGAGTAGACTGTGTCAACTCTGGGATACCCGTATGACCGTACCATATACATTATATCATCCGGTTAATTACTTTTGGCAAAATTTCAAACATTCACCTTTATTAGGTGTAGAGTAATGCTCATATAAAAGAAAGAGTTGTATGGCAGCTACTCGAACCCTCTGCAGTAGACCAACCAAATTTTGCAGTAACTTTGGCCATTACACTAAACTATTTTTGGCAAAATTTCAGACACCCAACTTCAATAAGTATAGAGTAATGCTCATATAAAATAAGAAGTTGTATGGCAGCTACTCGAACCCACTGCAGTAGACCAACCAAATTTTGCAGAAACTTTGGCCATAAAACTAAACTACTTTTGCCAAAATTTCAGACACGTAGCTGTAATAGGTACAGAGAAATACTCATATAAAAAAAGAAGTTGTATGGCAGCCACCCGAACCCATGGACCAAAATGGCTGGATTTAAATAGCGATGACGGCTATTGCAAAAAAACGAATTTGCGAAAATTTCAAGACCCTAGCTCCTTTAGTTTTTGAGTTATCGTGCGGACGGACGGACGGACGGACATACATAGCTAAATCGATTTTTTTTTCGATTCTGATCCGATCCATACACTTGAGTCTATATCTACCCCCCCTCCTTCTCTGCGTCACAAACGTAATGGCAAATTTATTATACCCTTTGACTATATAGTCATACGGGTATAAAAATACGTAAATTCGAAAGAAAGTGCATAAGAGTTTGTATTAATAAACATAGAAAGCCTGATTCCGAATACAAGCATTTTTATTCTAATAAATATTTGTACAAGGAAGCCAAAATCATGAGAATAGATAATTTTATGATAAAATTAATCAGAAGTCATTTTGATAGAGCATTAAAAACTCCAGAAAACGGTTTAATATCACATATATTTTACCACAATGAGGAGTACATTAAGAAGACCTTGCTCACGGTTTTTATAGCTCCTGAGCACTTCATCTTCTTAAACAAATATAGATACACTCAAAACCAAGATCATGTCCCTATACTATTTCATTATAGTTGACGGGCTACATGCAAAAAAATCGAGTATATCCCAGGCAATATTAACGGAGATAATTTAAGATATGAAATGTCTATATCAGAAAAAGATAAAGTTATAAATAAAGATTATTGGTGGTTAAATACATCTTAATATAATTTCTAAAAGCATTTGTGCTATTTTATAGTCAATAAGTTAGTTTATTTAAATTTAAGTTTAGGTTAAATTAGGTTAAGTTATTAAGTTTTATAAAAAACGAGGAAGAGTGTAGTAGAGTAGACTGTGTCAACTCTGGGATACCCGTATGACCGCTATATAAACATTATATCATTATTATTATAAACATTAATTACTTTTGGCAAAATTTCAAACATATCAGATTTATTAGGTGTAGTGTAATGCTCTTATAAAAGAAGGAGTTGTATGGCAGCTACTCGAACTTTTGGCAGTAGAGCAACTAAATTTTGCAGTAACTTTGGCCATTACACTAAACTATTTTTGGCAAAATTTCAGACACCCAACTTCAATAGGTATAGAGACATAGAGTAATGCTCATATAAAATAAGAAGTTGTATGGCAGCTACTCGAACCCTTTGCAGTAGACCAACCAAATTTAGGCAGAAACTTTGGCCATAAAACTAAACTACTTTTGCCAAAATTTCAGACACTTAGCTGTAATAGGTACAGAGAAATACTCATATAAAAAAGGAAGTTGTATGGCAGCTACCCGAACCCATGGACCAAAATGGCTGGATTTAAATAGCGATGACGGCTATTGCAAAAAAACGAATTTGCGAAAATTTCAAGATCCTAGCTCCTTTAGTTTTTGAGTTATCGTGCGGACGGACGGACAGACGGACAGACGGACGGACAGACGGACAGACGGACGGACAGACGGACGGACGGACATACATAGCTAAATCGATTTTTTTTTCGATTCTGATCCGATCCATACACTTGAGTCTATATCTACCCCCCCTCCTTCTCTGCGTCACAAACGTAATGGCAAATTTATTATACCCTTGGACTATATAGTCATACGGGTATAAAAAAAAAATTATTAAACATTGATTTTTTAAATTTTACAATGTATGAATATGATTATAATACAATAGTTTTGTTCTTTAAAACAGAAATAATTTTACTTACTATATATTAAATTTAACAATAAAAAAATCCAAATATTTTTAAATGTTAAAAATAAAAGATTTATACCTTGTTTGTTAAATTTTTTTTGTAGGTTAAGATACTCATATGTAAAAAATATAACAAAATAAAAGTTTATTTAAAAAAAAAAAAAAAACCGTATGACAATTAGTCAAAAGGGTATACTAAATTTATCTTTCCGTTTGTGACGCAGAGAAGGAAGGGAAAGTTATAGACTCAAGTGTATGGATCGGATCAGAATCGAAAAATAAATCGATTTGCTATGTATGCCTTTCCTTCTGTCCATCCGCCCGATAACTCAAAAAATGAAGGATCTAGGATTTTGAAATTTTCCCAAATTCGTTTTTATGCAATAGCTGTCATCGCTATTGAAATCCAGCCATTTTGGTTCACGGGTTCGAGTACCGGCCATACAAATTTTACCAAAAGTAATTATGTGTCCTGCAGTTTGATTTCTTATTTTTTCATCTGCTTTTTTTATTCAAAACAAATCAATTAAATATTTAATAATAATTGAATAATTGAATTGCTGTTAAAGATATTTAGAAAATTTTCTCAATAGAATAATATTATTGCTGTTTTTATTTAATTAAAAAAGTCTGTTCTGATTTAACATTCATTAGTGGTTATTGATAATTTTGTTTTTATTGCTTTAGTTTCAAAGAATATTCGACAAAGTTTGTTTTTTTTTAATACCTTTATTGGAAAAAGAAAGCAAAAGTACCAGAAACTTGACAATGTTTATGAAAACACGTGCAATAATTTTTATTATAAATTGACTTCAAAAGTAAATTAAGTTGTAAAATTTTAATTAATGAAATAATTTGCGTAGCATAAAATGTTTCTATTTTCAATCAATTATTAATTAAATTGAAATTTGTTCTTTAAAATAAAACCTTATTAGATAGAAAGAGATTAAATATATAAAATTGCACGAGGCAATTAATTCAATTAATTAAAATTAGATTTACATATTATTTAGTTGTGGATATTCATTATTGGTTATTTCTTTAAATGTATTTGTTTCGAGGTAATTGTATTCTAATAAGTGTAAAAACTAACCTAGGAATTAAGATACCTGGCAGTTCCAATTAATATACGTTTAAAATGGCGGTACTTAATGTATTACAGTACAATCTACAAGTATTGTTTTCACTTCTGTCTTCTTCTCTTTCTCAATACTAAAATGTTTTGTCAATTGATCATACTTTTGCATATTATTTACTTAAAATCAAATTATTACAATTATGTAGGGCTTAATATTTGCCTTAATTCACATCTTGTTTCATCTGAATCGGTGCTACCGTTTTTGTGATATTGCACTTTAGAGTTGATCTTTTGCATAAAAGTGACTTCGATCAACAAGTGTACAAAATTATAAACTTGTTCATGAATTTTATTCAACCTTGACTCCTTTAATAAAAATTAATTCTGTTATAATAATTCTGGGAAAATTGAATTTGTGTGATTTATTCTACATAATTAATTACTTTTTGAATGAATACATTTTATGTTTTTATGACATTTTATGTTTTTATGACATTATGTTTTTATCAAAACATGTTTATATTCAAATAAATTGTATTAATTTAATAATGGCATGTTTAAAGCATTTAATTTTATCTAATTTATTTTGTCCTTCGATCTATTGAATGTCCATCACGCACGGTCGTTTATGAAATGAAAATGCAGCAGTATTTATTACCTTAACCTTTTAATTAAATTGAATAAAAACTATTTCTCAAGTTAAAAATTAAAATATAATTTAAAGATGGGAAATAAATAGATATTCAACAAGTATTGAAGATTTGAAGATATGTGATGTCCTAATTTACCAAGTTTTTAAAAAAATTTAATTACGTTATCTGCGATTCTCTTTAAGGCCTCTAGTAAATGGATTTTAATTTTTTAAACTATATATCGATATACAATATTTTTTAAAGTTTAAATTTTACCGTTATTTAGCATTACGTACTTTGGTCCTCTGTTATATTTAAGTTACTTACCCTACTTCAGGACAGAATGTTGAAATTAAAAATGTTTTTAAAAATATATAAAAATAAAATATATGAATCTTTGATATTTTTTTTTGAAGAAGTCTCGCAAAGAAGGGAGGGGGGGGGGGGGGGGGGGTGAACTTTTTTAAATTTTTTTTTAGAAAAATCTGTCTATCGGGAAGGACGTTATTCTCTTCCCTTTTATGGGTGGTATAAAGTAAATTTATTAATTTTAAACACCCTCAACTGACTAGTCACCTCTTTAAATTTTGTTGAGGCTTAAAATGCAAAAAAATAAAGCTTAAAGAATCAGTTTGTCGTGAATATATTTTTCGGATTTTTCCTTCTGAATACAAATTTTTAAATTACACCGTACTTGTATCTTTCTTTAATTAATATCTTAAAAATGTTTCAAAAAAAAATAAAAGCAATTTTTAAGATTGAACTTGATCAGCAAAAGTTCAAATAAAATTAATATCTTTTAATTCAAAAGTTCGATTCAAAAAGAAAATGTGTCTGATTAAGTTCTTGATTATTTTGAAACTTATATTTCACAATTCATATTTATATATACCATTAAAGCGTAGATATCTTGCAGATTACAGATACATAGTTATGTAATTAGATATTTATGTTTTACTTATTTCTTTTTAACTTTAATTATTGGTTTTTAATATTATTTAGGCTAACATTGGGTGCACAGGCCAAGAAAGGCTCTAGGTAGCTTAAATTACTAAATCTAACCGATAGCTCGGTGGTTAAAGTGGCGGATTTTGAATCGAAATGTCTCTGGTTTAAGCCGAGATCAGATCATATCTCATAAAACTGTAGTGTATCGCATAATAGTTTAAAAAGATGTTAAAAATGCCAAATAAGTAAAGGACTATTATAATATCAGGCAATATTTTCTATTATCTGGTACTACAAATAAATAAAAACAATTAATCTCAAATAAATAATTAAATCAATTATTATAAGTATCTAAAAAATATATTTTTAATCTGTTCATCTTTTATCTAATACATATTATTAACATAAAAATCTAAATAAATTTTTGTCCTTGAACTAATGATTCTTTGAACATATAATCACGAATCAATATTTAACATATTTACATTTGACATTTTAATAGCACCTGAAGGTTTCTTTAATTTAAATTTTTTTAATTATTCACTCATTCGTAAAAAACAAAATATTTTCTTTTATTTTTTTTATTCTATTTTTATATTCAAAACTTTGACTTTCATATTTAGTCTGCATAAAATTTAATTAAAACTAAACAATTCAAAATAAACCATAATAGATTGCTTCATGCTATCTAGGCTTTTATTTTAAAAATAAAAAACAAATAAAAATTAAAAAAAAAAAACACTATATTAATGGTTTCTATAAATTTTTCTCTAAATAAAATAAAACCGGAGAAAAAAAAAACAAATTCTGCTCATCGTCAAATAACACTGACCTAGAAAACTATTATCGAGTACTGAGTAAGTACTAAAGAACAACAAAATTTTAACCTGAAAAAATACAAACAAAACCAACAACAACAAAATTTATAAAGCTTTAAAATAATACAAAAAAAAAAACAAATCAAAAAAGAAGTGCAAAATGAAAATAAAAAAATTTATTCACTTAATATAAAAGGACTTTGAAAAAAAAGCAAATCCTCATTCAGCTATTTCTTTCTCTTTCTTTTTGTTTTTTTGTTTCTGAATTTTTTTTTTGGACTGTAGAACAATAGTTTTGGGGGACAAAATAATTGTTATGAAACAATTACTAAAAATGTTTTTTTTTTTTTTTGTATTTTGTAAGAAGTTTTCGAATTTATTTTAAAAACAAAAAATAACAAGTGATTAAAAAAATCAAGGGTTTTTGAAAAAGCACATTTTCACAATTATATAAGTAGTCTTTCATACTGAGTTTAATTTTGGAAATTTATGCACTGGTGACAAAGTTACTGATTTATAAAAATGAGATATTATATATAAATGGTAATAGCCCTTCAATGAGGAAGGTTCCGAAATTTTTACGAAGCAAGTTCTGATGCTTTTAGGGGATCTAACACCTCCTCCTCCCTTTTTTGAATGTTTTAGGATTCAATTGTAACTTCCACCAAATTTTTAAATTTTAAACTTCAAATTTTTTTGTAAATTTTATTTTCTTTTTTTTTCAAAAGGTGTTGTCGATAGGTTGATAAAATCGTACATAAATAAGCATTTTTGTTTTTTTTGTTTTTTTTTTCTCTTTCTAATTTCTAGCAAAATTATCAATTTTAACCTCAATTTTTGTAATATTCGCGGTTTGCAAACGAACTTCCATGCCGTTGAAGGTCATCTTAATTTAACTAAACCGGCAATCCTTGCTCTATGTGAAACGCAAGTTAGTAGCCACAATGTTAACTTCGATATTAACGGCTACTTACTCATTTCACACTTCGTTCCCAAAAGAGGCATCGCCATCTACATAAAAAAAGACATTGCTTTTAACACTCTTGACAAATATAAATCTTCAAGCCCAACTTTCAATTACGTTTGGGTCAAAATCCATGTTGAAAAGCATGTTATACATTTCTGTTTTCTATACAGATCACCCAATTCAAGTGAACAAGAAACTGTTATGGAAATTGAAAACCTTTCAAACCAGATCAACGAAATTCTCGATTGTTTTCCTGAGACCGAAATTGTTCTGGCGGGGGATTTTAATGTTCATAACAAAGACTGGCTTCACTTTTCCAGTACCTCTTCTCCGAGTCAAAACTCGATTGGGAAACAAGTTGAATTATTTTCTACTCTATTCCATCTTTCTCAACTTGTTAAAAATCCCACTAGAATCCCTGACCGTGCTGATCAAGAAGGTCACCTCTTGGATCTGTTTCTAACCACACACCCTGAAAAGTATGTGGTTTCAGTTGGTTGCCCCCTGGGGGGCTCTGATCACTGTTTGGTCAATACAAGCTTCCGGGCAGGCTCAGTGTCCAATCAAAGGTCCCTTCCCAAAAAACTGGTATGGCGTTATAACCATGCTAACTGGGAAGGTCTGAACAATTTTTACAAAACCTTTGATTGGTCACTGTGCTTCCGTGGTAGGAATGTTGACTTTGCTGCAAATGCGATTAGTGAAACTATTCTACTTGGAATGAGATTATTTATACCTCACTCCATGAAATCTATCAAACGGAAACCCAAAACTTGGTTTAATCGCATTTGTAAAGAAGCCATTCTAAAAAAAGAGGAGGCCTTCAAAAAGTACCAGGACAGTGGTTTAGAGGCTCACAGGACCAACTATATAGTGGTTCGGAACAGATGTAAGAGAGTTATCAACAAGCAAAAATTCTTGTTCAACCAAAAGTTGAAACGAAAACTCATACACATGCCAAAGAATAGCAAGTCCTTTTGGACTTTTGCAAAAAATCTAAAAGAGGACAATAGCGGGTCTTCTTTTCCTCCACTTGTTGATATGAACAACCACATCGTATCAGATTCAAAAGAAAAAGCGAATTTGTTTGGCAAACAGTTCGCTTCTAACTCATCACTGCCTCAGTCAACTCAAAGACCTCCATCTATTCCAGAAGTTGGCTGCTCCTTTGGTAGAATATACTTTAGGACGCGAGCAGTGATGAAAATCTTGAAGAATCTTGATACAGGAAAATCAGCCGGTCCGGACGGTATTACAACTACCGTCCTCAAAAACACATATACTTCCATTTCAAAACCTCTGCGCAACCTTTTCCATCTCTCCTTCACTTCGGGTATTCATCCTACCCAATGGAAGGTTGCTCATGTTTTTCCAATTCCTAAAAAAGGCGATAAAAGCGATCCCTCTAACTACCGACCTATTGCTATTACTTCGGTCCTATCCAAAGTAATGGAAAAAGTTATAAATTATAAGCTTTTGAAATATCTAGATCGTAAAGGTTTGCTTCATGATCGACAATACGGGTTCAGAGCCCGTCGTTCAACTGGTGATCTCATGACTTACCTGTGCGAAAAGCTCAATATCAGTCTTCACCATTCTGGTGAGTCTGATGTTGTGGCTTTGGATATTTCTAAAGCTTTCGATCGAGTTTGGCATGATGCTTTATTGGCAAAATGCAAGGCTTTAGGTCTAGGTAGGGTTTTTGTTAAATGGATTGGAGATTTCCTTTCGAATCGCACGATTCGTGTTCTTATCGATGGATATTCATCCAAAGATTTTAAAATAAATGCTGGTGTCCCTCAGGGATCTGTTTTATCCCCCAGCCTTTTTCTAATATTTATAAATGACCTACTATCAATAACCTCCAATCCAATCCATAGCTTCGCAGACGACAGTACCCTTGTTGCTTCCTATGAATTTCATAGCCGCTGTAACATTAATCATCAGATTAACTCAACAGCAAAAAATTTCACTATAAGTGAATTAAACAAAGATTTAATTAAAATCCAAAAATGGGGTGAAATCAACAGAGTTGACTTCAACACCAAAAAAACCCAATGCTGTCTAGTCTCGCGAAAAATAGCAACAACTATTCCAAACCTTTCTTTTCAAGGAGAGGCTTTGCAGCATACGGAAGACCTAAACATTTTGGGGATTGAGCTAAACCAAAAATTGACTTGGTCAAATCATATTTTTGGAGTAGCTAAGGACGCTGCTAAGTGTTTGGGTTTCTTGTATCGATGCAAAACTTACTTCTCATCCTCTGATCTCCTCAATATCTATAAAACTTATATTAGGCCGAAAATGGAGTATAATGCACATATTTGGGCTGGTGCTCCCATTACGGCGCTGGGATATCTCGATAAAGTGCAAAACAGAGCTATTCGTCTTATAAATGATCCCAGTGTTACCTCAACGCTCACTCCACTCAGCCATCGTCGCACTGTTGGGTCACTGACCTTGTTTTATAGATATCTTGTAGGGACTAACACCTGTTCTAAAGAAATCAAACAACTTATGCCTCCATTCAAGATTTTCCAAAGGGAAACAAGGAGGGCAACAGATGCTCATCCCTACACAGTTGAACTAGCTAGATGGCGTAACACGGCTTATGGAAATTCGTTTGTCATGCGCTCTTCTCGTTTATGGAACCATATTCCATCAAATGTGTTCCCCAAAGTTGATAATGTATATATGTACGATTTGAACAAATTTAAGAAGAACATTAACATCTTTCTTCTAAATATCCCATCCAATTTTCCCCATCCCCCATAATCCAAATATTCCAAATAACTTCCACCATAATCCTAAATCCTTCCATATCCTCATCCCTGTAACCAAACTGTACATTTGTATTACAGGTTCCCTCCTAAAGTTTGGTTCAAAAAGGGTGTGGTTTTGGTGTGTTAAAATCATACACTACCCAAAGAAACACCGCATAGTTTCAATGGGTGGCTTTCGAGCTTTCCATTCCCTCGTAAAAAAAAAAAAAAAAAAAAAAAAAATTGTTGAGGCATTTTCTTAGAATTTTATTATCCAAGCAAAAATGGTTAAAACTTGGAGACACTTTCTTCAATTTTAAGGACCCTCTTTAAATATTAGAAAAACCTTTTAGTCATGTTAAAATATAATATTGGTACTTTAAATTTTGTATACTACAAATAGGAAAATTTCAATTTTTGACCTCTTACAGCTCCTAAACAGGGGCGTGAAAAAAAGTGTTCTTAACCGTCTTCTACTAATTTTGTGACAATCTAACTTTTTCCAAAATTTCAAGTTTCTAACTATTATATTTATTCGTTTTTTTATTATCGCATATGTTTGTGATTTAATTAGCAGCAACTGATTTCTTAGCAATTTTCTGAAAGATTCGACCTCCGCTTTGTAAATTTTTGACTTTAGTTGTAATTAAACTAACAACTAAAGATGTACCGCAACCCTGAAAAATCAAAAGACAATTAAATTAAATGTGGAAGCTATTAGTTCTTAACATATCTTAGATTATAAAAAATGTTTGAAAATTTCATTAATTCTAGTTCCCTGTTGGTTAATTAAAGGGCCAAAAGTTTTTGCATACGGTGAATTTTAGTATTGTATAGCAACTCTATGAATTTGTTCGTTTCAAAAATTTATAAAATCAATAATTGCAGGTATCTTTTACTGTTTTCAGTTTGAAAATAATCCTAGTGGAACTTTTGCTACAAAAATAGAGCTTTTCCAGATTTTGGGGGGCTGTGGTTCTATAATGGGTGGGGCTTCAGAAAAAAGTGCTATTTTAAACCGTATAAAACTTTTTGTAAACATACAGAAAAGACAGACATATAGATGGACCGATGGACAGAGTGAACCTATATAGGCATACTTTTAAAAAAATTTTTGAAAATGTGTTAAAATGGATACAATTTAAGGATTTTGTTTAGTTATTTCTCTATTCTTTTGTTTAACAGTTATTTTTTGTTGTTTTTTTGTCCTTGCAAATTTTTATTTGTGGTTTTTTTTTGAATTATTAGGATTTCTAAACAAAATATATAATAAAAGGAACACTAATACCACTAATTTGAAAGTGGTTCATGCCGGAAATATTTTATGTTTTTGTTTGATTGTTTTTTTTTTTAATTTGATTTTTTGTTTTCGTTTTGTAACTGTATCATTTAATATTTCTATTAAATACGGGTTTCATAAATTGTACAACAATAATTCAATCCAAAATATCCTAAATATCTTATGACAATTAATTTTGAATAAAATCAATATTTTGCATAATTAACTTATATTTTGAATGAATTTGTGAATTTAAGCTTTAATGTTGGTTCTTGAAAAAAAGTTGGTAATAGTTCACAAATTGCAGATTTCACTAGTACTAAGGTTTTAAAATTGTACATTCAGTTGAAAAATATATCTTTATAATTAAAATTTAAATATTAGGAGTTTGAAATTTCATTGAGATGCTAAAAAACATATTAAAATAGTGCAGTGTGAATTTTAAATTGTATTCTTATATTTTTCAATGACGGGATTTACGATAAAAGAATGGCCCGTATAAATAAAGTATGAGTAGATACAAGATAATGCTTAAACTTAAATTTATTATTGAGTATCCTGAGTATATTTATTAAGCTGGGTGGCACTGTGGTTAGAGTGCCGACTTTCATGCGAGAGGCCCCGGGTTCGAATCCCAGTGAAAGTGAAAAAACTTTTATCTGGTTTTCAACTCGACTCAGCTACCATTCGCCTTTGGGTTCAAATTAATGGCTTAATTAATAACTAATAATTATATATCTTTAATAATAAATAAATAAATATAACAATATAAACAAATACAAAATGTAAACAAATAATTCAATTAAATAATATAACTCACTGATATAGAATACCATATAACTCAAATACTAAAATATTACAATATAAACAAAAATGGGACTGCATTTATTGAAAATCTAAGACATTTCTACATGTTATAAGGCGTAGTACTATCTCATGTTTAAATTGTATGTGGAATTCATTTGATCAGTTCTAATATATGAATATATCTTCCCTGTCCCGACATGCACATATATAGTCAGGCTGTTTAGCCTATCACAGTGAAAAGTTAGCACGTAGAGGTGCCGGCAAAAAAAAAAAAAATATAAAATATAATTCCCCATAATAAAATATAAAATAAATGATATGATTTTTATATATTACAAGCTAATACCCGGTGCGCGTTGCTGCGCCTCTTCATGAATGTTTAATTGAAGTTGATAATACTGTAAAAAGTTAACCCAAAAATTGCACACGGTGTAAATCTTAAAATATATTAAAGCAATTTTTTTAAAACGATTTTTCTAGGATTATTCTAGTAATTTTTGAAACTTTCTGTAATTCAAAGCAGTACAAACTATTTTCCAAAATTACTTCCAAAAGTCTTTTTTGACCAATCGTAGGGCCGACATGTGTTACCAAACAGCAAGCCTGTTAACATACGCAACTCAATTTTCAAGTTGCTTCAAGCATATAAAAATTTGGAGTCAACTGGTCAAAACGTTTCTAATTTAGAGTTAAGTAACGCAAAAATTTATAAAAAGCTGTTGGGCCGCAATGGGTTAATGGAACTAAACAAAATTTTTTTGAGGCTTCTTTTTAGCCAAAGCAGTACTTAGCAAATTTTGACTATATTAGCTTCCAAAATTATTTTGACCAACCATCGGGCCGACATCGGTTAACAAATTCTAAATCTGTTAATAGTGTCAACTCAATTCTCACAGATGATCACGTATACAAAATTTGAAGAAAATCGGTCAAACCGTTTTTAATTTAGAGTTAAGTTTTGAAAAAAGGTTGTTGGGTCCCAATGGGTTAATGCAACTCAATAAAATTTTTTTGTTGGCTTTCTTTTTAGCCAAAGCAGAATTTCATAAAATCGGACTAAATTTAGACCCAAAATTTTTTTTGACCAACCTTCGGTCCGACATGGGTTAATAAATTCCAAAACTGTTAATAGTGTTAACTCAATTCTCAAGGAGCATCACGTATACAAAATTTGAAGTTAATTGGTCAAACCGTTTCTAATTTAGAGCAAAGTATTGAAAAAAACTTATAAAAAGCTATTGGGCCGCAATGGGTTAATGGAACTCAACAACATTTTTTATTGGGGCTTTCTTTTAGACAAAGCAGAATTTCGTAAAATCGGACAAGATTTGGACCCAAAATTTTTTTTGACCACCCGTCGGCCCGACATGGGTTAACAAATTCCAAAACTGTTAATGGTGTTAACTCAATTCTCAAGGAGCATCACGTATACAAAATTTGAAGTCAATTGGTCAAACCGTTTTGAATTTAGAGTAAAGTATTGAAAAAACCTTTAAAAAGCGGTTGGGCCGCAGTGGGTTAATGGAACTCAACAAAATTTTTTTTGGGGCTTTCTTTAAAGCCAAAGCTGAATTTCGTAAAATCGGACAAAATGTGGACTCAAAATTTTTTTGTTGAGTTCAAGATTTAGACAAATCAAGATTTGGACCCAAAATTTTTTTTGACCACCCGTCGGCCCGACATGGGTTAACAAAATCTAAAACTGTTAATAGTGTCAACTCAATTCTCAAGGAGCATCATGTATACAAAATTTGAAGTCAATCGGTCAAACCGTTTTCATTTTAGAACAAAGAAGTTCATATACTTGCACCCGAGCCCCAACTTGGGGGTCCGTTAGAACAAAATTTTTGGGCCACGATTTCTTTCCGAACCCAAAAACCTCTATATACAAGTTTTCATGAAAATCGGCTGGGCAGTTTAAGAGCCAACTCGCTACATACAAACAAACAAACAAACAAACAAATAAACAAACTTTCGCTTTTATATATATAGATATATGAAATAAATGATAGAAACAAAATAAATAATGTTTCTAACAAAGTTAATAAATATTATAATCTGACACCCCTAAAAAGGAAAAGCATCTTCACTATTGTAATAGAGGAGGTAAGGGACTCTTTAAAAAAAAAATAAAAAAAAATTTCTTATAAAATATATGACCTTTTGCTGCATATTTAAATTGGTTTAATTTTTTTATACCCGTATGACTATATAGTCAAAGAGTATAATAAATTTGCCATTACGTTTGTGACGCAGAGAAGGATGGGGGTAGATATAGACTCAAGTGTATGGATCGGATCAGAATCGAAAAATAAATCGATATAGATATGTATGTCCGTCCGTCCGTCCGTCCGTCCGAACGACAACTTAAAAATTAAAGGAGCTAGGATCTTGAAATTTTTTGCAATAGCCGTCATCGCTATTTAAATCCAGCCATTTTGGTCCATGGGTTCGGGTAGCTGCCATACAACTCCTTCTTTTATATGAGTATTCCACTACACTTAATAAAGCTATATGTTTGAAATTTTGACAAAAGTGATTAACCGGATGATATAATGTATATGATACGATCATACGGGTATCCCAAAGTTGACACAGTCTACTCTACTACACTCTTCCTCGTTTTTAATAAATATAAACCAAACAATATCAGAGTTAAACTGACATGCTAAATGACTTCTTAAAAATAAATTTTTTAAATTTAATTTCTATAAATTAAACTTAATTAAATAAATTTCCCGTATTTATAAGTATTTTCCAGGTAATCAGTAATTCTGCATAATGAAAAAATAATTGTTCCGATGAGAGATGTTTCATTTCTTCTCGTTTCGTTTTTAATTGAAAGGAATTCTGAAGAAATTCATAATATTATTTCAGTATGATTTTGTATTTGAATCAGTTTACACTTAAATTGCTATAATCGTTCTTACGGAAAAAAAAAATGTAGTTTTATATAATGAAACGGTTTTTCCGTAAACATTTTAATGAAAGGTAATTAATTAAATTTAAAATCAGATCAAATTTATAAATTATTATTCTGATTTTTTTTTTTGTCAATTCTTAATTTTGATTTTATTTTAATTTTTATTTATTAATAATATGTTCCAAGGTTATTTAAAACTTTAAAGATTTTAATGAAAAGTATTTTTATTTTCGTGTAACACTTAAATTTTTTCGCAAAATCCATTATTTAATTTGTTTTTTTTTTTAAGTTTTTGATTATTGTTATCATTTAAACCGAGAAAAATTCTTTTGACATACTGTTTTCAACGAATTTTAATAGAAGTTGAAGACTTGTAGCATTTATTTTGTTATTTTGTGTTTTGTTTTTTTTTTGCTTTGTGGTCTTGCGGATTATTTTTTCAGACATTTTTTACAACACGTATTGTTATATTATCCCTCTTTTACAGTTTTAGCTAAAACTAAAAAAAAAACATTATTAACATTTTTTCCGTTTAACTTTTCACCAAAACTGTTTTTTATTTTCAATTCTTCATTTTTTCATAACACTTGTATATAGTTTTTTCTTTCACTTTAACTAAGCATATGTTTCTTTTCCACAAAAATTTTCTTTTCAGCTTAAAATTTTCAGAATTTTTGTTGTTATTTTTTTTTTTTACTATTTTTCACACCTGCCTGTTTCTGGTTTGTTTGGTTTTGTGTGTAAATCATTTATTTACTTTTTCTTTTCTGCTAACCTAAACATTTTAAATATTTTTTGCAAGCTGTTTGTTTTGAAGAAAAATGAGTAATGAAAAGAACGAAGGGTTTTTAAAAAAAACACATTTTCAAAATTGAACAATGTTCCAGTGTATATGTTGGTAAAATTTTCAATTTTCGAACATTTTAAGTTCGTAAACGTAGGGCCATTCTAGTATACTTGAAAACCCATCTTTTTATACCCGTATGACTATATAGTCAAAGGGTATAATAAATTTGCCATTACGTTTGTGACGCAGAGAAGGAGGGGGGCTAGATATAGACTCAAGTGTATGGATCGGATCAGAATCGAAAAAAAAAATCGATTTAGCTATGTATGTTCATCCGTCTGTCCGTCCGTCCGTCAGCACGATAACTCAAAAACTAAAGCAAAAGTAGTTTAGTTTTATGGCCAAAGTTTTTGCAAAATTTGGTTGGTCTGTTGCAGTGAGTTCGGGTAGCTGCCATGTTTTTTATTTTCAATTCTTCATTTTTTCATAACACTTGTATATAGTTTTTTCTTTCACTTTAACTAAGCATATGTTTCTTTTCCACAAAAATTTTCTCCTTCTTTTATATGAGCATTACTCTATACTTATTAAAGCTGGGTGTCTGAAATTTTGCCAAAAATTGTTTAGTGTAATGGCCAAAGTTACTGCAAAATTTGGTTGGTTTACTGCAAAGTGTTCGAGTAGCTATCATACAACTTCTTATTTTATATGAGCATTACTCAATACCTGTTGGAGTTGGGTGTCTGAAATTTTGCCAAAAATAGTTTAGTGTAATGGCCAAAGTTACTGCAAAATTTGGTTGGTCTACTGTAAAGGGTTCGAATAGCTGCCATTCAACTCCTTCTTTTATATGAGCATTATATTTCACTTAATAAAGATGGTATGTTTGAAATTTTGCCAAAAGTAATTAATGTTTATAATAATAATGATATAATGTTTATGTAACGGTCATACGGGTATCCCAGAGTTGACACAGTCTACTCTACTACACTCTTCCTTGTTTTGTTTAGATCTAATTTCTCTTAAGAAGGCAAAAATTTTGTAAAAACTAAGTTTTTCATAACGGTAAGTCAAAGGAACGTATGGCAACCCTTTACTTTTATTTTACTTTTACTTTTATAAAGTCATAAAAAACCTTAGCTCTGTAGCTTCCGTAATGGGTCATTACAAAAAATTTCTGCTATCAATATCAATTTATGTTTATTTCAAACGGTGTAAAAGTTTTGCAAACAAACGGAAGGACTGTCTGAAGGACGGAGTGAAGCTATATAGGAACATTTTTGTCAAAATATTTTGAAAATTCACTAAATATAGAATTATATACAAAAAGATGGAAAAGTGACTTTAAACAATAAAATAGAAAAAGCAAAAAACGAAAACATTCTATTAGTAAGAGAAAGAAGAAAAAAAGAAAGAGTATTTTTTAGAAAAAGAAAATATATATTTATGTAACAAAGAATTTATGTTTTCTGAGCGAGAAACGTTGAAAAGAACAATTTACAAAACCTTCAAATGTTTTTTTTTAAAATTGTGAGTGAAAACTGAAAAGTTTTCACTAAAAAGAATTTCCAGAAAAATAAAAAAAAAAAATAAAATAGAGAACTAAAAAAAAAAAACTGTTAGAATAATAATATATTTATAAAAAATTGTGAAATTGGAAAGGTACATATTGTTTCGAGAGTCAAGAAAGTATAAATTGGAAAAATGTGATATTGTTTTTAAAAATTTTAAAAGAACAGTTTTATTCATCAAACATTTCTTTTTTAAAATTTGCCTAGTTTCCGATTTGATGAATTTACGAATCTTTGTAATCCTGGCTTAGAAATTAAAAAAATACGTAGGCAAATTTCTTAATTGACTTCAGACTCATTTTTATCACTTTAAATGGGTGAAAAATTCTTTTTACATACTTTTGAGTGAATTAAATAGAAAATTTTGATAAAATTTCTTTTAACTTTTCCTACTAAATTATTCCTTAATAAAAAATGAAAAATTATCTTATTGATACAAATTGTTAAATAAAATTTAAAAGTTTTCCAAGTTATTAAATAAAATAGGATGAGATGAAAAATCATTTTCCTTTTCAAGTTCATGAAATTTTTTTTAATGTTTTGTTTTTTTTTTTAATAGAAAGAATTTGAATATTTTATTACGAAATATACAAATCATCATTCAAAATTCAAATTATTGTCCTTTTATAATATATTTTCAATATTTATTTGGAAAATTTTTTTGTATTATAGCTACTACTATACCTAATAATATTATAATAGTAGTGGTATATTCTTTTATATACAAAATATTATTATAATTTATAACAAAAGGAAAATTCCTGTTTTAAATGAAAATTGAAATTCCATACCATGAATATTTTATATTTTCATTAATAAAGAATAACAAAGCTATATAAGGTTGATGTTGTTGTTGGGTTTTTTTTGTTAGAAAATTTTCCCTAATTTCCTGGAAAATTTTGAAATATTTCGGTATTAAGAAAATGATAAAAGGAAAATATTATAAAAACAAAATTTTTTTTGATGCCTATGACTTATATGAGTAGTTTTGCTTTTCTTTATGTGTTTATGAAAATATTTATTTTAAAATAAAATTATTTGGAAAATGGTTTTAAACTTAAATATAGACCGTACGGACTTTTGATTGATTGTCTATAATGTAATAATTGTACGATATATTTTGATTCATAAAGAAACGCTTAGCAGTTCAATCACATTTGTATACTGTAGAGCTCTGGCTAGAACTTTTCAAACTAGAACTTTGAAATATTGGAAGTCTTTTATAAATTGCACCTCCAAATTGTGAAATGAAATACCTGCTTATGTGCTTCCCAATACTTATGAAATAGAAAAATTCAATAGAGAAGTCAACTTATTCCTTCTTGGTTTTTGTAAAACCTTTCATGGAAATTATTTCCCAATGTTTCAGACATTACACCGCGCAAGCAGCTTAGGTGCTTTATCCAATGTTATGACTAAGGAGAGTGATTTTTTAATGAGTTAGAATCTTACACTACCAGGAGATAATATTTTTTAAGTGCCTTTTAAAGGTATTAGCAAATTATTGATCTATTTTGTTGTAATTTTAGGAGACATTTTCGTTGACTTCAAGATCTTGGAATTTAAATTATTAAATAAGTATAATCCAAAATCAAGTAGTACGTAACTGAATTGTATTTTTAAGCTAATCAAATTTTTTGGGAAACTTCGTTGATATTTTGTACTCTTTGATATTTTAAAATCTTATTAAGCATTCTAATTATACTAATCTAATTGAATTGCATTGTAAGAATAATAAGAATCTAGAAAACTTTCTAGAATATTTGAAGCCTTCCTAGTGCAAGGATCTAGTTTTTAAATATTTTTACAAAATTGTACGATATACAATAATAAACTACTGTTCTTTGTGTATAGAATGAGAATGGTTTCAGGAAATCTTTCAAAAATATTACTGGGCCTTCTTATTTTAACAATCTAATTTATAAAAACTTAAGATCGAATCCCTTTATATCCAAGGATCGGAAGAACTTTGGAAAATATTTTTAAACATTAAAGACCTTCAACAACAAGGGTGCAACATCTAACCTTATAAATCAAGTGCTAGAAATTATTTAAAGATATATTTCTATGTTAACTGTACATATATAGAAAAACTTCTGGCTGGATCAATGGTATGATAACCCATATCCAATGATCTAGTTCTCATAAAAATATCAGGGATGTTATAAAATCTTATAGTACCTATTTTTATTTAATACAGTTATGTCATTTATTCAAACCCCAGTTTTAATATATAATTAGCAAATTATTTAATTTAAATGGAAAAAATACAAAATATTTCTTTATATGGACCTTTTTTTGTCTTTTTTTGTATATTTAAGATCACTTCAAATATTTTATTATAATGGAGGATTAAATTCGGTCATTTGTTAATACAAATTCCATTTTCACTGTGTATTTTTAAGATATTTTTTCAAACCCAAAATAATTTTAGTATGAAAAAAGGTCAAAAACTCATTAAAATATTTTTGTTTTCTCTTTCTTTCAGTTTTTTATTTTATATTGAGTTTTTTTTTTTAATTTTATTTTTTATAAGGTAACAATTATGAATATCTGCAGATAGGAGATATGTCCCGTATTTTTCTATCATTATTTAAAAAAAAAACAATATTATTCAATATATATTATAATATGGAATATTGTACAAAAAAATTAATTAAGTTAGAAAGAGATTTTTTGAGTTTTAAAAATAGCAAATTATGAAAGGAGATTTTAAATTTTTATCCATAGGAGGTGCATACGGTTGTAAAATACTTCCTTTGAACCGTATAGTTTATATCAATTATTAAATATATTTTTAGACTGAACGTTGATATTTAGTATTACTTGGGTTTTAACAGTAGTTTCCAATGTCCTTTTTGATATTGAACGCGTGTGCTGCATCCCATGGTTAACAGTTTGGGGTCTTTGAATCGTCGCAAATTTTTGTTTTTAGGCATCAAAAGTTTACTTTCATATTAAACAAAATTTTATTTTTATATCTCTATATCCTGTTATCAAATTAATTCGTCAAACTAATTTCATTTAATTATCTATAGATTTTTTTATTAAAATTATTACCTTGTATCCATTTATAAGATGTTGTTTTATTAACAATAAAAACAAAAATATGTTATTAAATTTAGGTATCATTTTAAAGTACATACTTAAGTATATAGAGAAGTTCTTAATATTCATTATATAATGAATTTAGGGAAAAATTTTTAATATTACATACTATTCTTAAGAAAATTTTAAGCTTTAAGAGGAAAGTTTTCATTTGTCTAGATATTATGTTATTTTACAAATGAAAGCTTTTTCCAATACACAGTACAAAAAAAGTTTATAAAGTATGGTTTGGTCCGTAGAAATGACTTTATTTACTGCATGTAATGGTTCAAATTATTATATTATTAATAAAAAATACTTTTGATCTATTAGCTCTATTTTTAGAGCTCTGCTACAATGAAATGTAATTCTTCGTAACAAAGAGCCAAGTGCTGCCAAAAAAGAGAACCAATACCTAAATACTTATACAAAAATTTGATTTAATACCAAGCATTTTTAAAACTAATTATCAGAAAGCGCATTTCATTTAGGCGCATTTATAAGACTTACAAAAAAACAATAGAAAAATCTTTCCACTAGAGCTGACGATGATAACCCAGTATTAATTTTAAAAATAATTTTCTTACAAGTTAGTGTATACATGTTTAACATATTTAGCTTCATACTTGGATCCGCTTTATATAAGTACAACTCAGTTTCAAAATGGTAAAATGGTGAAAGCAACATTTATTTTCAGTTATCATATCTGTGAAAATAGTATTAATATATTGTTAGATTCATTTTTTCATTATTTTATTAATTTTGAATTAAATAAGTTAATCAAATATATAGTTTGGAAGTTTAAAATTAAAGCCTAAGACAATGTCGACGTTTCAGTTGCTTATTTTCACTGCTTAAACCACCTCACCACGCGCAATCGGTTGTAAATTTTCACAGCTTAAATGAAAAACTTTTTTTTGTTGGCAATGTCAAAGACTTTCAAATTTTCAAAATATGAAACTTATAAAAATATTAAGAAAAAAATGACAAAATTAATTAATACTTCATCTTAATTCATTTTAATTATTTTAATTATTTCCCTCAAGAAACTACAAAACAAAATGGACACTCACTAATTCAATACCACTAGAACAGATTTACTTTTTAACAGCAGAAATATGACAATCTACGCTGTTCAACGGTGAGAAAGTTCTAAGAAATTTAAATCTATCTGAGATTATTAAATCTCATACATTTTCATATAATTTAACTTTACAAAAGCAAAGCAAATGTCAAATCGCGGCGTTCGAACGGCGTCAACATTGTCTGTATGGTAAAAACATAAGATTTCCCAATAAACAATTGAAATTATTAAACTACGTAATGCCTGTGCGGGAATCGAAGTCGCACCATTTCGGAGTTCCAAATGCTTACCCACTGACGAACTCAGGCCCCATATATTTTATTTACTATTAAGATTAGATAGAAGAGATAGAAAAAAACATTTTTGTATATTAATTTTTCATATTTAATTTAAACTAAAATCAATATTATGTACGTATACATATTGAATACATATACTACTGTAATTTAGTTCAATATAAAGAGTTTTTTACTTTGTATTAATAACATAATATTTACAGTTTTAATTTTGAAATAAAATTTAAGTGAGCGTAAACAAAGTTCTAAATTATTAAAAGAATCTTATTAAATATATAATACGATTAGATTTTATTTTTCAATCTAAATGGATTAAGTTTTTTTTTTTTTTTAATTTATTATTGTTATTAATATTTTTTATTTATTTATTTTTATATTTTATTGGAAAATTTTTATCTAAAAATATGGAGGATTTACAATTTCTTTGTTTTATTGATGATTATAGTTAATTTTATTTAATTTTATTTATTTCCCCATCATTACAATTATTTTATTTTTGGAATTTGTTTTTTATTTTGAAATTTAATTTTGATTATTGAACATAACGGTAGTTAGTAATATGTATTTTAATAACTCTTAGTGGAGGGAAATTATTTTTTACAATATAGTTATGAAGTATACTCACAAATTTGGTTGATTTGAAGTTGGTTTATAGTTTTTTGGAATTGATTTGTATTAATTCATATATTTGGAAATTAATTAAATTTTTTCAAAATGTATGAAAATATCAATATACTAAAACTTAAATAGAATGAATTGTTATGGAAAATTAAATAATTTTCAATTTTTTTTATGGATTATTAATTAATGAATAGAAATGATTGAAAAACAAGTAATGAAAATTAACCAAGGGTTTTTAAAAAGCATATTTTGAAAATTATATAGTGTTCCATACTGAGTTTTTCTACGAAATATAATGTTGGAGCTTCAATATTAACTTTTAATTTAGGAAAAATATATACTGGTGAATAAGTTACTGCTTACTTGCTAAATTTCTCAAGGATATGCCCTCACCTCAAAAATTTTAACAGGTGTTTAAAAATAGCAAAATTTCAATTTTCGTGCCCCCACAGCTCCTAAATAGGAAGGAGTGACAAAAACATTTTGCTAACCGACTCCTAATAATTTCTAAAGATCTAACTTCTTTTATAATTTTAAGTCTCTAGCTTCAAGCGTTTAGAAGATATGTGGATTAGTTTTGTGTAACGGTAAATTTTAGGACCGTATGGCAACCCTACACATTTGTCTTTCAAAAATTTATTAAGCTTATAGAACCAGCTGTCTTTAACTGTTTTCAAATTGAAAAAAAAAACAATTAACTGAACTGTTGTTATAACAATATAAATATAGGGATTTACCCGACTTTGGGGGGCTGTAGTTCCCTAACGGGTGGGGCTACAGAAAAAAACGATGTAAAAGTTTTTGTAAACATACGGATGGACGGACAGAGTGAAACAAAATAGGCACATTTTGGATACCCGCATGAACGTAATATAAGTATAATAACGAAGGTTTATTTATCTTTTGAAAAATTTAAAATATCCTAGTTATTAGACTATAAGTTATGTAGAAATGCTATTCTTATATTATAACGCAATTGGATCTTGAATCTATAGGAATACAACTAAGAAAATAAATCTTTGACTTTTTACATTGAAATTTTTTTCTTTAATTCATTGTTAAACTCTGAATATTTAGTTTTAAATGAAAAGGTGAAATAAAGTCGAACCGATATTATTACCAAAAAATAAAGTTCAATTAGCAGTTTTATCTTATTTCCAAAAAAATGTTCGAAAAAGTAAAGTGGCAAAATACTGTACCATACGCGGTCGCGGTAGCAGAAGCGGCATCTGTAATTTGTTCAATATAAGGACAGTGGAATTTGTGAAGGAACGCTAATGGAAGGGAGGTAGAGTAGCTGTTTGGGAAGAACGCGAAGGCCACGGGGGGACCAGAACATAGAAAACTGTTTTAAACCTGTTGGAAACGTTCGGATTTTACAGTCGCCTAAAAGTTTGGAATCTGATAATAACATAACCGTCTGTAGGCTTTAATTCTCATTGAAATGAGTAATCGAATTTGGCCTTCCTTCTCAACTCAATTGTGGCCCTATTGGTTAAGGCCTTATTTTCCCCACACAGATATACAACTAAAACTATGTCATAAACGAAACATTGAATAGACTAAGAGACAAAGGAACAAAAAAAAAATTTCAATTAAAAAAAAACTTATTTTTTACACTCGCAAATTTTTGCAAATTTTTTTATTGTCATCTGAGAGCCAAACGACTAAACAAAGCTTCAAATTAATGACCAAAAAAATTCTTTTAAATAAAGAGTTAATATTTTTTGTAACTATACTGTGTCAACTTTGTTGCATAAATATGAAAAACAATTAAGACTGGTCGTAAATTATTTGCATGTTATCCGAATATTCACTTAAAATTTTTGTAAAGTCACAATTAATTTGACGAAAAAATTGGAAAAATTTAATATACACATGTATATTACAAAAAAAAAATTAAATAAATTAAATTCTGAATTTTTTATTCTATGGTTATTTAAGAGATGCAATCATCCATTTTTCCTTTACATCACATACCATCATTACTTTATTTTAATAAACTATGCATGTTGGTCGATAAGGACTGTCAATCATTAAAGAATGACAAACTGTTAAATACCATAAATGTGGACAATTGTGGACAATTGTGGACAAAAATGTGGACAATTGTTGACGTGTGTTTGGTTGTTATAACAAATATGTTTCTATATTTATTAATTTCGAAGAAATAATTTTGATTATTGAAGAATATTGTTAGATGTTGGGATGTGTGTGGGTGGTACCATACTTACTCCTTCAACTCACCCTTAATCTTAAAAAATAATACAAGCAGGACAAACATCCATGTACCTAATACCATGTACAATACCTTTATAATTTAGAAAATGTACTTTCAAAGATATAAGTGTTGGGTGTGCTTGGAAAGTTCTCAAACTTGACGCTTGCGCCAAATTTGAATGTTCTATCTTTATTGGTTATGTTCGTTTGGCCTTGTTTCGATCAAAAGTTTCCAGGAACCGAACCTCTAGTCTGATCTTACCCAAGAGGACATTACATTAAAAATGGTATGAATCTTTCTAAATATTGATCTACATTTTTCCACTTCACCGTATACTTTCCTTCAAATCTTTTTAAACTCAATTTTTCACATTCCCGTCACAATTGCCCAAATTCTGTTCATGTCCTTCATATACCTGGAAATCGAACTGTATATTTGTATCAAGAGTTCATAAAGTTTAATTTTTTGGAAAACTTGTTTTAAGCGTTTGAGAAGCTTCCGCATCCCATGGGAACTCCGTAAAGGTTATGTAAAACTAAATATGTTCTATATATAGATAGATATATATATATAATAAATATACTTCAACATAATCAGAGTCCCTTACAAATATATTTTAAACCTATATTATTAAAAGGGCTTAAAATATTAAAATATTCGATAATCCTTAGAACTATACGAGTATGTAAACAAAACTTATAAAACATGGAGAATAATATTTGAAAAATAAAATCTATAAAAAATTTAATAATAAATATCAACATTTTGATCGAAATTCCCTTGATTTAGTATAGACGGATTAAAATAAAAAATTTAATATCTCTCTAAAATACAATATACATAAAATGGGAATATCCAAACTTTTTTATTATTTTTATATAACATATTTATTAAATTTAATCCTAAATTATTAGATTTCGAACTTTTTCAAATGAAAATTTATTTGCTTTATTTTGTAAAATAGTTTACAAAAAAATATCTGGTGGAAAAAAATGGAATATTTACTAACAGCTTCATAATATTTACTATATTATATAGCAGTCATTGTTATTTTCAAAATATTTAAATAAATTTAATACCCCAAATGCCATACATCACAGAAACAGCATATTATTTGGTTTTTCAAAAAAATTTCTCTGAAAATAAATTTTGGTTTTTTTGTCATTTATAACTTAGAAGAGATTTTTTTTTTTTTTTAATTAATTTTAATTGTTACTTTTAATTAATAAACATATTAATCTATAGATTAATAACATCTAGCCAATAACAAAGCCCAACATATTCGATATTTTATACGACCATTACATTATGAGGAAAGAAAAATTGAAGAAATTCAAAAGTTCATGGGGCAACATCTTTTCAAAATTAAACAGCAAGTTTTTTAGAGCACAGACATATACTCCAGTGTTCCGAACTTTTTAACACCACATCATGTTGAATTCCTCCTTCAATCATATGATCGGACTACATTATTGTTTAGGAACGTTTCGACGTGAAACGTTGTTGATTCATTTAATTGATTCTGATAATTTATAGAAAATTTTATGATCTCCTGCGAGTTATCTCATCTTCTTAGAACATAACTTTATTTTATTTTTACTGTTTTATTTATTTTTAGAACAATCTATTTCAAATAAATTCAACAAAATGTATTAGCCAGTTCGATCTTATTTCGTCTTTAAATTTTATTGGAAATAAGATATAATGGTTTTTTCAACTTAATTTCCCCTGTTTTTGGTTATAAAGTCGAATCGACTTTATTTCATGCCCGTGCCTTAAGCAGGTTCGTTAATTAATCTAATAAGTTGTACCGTTATAGATTATATATAACCCTAAAATAGAGACATTTTTAATCTAGTAGTTGTCTATAGATTTTATTAGTTAATATTTTCATAATTTTATATAATCATATATTTTAGCCATCAAGTTATTTATTTAAAATCCATATAATATCCATAAACAGCTCAAAAGTGTCTTAAAAGAGCTAAGAAAAAGGACAATAAGAAGTCAATCAACCCACTCTGATAATATATAAAACGACTTGTAAATGTTGTCCTTTAGAAGCTTCTTACTCTACCACAATGTATAACAAAGTTACCACAGCATTAGAGCAGAGTTACCAAAGTAAAACCCCTGAAAAAAAAATTCTAAAACAGTTCAACATTAGTCAGCTTAAATAAGATTTATTTGTCAAAGAATAATATAAAAAATAAATACTAATTTTAACAAATTATATATTAAAAAAAAATTAAAAAATTCTTTGACCTAAAAAGAATTTGTTTACAGTTTGTTACCTTTCTAAAATAGGGATTTGGTTTTTTTTTTTTGCTGTATATAATAAAGGAAAGCATATAATAGCTTAAATAGTATTTTTATAAATCATCATGATATTTTATAATTGTTATTATATAAACAACTCATCATTAGGTAATGCTTTATTGCTACATTTTCATAGTAAAAAAATTTGAAGCTTATTTCTTCCGGTGTCTGGTAATAATGCCCCGGGAAATAAAGACGAAATCACGAAATTAGAAAATTCGGACTTATTTCCATTTTCAAAACATATATTTGTTTCTTAAGATTTTGATATTAGTGACAAATTGGGTTTTCTATTGAAATATGGAACTCAGCGTAATAGCACCAGATGAAATATCATACAAAAGTTAGAAAGGCAATATGTTCAAATAAATCCATTCAAAAATTAAAAAACATCCAGTAAACTATGAACAAATAATCTATGAAAAATTAATTAACATAAAGTACTTATCCCATATTGCAAATTAGGACGAAGTAAAGAGTGGATTATTAAATCGGGATTATTCGCCTTTTACAGAATATTTATAACAGATCATTAATGATAATGTGTTTTGAATCCAATTGAACTTTATTTCCTTTTAATATTGGAATTTTCCACTTTTTAAAGCGCAAAATAAGGCCGAATTCCCAAAATTGTAGATTTTGACTTTATTTTACATCAAAAGAGAATATTAACCATGGTTATTTGATTCGGCTTTATTTTCTGATGCATTAATTTCCTGACACCATTTCTTCATTTTTATATAAAACTGTCATCTTATGGTATTAATATGAGTATATTTCTATTTTTGGTTGAATGATGAAAATTCATAAATCTTTTGATGTTTAAAAATACCTTGGAACGAACAGAATAAAAAAAAAACAAATTTATTAATATAAATTTGACACACTGACACCTTGTAATGATGTTTATAACAAAATTATTCACCTAATATTTTTTATTTGAATATAAATAAAGAATTAAGTATACTAAGACATGTATATATATTAGTACAACGTACCATTACTCGTCATAAAACTGATTATTCATCCTTAACTGAGAGTAAATACCGAAAAATTTATCCCTAAAAATGATGATGATGATAATGATGTGTTAGTGAAAATATAAATAAAGTATATAAAACTCTTTTGTATAAAAAGAATTAAAAAAAAAAAAACAAATACTTATATAATATTATTGACATGAAATATTTTTATTCATTCATACATATTAGTTTTTAAAACCTAATCTTTATTAAATAATATTTGTGAACGCAATTCTTACAAAATTATGAAAATTAAATATTATACTTTTCCAATATGGTTGTCTGTTGTTCTACTGCCTTGAGTGTATTAAAAATATGAATATCAAAGTTTAAAGTAACTGTATATGGCTGCAAAAGTTTAATGACACTGAAACATTATGAAGTACTATTCGATTCGTCCATAATAGCAGATAAAATTATATAAAATTGGAGTGCTTCATGGGTAAATTCCGAACTTGTCTAATTAAAGCTGATTCATTAAGTTGAAAAAATTGGCAGGTGCAATAAATTGGAATGCATTACAGTTACATGCTATTTTGATATATTTTCATCATAAAGTTATGCAATCTATTTTTAACTTAATTTTCTCGAACTGAAAGTTAGTTTGAACCTCTGTTTGATGGGCTTACGTCCTCGCCATTACGCCATTGGTCAGGTACCAAACTTGATGATATTCTTTTCTTTACGAGGGGATGGAAAGTTCGAAAACTACCCCCCCTGAAACTATGTGAGGTTCTTTTGAAAATCAAACCCTTTTGATCAAACTTTAGGAAGGAACCTGTAATACAAATGTACAGTTTTGTTGCAGGAATGGGAGGATTTTGGGATTATGGAAGGTTATTTGGGAAGTTTGGATAATTGGTGATGGGAAAATTTGGGGGGATACTGAGAAGAAAAATGTTAATATTCTTCTTAAATTCAATTTAGTCGTACACATACGAATTACCAACTTAAGGGAACACATTGGACGGAATATGCTTCCATAATTTTGATATGCGCATAACAACGAATTTCCACATTTGGACATATATAGAAAGAAATCTGCAGAACTTATAAATTGACTAAAAAAACATCACCGGACCAAAAAAACTCAAAAAATAAAACTATATCTATATCTCTTGCGGAAACGGTGTCTTAAAGTCTTCAACTTCCTAGGTCATGCAGTATAACATCTAGGGTGCATCCATGAGAAGTGTCCTTCTTACTATAAGAGAAACTATTTATGAAATTCTTTATCTCAAAAATGGGTAATCCTACAGAAAAAAAAAATTTGTGCAAATGGAAACTATAGTCAAAGGTAAATTTATTCATTTGAAATTTGATAAGATAAATACAGTTTCTATTCAATTTCAGATAGTTTAATAACTAATATAAACATATAAGTGAATAAATTTTAAGAAGTAAATTGTAATGAATATTAAAGTACAATTTGAATTGATCTATATTACGTTAGGTACGTCTCCTTGAAGTATAATTAGCATAAAAGTCAAAAAAGTATCTTCTATTATTGAATGTACTAAGTACGTAAAGTTTACATCAAAGTTTTCCTTTTCAAATAAATTAGAATTTTTCTCAGAAAAACTTCGAACATAAATTTTTGAAGATTTAGATTGTTTGCAAAACCTTAAATAGAATGTACTTTTCAGTATAATTTCTATGATAATATAATGAAATTCAATTGATGCATATCATCTAAATTTTCATTTAACAGTAAATTGTATTCATGGGAAAATTCATAAGAATTTTCCACAATATAAAAAAATAAAACAGGTTACTTATGATACCTACATATAACTAAATTAAAACTACCTTGATTATTATTACCTAGTACCTACTACCTTTTCATATGTTCCTTATATAGTAATCAATAATCAATAATACGTGATGTATAAAGAATAAAAAAGATAATAATAAAAAAAAAGAAATTTCTTGTAATAATGATTGATGAATGAAATATTAAATACCAATTTTCTTTTGAAAGTTCAGCTCTACTTCTTTAACTTTTTATTTCTCTTTTTTTTACTTTGTAACAATTTTTATTCAATATATTTGTAATTTGTATATTATTTCATGTACATACATACATACATAAGTTATTGAAATCATAAAATAAAAATATTAGGAGTTTTTCTTTCATCAAGATTTCCAATTATTTAATTCGATAGACCTTTATTTTCAAAGAGAAATCTTTAAGAGAATTTTCCAAAAAATAAAGCCAAAAATAATGAAATCGTAATTTTAATTAGCACAATTTTGCTAAATTAGATCAATGTCAAAATTTAAAATTAATTAGCTTATTTAGTGGGATTTAAAAATATGTTTTCATTGAAAGTCTCTTAAAGTTTTGCAACTTTTCATTGATTTTAAAATGAGAACATCTGTTGTTAATACTCCAACTATATCTAGAGTAAATTTTCTTTTTTTTATAGGACTTCCATTGGACACCTCCATTTAAAGTAATTCCGCGTTGATATTTTAATGTCATTTCAGGAGATGTTGCATTTAGCTATTTCTTGATAAATTGTCCTGCGCCATGTGATGTTGGGACAGCCGCGTCTTCTAGTTCCTTGAGGGTTCCACTTTAATTACATACGTTTTTATGTTTTCACTAGGTTTTCTAAGCGTGTGGCTTATCCACCTCCATTTCCTACGTCTGTTTTGTTTGGCTATGGATTCTGGCCTGTTAGTATCCAGAGGCCTTCGTTGGATATTGTGTTCGGCCAGACTATGTGGCATATTATCCAAAGACACTTATTAACGAAAACCTGCAACTTGTGGGTTAGGCTACTGGTTACAAGCCAGGTTTCGCTGCATTATGTTAGGACTGTTTTCACACATCCCCGGAATATTCTTAATATCGTTTTCCTGGAAATCTGGGAATTCCTCCATAACGATTGTAGACAAACAAATGCTGCTCTTGCTTTCTTTAGCCTATGTTGCACGCCTACCAAGTCTAAATTTTATAGTTCTTTCGAAATTTATTAAGAATTAATTTTTTAGCCAATAATGCTGCTAAAAAATATTACTCTCGATTTTGATGAATCACCATCTAACGTTTGAAACGATGCACCAAAGCGACGGGATTTTGAAGCTATACTTCTTCAGTTTTTTTGACAAACTAAACTTATTAGTTGTTTACATAAATATATATTATTGAAACACTTTTGTAAGATGAAGTTTAAAAAGTTTGTTATCGAGTATATTTAGAATACTATTTTAAATATGTTTAAAGTATTATATATGATGTGGTGGTGTCACCTCAAATGAAAACGAAAAGTTTTTATAAAACATGTTTTTAAAGACAGATATAATATGTATGACTTTCTTGAAAGTAATTTCTTGAAGTTTCCAAACCTATCCAGGATCAATAATTTTCTAAAAACTTCCTCTATATGAAAATTAAATTAATTATAATTTTCATAAAAATTTTCAATAACATATTTTTATAATATTTTTATTATTCATTGTGTTACGTCTAGTACACTGATTTCCATCAAGCCTCGGATCAAGCCTGGTTTAAATCAATGTGTTCTGGTAAAACATCCATGCGACGTGAGAAGCGATTCGAGTATTTGGGCACATCAAATTTTAGTTAAAAATTCCACAAATTACAGCCTTAGCTTAAAATCATTTATTTTTTTATATCGCTTCAAGTCATAGTTTTTTATGTTCGCCCAAGTTAAAATATTTTCAAAATTTGAATTTATTGAAAAATTAAGGAAAAAATAAAAATCAAGAACGTACTTATTAAGAACTATTAAGCTTCCCGGACTTTATTTAATTAATTCAAATAGATTTTTTTAACTTTATTTTATTTTCTTCTTATGGACTTCTTTTTGGCTTAAGAATTTATTAAATTTTTTTATTAATAATACATTAAGTTTCCCTAGTTAAATTTATAAGCGCCAAATTACCCAAATTATACGTAAAATATTAATTATAGTGGTTTGCTTTATATTTAATACTAATTAATTAATGATATTTCCACTTTCCACAATTATTCAAAAAAAATTTACTAATTCAATGTGCTGCGATTTGATACTTTGACAAACACTTTTCAATACATAAATATCTAATTTATTAAAATATTATTAAATGTCAAAAACTTTTCTTTAAAGCGAATTCAATGAAATAATAAATTTTGATGCCATCGATTGATATAAATTTCTTAAATAATCTCAATTATCAGTCATTTTGTGGCAAAATTAAGACATATTGATTATAGATAAAAACGAAGTACCGAGTTTAGTACAGTAGACTGGATCAAATTTTGGATACCCGAATGACCGTAATGTTGACATTATATCATCCGGTAAATAAACTTTCAGTTATGTACAAAAGAAAAAGTTGAAAGTCACGTCTACAAACTTCTTCCACTACACTAAATTTATTTTATTCAGACGTCGGCCATTAAAGATAATTAGATTCTATTGAAATATAATAATGCTCAAATAAACAAAGAAGTTGTATGGCAACTACTGGAACTTACTGTAGGAGACCAATCAAATGATGCACAAACGTTGACCATAAAACTCTGACAATATCTTCTTAATATACAATTGAGCTGAGTATCAGAAATTTTGTCAATAGTAGTTAATTTTAAAGGCTATCGTCTGAATAAAATATAGTTGGTGTAGTGGGAGGGGTTCGACAGCTATACAACTTATATTTTATAAGTAATTAATCGGATGATATAATGTCTATATTACGTTCCTAAAGATATACTAAAGTTGGCTCAGTCTACTGTACTATAGTCTTCCCCGTGCTTAAATACAAACGAACAACGCAACAATAAAATTTCCACCAAATCAAACAATTGCCAAAAAAAATCATTAAACCAAAACTTTGATGTAGACATGATGGCAGCATTCTGAATATTAAATTTATTCAATATTTCTAATTCAAAAAAAAGAGGACACTGACCTAAATTAAAAATAAAAATCTTGTTCAGTTCTTTATAATTTTCCATATTTTTTAATATTTTTTTTTTTTTTAAATTTTCTTTAAAAAGTATTTTTGTCGCAAAGTTTTTTTTGTTGTTGTTGTATTATAAAATATTAGTAATAGAAAAATTTTTAGTAATTTTTAGGTTCCGGAGGATTTCCTTTAAAGCGTGGAGGTGAAAAATTTCTTGTTTGCACATAAAAAGTTTTGAGACTTTTCATTTTTTTTAGCACGTTTTTAAAAGAATTTTAAAAAATGTTTCTCCAGGTTTTAATCTGTTCGTCTATCAGTCAGATGATGTGTTTACAGCACCGTTTAAAAAAAAAGAAAATTATTTGTGTATCAAAAAAATTAATTTCATAGAAAACTTTTTTTTGTGTTCCATTTGTTTGAAAATATATTCTCCGAGAATACGGAAAAGCCCTTTATTTAAATTATAATAACACAACCACTAAAAGATATTATTCTCAATTTTAGAAACTCTAACCAACGGTTGGGTTTATAAATTTATACATACGAATAAATGTTGCCCTACGATTTTTTAATTAACCGTTATGCCAAGATCAATTTTTTTTAAAGTTTCTGACACTTTATATCTTCTAAATGGTTAGAGTAAAAAATTTTTAATCGGAGTTAAAACCTTGATAGCAAGTACTAGTCATTTAAAAAAATTATTTTTTCCATATACAATAAAATTCTAATAAAAGATCTAAATTATACAAGTACAATTCACAATTTAATTTTCAAGGATCTGCCAATTTTGTAAGGCCTTGATCCTTGAAAATCGGCATAAGTTTCAAAAGAAAATATTTTGGAACCCTGCTTTTTGGAAAACTGATATAAACAATTTTTTAATATATTCTTTACCCAAAACTTATAGAGGAAAATATTATAAATTTTCACTTGGGAACCTTAGGTTTTTTTCTTACTTATTTTGTTTTTTTTAATGACAAATTCCATGATGAAACAAATTATTTTTAAACTCTTCTTGAATTTTATAAAGGAAAATTTATTTTTTGTTCGACTGATTTTTTAATTGCCTTTGATACAAAATAATTTTTTTTACAAGTAACTTTCTTTTTTTTTTGAGTCACAATAAATTAAATTGCTTATGATAATATTAGCAAAAATATGAAACGAAAAGTTGTTTGGTAATGGTAAAGGCATTAAACTGGAAAATGTTAAATAATTTGAGACAAGATAGTAATTTATCTTTTATTTAAGGATTCGTTAAGATTAGTAAAGACAATAAAATATGGATTTTAAATATGATTGGTGACGTAATGGTTCGGACGTCGGCCTTTTAATCGAAGAATTTGAGGTTCAAATCTTGGTCGGATCATACCTAATAAAAAAAATATAGCTTCTAATTTATATCATAATAGTTTTATATCACAATAAAAAATAAAATACCTGTTCCACCTGAAAGGGAAAGCCTGAATCACTCTTTTATCACTTTATACTAGTATGTGGTAGTGGACTCTTTATAAATTAATAAAGAAATTAATTAATTTTTTTTTTGCAAATTAAATGATATCATGAAGATAGAAGATTTAATGTTTTTCTTAAACATTTTAGGATCGTACACATTAAAATCACCAAATTTAGGAAAAACATCGCATGGTAACTGATTCCATAATTTCGACGTATGCATAACAAACGAATTTCCGTAAACCGATTTAACAATGTTACAAGTTCTACCGTATAAAGATTAGCATCTGTCGTATTTCTTTTTTCCCGTTGGAAAATCTTGAGTAGAGGCATAAGTTGTTTAATTTCTTTGAAACAGGTGTTTGTCCCTACTAGTTGTCTATAAAACGGGGTTAGTGACCAGTAGGTGCGTCGATGGCTAAGTGCAGTTTGCGTTGAGGTAAAATTGGGATCATTTATATGACAGGTAGCTCTTTTTTGCATTTCTTTATCAAGATATCCCAGTGGCTTTCGGGGAGCACTTTCAGTGGAGCACCCGAGGAACCCAAATATGTTTATTATACTCCTTTTTTGGTCTAATGTATATTTTATAGATTTTTTAAAGATCAGGTGCAGAGAAGTATGTTCTAAAATGGAACAAGCAATCTTAATTAGCTGCATCTTTAGCTATATCAAAAATATGAACAGGTCAATTTTTGGTTTAAACTGATTAACCAACGCAGGAAAGGTACACAAAACAACAGACCTTAACATAATTGAAAAAAAAAAAATATTTATATACATCAGAAGTTCGGTCTTCGAATTAATCTAAAAATCGCCGCAAAATGAATAAAAATTGTCAAAGATAAATACCTAATATTTTCCAAACTGTCACCAACATCATGTTCTGTAAATTATTAAATTTCAGTGTTAAAAGTTATATTTTTAAAAGGTAAAAAATAAATGGTTTCCAAATTTTTAGGAAATTTCACTTTAAAAATTTATTTAATTGTTTTTACTTTCTTTCTTTTCCACCTTCATTTTGTAACACCGGTTTCCCCACCATAAAAATAAATATTGTTTAGGTAAAGGTTAGACATTTTTTACTAAAAATAAACTTGCACTTTTACCCATTACCTATTAAAGTATTCTTCGAACAACAAGGGTTTTTAAATGTTTCGAACCTCACCCTGTGTTTCTTTTCACTTGTTGCAAATGCCATCTAAAAAAAATTTAAAAATATAATCTATAAATTTATTTTTAATTTTATTATATGAGCCACGAAAATAGTTGATATATGAGTATTCAATTAAAATATTTTAATTAAATTTATATTTAAAAAGTTATTTAACAAATTAAAGACCCGAGTGCAAGAATAAAATTCTTAAAAATGGCTGTAAGTTATTTTTGAGTTTTTTCCATATACGAAAGATAAGTAAACAAATTAAGACTTATGTTCATAATTAATAAAACATTTGGCTAATGGCGTTGACCTAACAGTCTGCTACGGAAATTCTGATATTTTTTTATCATTAGTCTTTATTTTTTTTTAATTATATTTTGTTCTTACGGAATTTAAGAAAAGCATTATAATATTGTGAATAAAATTATTTTTTTGGAAAATGATTTTAAATTTCAATTTTACTTAATCTGAAAACAGTTTTACTTTAAGGGAGAAATTTTAATTTAAGTGAAGACATTTTTATTTCAAATAAAAAGTTTTTTTTTAATTGAAAAGTTTTTATTTTATGTGAAGACATTTTAGTTCAAATGAAACAGTTTTCCTTTAAAAGAAGATATTTTACATTAAGTGAATGCATTTTTACTTTAAATGAAGACATTTTTACTTTCAATGTAAAGCATTTTTCTTTAAATGAAAATTATTTACTTTAAGTGAATACACTTTTACTTTAAATTAAACATTTTTTACTTAAAATAGAAAGCATTTTCCTTTATAACAAGATTTTTTACTTTAAGTGAAGACATTTTGTACTTTGAATAAAGATTCTATATTTCATTAGCTTACGTAATATACATAATTATTATATATTTAATATTATTTATTAATTTATTTATTTATTTGTTTACTTACTTATTTATTTATTATATAATTTAATATAGTAAGTATATATATTATATATGATATATATAACATGCATCTTAAAAAACACTTATATGAAATATATAGAGAAATGAACTATTTTATGTATTGTTTAAATTAGTAAAATAATAACCTAGATTATAAATAAGAATTTCTTCACTTAGAATAAAAATAAGTATCTCCAATCTTTTTTAAAATAAATATGTTCATTTAAAGTGAAAAGTCTTCATTTGAAATAAAAATGTCTCTAAATATCTTTGCAAATAAAAATATTTTCATTTGAAAATAAAAATGTTTCTCGAAAAACTCGAAATAATAATGTGTTCATTTAAAAATATAATATGTTCACTTAAAGGTAAAATTTCTTCAGATTAAGTAAAAATTATTCATATCTATGTGAGTGAATATTCATATAAAAAGCTGTATGATTTTATTCACTTCGATTTTGAAGCTCCAATAGGGTGATTATAAAAGTCATTGTAATTATTTATTGGCTTTAATGAAAAGGCAAGAGGTAGACTATAATTTATATAAAATTAAATTACAATTTAAAGTTTTTAAAAAAAACTTTCAAAACAATTTGTATCTTTAGATTCCCAAAATTAAAAAAATACGTACGTGGATCAAGATACGTCAAATAAAATGCGAAAAATGGAATTAAATCGAGAGAAAATGAATTATATGATTATTTTATATTTATCTTCAACTTTTTTTTTAAATTTAACTCATTTTCATTTCCTCCCATCACCCAGCTTTCGGTCGTAATTTATTTAAAATTAATTACTGGGTTTTATATTGCAAAAAAAAGAACTGAATATATTGAAAAAAAACAAAAGAAAATAATTACTTCATTGTTGTTTGTATGATGTGGATAAGTAAGTACAAAAAAAAAGAATCTATTGGATAAGTATGCAAAAAAAAGGACAGAGATAATAAATGATGTGCTGAAAAAAAAGTCTATACGTCAAATAAATATTTTTTTATATTAAAAAACGAAAAAAGAGTTTTTTTTTTTTTTTGAAAGTATCTATGAGATATTTCATTTTGAGAAAAAAAAGAAAAAAATTTAAGATAAAAGAAATTCAATGAAAAAATCCTTGAACTTTACAAAAAGGAAAAAAGAGGTGAATACAATTTTAAAGTAAAAAAAAAATAAAATAAAAATTTTATCTAGTTAAGTTCACCTTTTTTTCCAGTTGTTTTTCAGTTAAAGATAAAATAAAATAAAATGAAAAAGGTTTGAAATCTATTTCCTTTTTTTTGTGAATAATTAATTACAGTTATTTTTTGAGTTATGTTTTTTTTTAAGCACAACCAATCAAAGGGCAATGGCAGAATAATTTCAGGTTATAATTTAGTTTTTTTTAAATATTACATTAAATACTTTTGAATTTTAATCAATTGTATAAATTTAAAGTGGAAAAAAGTATCTTATAGATTTATCTAATAGAGATTTAAGAGATTAGTATTCAAAATTACAATAGCAAAATAATTATCCGCTTTCTTTAGGTAAGCTAAGGGGTGATTGAAAATTATAAAAAAAAATTACTTTAACTGTCTGCATCTACTTAATCATTTTCATCAGTTTGATGTCATTAATTAACTGAACAAATACTTTATCTTAAAGTTAGGTTAATTAAAAGAATATTGTTGGTACATGCAGATAAAACAAATAAAAATTAAATCTGTTTTAGGCGTAGAAGATCCTAAATTACTCTTGAATTATTAAAGAATAAAGGTAATTCAGGAGCAGTTTAAATGGATAAAAAATGACAATTCTAGAAATGAGACTTGAAAATTTATGATGTGACAAATTTTTTTTTGAAAATAAATGTCGATATGCTGTATTTCATTTGAAGGGAAAATTTTCCAGGATATTAATATTATTTTCTGGTTATTCTGAATTAGAAGGATTTTTAGAGTTGAGATCAAAATAAAGAGCAATTCCGTTTTCCAGAATATTCATCTTAATGTATGTGGACTTTTAAAAAAACTAAAACACATTTCTTCAATTTTACGTGCAATAATTTAATTTAGCTTGTTAAAAAATAAATAAATAAAATATATAGAACCTTAAGCTAGTATGTAATTAGATCGTATATGCCGGGAGCAAATATGTAATTAGAATATAAAATGTAATAGTAATTTTATAAGTCAAGATAAACGTGGGCAGATGACAACACTCATGTGATTCATGTCGTTTTTTTAAATGTCACAGGTGATAGAACATAAATTTAAGTCAACCATATTGAATTGTTAGACAATAATAATAAAATGTTAAAGTTGTTGAAATTTTGTAAGCTCAATAAAGAAATAAAAAAAAAAATATTAATAATATTAATATAATTTAATAATTTCTTTTCTAATTGTATTTATTATTTTGCACAACTGCTACGTCTTTCCATTAGGAGACGACCCTGAAATAGCTGTCAGATGATTTGGCGTTTGTCTGAAAGAGTGTGACCGTTTTCTTATTTTTAAGATGAATTTCTATTACTTCCCATTTACATTATGCATGCGATTTTATATATATACCTTTATACGGAAATCGGGTAAATTATATAGTATACTAGCTAATACCCGGTGCGCGTTGCTGCGCCTCCTAATGGTTAAATTGAAGTTGATAATACTGCAAAAAGTTAACACAAAAATTACACACGGTTTACACATGTAAATTTTAATATGTATGAAAGCAATCTTTTTAAAAAGATTTTTCTAGGATTATGCTAGTGATTTTTGAAACTTTCTGTAATTCAAAGCAGTACAAACTACTTTCCAAAATTTGACGTAATTTACTTCCAAAAAAAATTTTTTGACTAATCGTAGGACCGACTGTTAACAGGCTTAACTCCATTTTCAAGTTGCTTCACACATATAAAATTTGAGGTCAACCGGTCAAATCGTTTCTAATTTAGAGTAAAATAACCAAAAACTTTATAAAAAGCTGTTGGGCCGCAATGGGTTAATGGAACTTAACAAAATTTATTTTGGGGCTTTCTTGAAAGCCAAAGCAGAATTTCATAAAATCGGACAAAATTTGGACCCAAAATTTTTTTTGACCAACCGTCGGCCCGACATGGGTTAACAAATTCCAAAACTGTTAATAGTGTCTACTCAATTCTCAAAGACCATCACGTATACAAAATTTGAAGTCTATTGGTCAAACAGTTTCGAACTTAGAGTAAAGTATTGAAAAAACCTATAAAAAGCTGTTGGGCCGCAATGGGTTAATGGAACTTACCAAAATGTTTTTTGGGGTATTCTTTTAAGCCAAAGCAGAATTTCGTAAGATCGGACAAAATTTGGACCCAAAATTTTTTTTGACCACCCGTCGGCCCGACATGGGTTAACAAATTCCAAAAATTTTAATAGTGTCAACTCAATTCTCAAGGAGCATCACGTATACAAAATTTGAAGTCAATTGGTCAAACAGTTTCGAATTTAGAGTAAAGTATTGAAAAAACCTATAAAAAGCTGTTGGGCCGCAATGGGTTAATGGAACTTACCAAATTTTTTTTTAAGGGCTTTCTTTTAAGCCAAAGCAGAATTTTGTAAAATCGGACAAAATTTGGACACAAAATTTTTTTTGACCAACCGTCGGCCCGACATGGGTTAACAAATTCCAAAACTGTTAATAGTGTCTACTCAATTCTCAAAGACCATCACGTATACAAAATTTGAAGTCAATCGGTCAAACCGTTTTCATTTTAGAACAAAGAAGTTTAAATAATTGCACCACAGCCCCAACTTGGCGGTCCGTTAGAGCAAAATTTTTGGGCCACGATTTCTTTCCGTACCCAAAAACCTCTATACACAAATTTTCATGAAAATCGGCTGGGCAGTTTAGGAGTCTATTCGCTACAAACAAACAAACAAACAAACTTTCATTTTTATACCCGTATGACTGTATAGTCAAAGGGTATAATAAATTTGCCATTACGTTTGTGACGCAGAGAAGGAGGGGGGGTAGATATAGACTCAAGTGTATGGATCGGATCAGAATCGAAAAAAAAATCGATTTAGCTATGTATGTCCGTCCGTCCGTCCGTCCGTCCGCACGATAACTCAAAAACTAAAGGAGCTAGGATCTTGAAATTTTAGCAAATTCGTTTTTTTGCAATAGCCGTCATCGCTATTTAAATGCAGCCATTTTGGTCTATGGGTTCGGGTGGCTGCCATACAACTTCTTTTTTTATATGAGTATTTCTCTGTACCTATTGTAGCTACGTGTCTGACATTTTGGCAAAAGTAGTTTAGTTTTATGTGCCAAAGTTTCTGCAAAATTTGGTTGGTCTACTGCAGAGGGTTCGAGTAGCTGCCATACAACTCCTTCTTTTATATGAGCATTATATTTCACCTAATAAAGCTGGTATGTTTGAAATTTTGCCAAAAGTAATTAACCGGATGATATAATGTTTATATTACAGTCATACGGGTATACCAGAGTTGACACAGTCTACTCTACTACACTCTTCGTCGTTTGTTATGTATATGCTGTTTTACAATTTTCTTATACGATTTTCCGGTTGATCTTCTTTAAAATCTCACTGTAAGTCACAATAGAAACGAATAGAAATCTAAAATTTGATTTTGTCATAGTAAATAGAATTTAGAGGAATCAGAAGATAAAAACAGAAACCATTAAATAGGAAGAAAAATTCATAATCAAGGACACCATCGATCTACTGCGGAGTAGCCGATTAATTCAATTGGCTTTGGCGGCAAGTTGTTAAAGCACTTCGATGTGTCGATTTCTTCTTAAGTTCCTTCATAAAGGATATGGCAGCTACATATCTCAGAGGATAAAAAATTCCTCAATATTGATTTCCACATTGATTAGAATTTTCTCGAATAATCGGCTTCCTCAATATCGATTTCCACATTAATTAGAGTTTTCTCGAATAACTGACTCCGATGAATAATTAAGATTCTTAAAAGTTCCGTGAAAGTTCAGTTAAATAAACGCAATTATTAATGTAGTTCCATATAATAAATTATTTAAAATTTTTTATTGGTTATTAATCAATATTTTTCTATTGGTATTTCGCAGAGGACCAACTGTTTTAGAATAAATTCTGTGGAAAATTGCTTTTGACACCAAAGATCTTTAGTTTTTATTAATTGTAATTATCAACAGAGATTTTTCTTCGAAAATATTCATTCTATACTCAGTTCATCAGATAAATTTAGTATTCAACATGTTATATATGTAAGTCGATAAATTTAAGATAAAGGATAACAGAACTGTGTTATTTTAATGACAGCGACGAATTATTGATTCGCTCAACTAATAAAATATCACAGGACACAGGAAATGAAAATATCGAATAAAATAAAAAGGGTTAACAAGTTGGCCAAGGATGGTACTACTGATGAGCTGCATCCGGATTTTAGATTCTATACTGATACAATATTTAAATGGAAAAAAGTCAGCAGAATTATTCGAAAAACTGTAACCGTTCTAAAGCGTTTGAGAATTAGTCATTCTAGGCTTCTCAAAGCTATCGTTTTGAAAACCAATCTGATAACTTTCCAAGTAGATCTTGCAACCCTGGTAAACTTATCACTATGTGACATATTCTTGAAGATTGCCTTCAATTCAGCAACGATAGGCTTGAATTTAAGATAAAAGATCACGGGATACTGACAGTGCACAGTACCAAAAATATCACTGATTTTTTAATAGAATTGATCTAACCAACGAGATATAGTTAATGCTGTGTTTCGGTTATTTAGATTCATTCTGAAACTGCTTTCTTCCTCGGACTCACAGCATTACTATTTTTATTATTATTATTTTTAACATACAATTATAACATAAAATTTACAATAAGCTAAGGTCATCAACATAATATATGTATTTAAGAAAATACGTAAAATCATCTTAGATCATAAAAAGGAAAAATAGATAAAGGGCTCGAAAGACTTTAAAAGGTAATGAGTCCATTCAATAAATTTTATTCTATTCCAACGACTACAGCAATTTAAACTACCGTTCAAATAAACTGTGGTTAGAAACTATAGAACATAGAACATAGAACCACTGTCCAGTACAGAGGTGGAAAATATCTTCCATTTTTATAAATCTGAATTGTATTAAGAAATTCTTTAAATTTAAAATTAGAAGTAACAGATAGCATTAAATTGAACTCTACTGTTGCATTCATTATAACTGTATTATTTATGTAATCACATATTATATGAAAAAGGATAATTATTTCTTATTTTTAGTTTTCAAAGGATTTTACTAAGGATTTATAAATTATATATATGTGTGTTTTTTTATACCCGTATGACTATATAGTCAAAGGGTATAATAAATTTGCCATTACGTTTGTGACGCAGAGAAGAAGGGGGGGTAGATATAGACTCAAGTGTATGGATCGGATCAGAATCGAAAAATGAATCGATTTAGCTATGTATGTCCGTCCGTCTGTCCGTCTGTCCGTCCGTCCGCACGATAACTCAAAAACTAAAGGAGCTAGGATCTTGAAATTTTCGCAAATTCATTTTTTTGTAATAGCCGTCATCGCTATTTAAATCCAGCCATTTTGGACCATGGGTTCGGGTAGCTGCCATACAACTTTTTTTTTTTATATGAGTATTACTCTGTACCTATTACAGCTGTGTGTCTGAAATTTTGCCAAAAGTAGTTTAGTTTTATGGCCAAAGTTTCTGCAAAGTTTGGTTGGTCTGGGTTCGAGGAGCTGCCATACAACTTCTTATTTTATATGAGCATTACTCTCCACCTAATGAAGCTGGGTATCTGAAATTTTGCTAAAAATAGTTTAGTGTAATGGCCAAAGTTTCTGCAAAATTTGGTTGGTCTACTGTAAAGGGTTCGAGTAGCTGCCATACAACTTCTTCTTTTATATGAGCATTACATCACACCTAAGGAAGCTGGGTGTCTGAAATTTTGCCAAAATTAGTTTAGTGTAATGGCCGAAGTTAGAGTAAAATTTGGTTGGTCTACTGCAGAGGGTTCGAGTAGCTACCATACAACTCCTTTTTTTATGTGAGTATTCCACTACACTTAAATAATGTATATATTACGGTCATACGGGTATCCCAGAGTTGACACAGTCTACTCTACTACATTCTTCCTCGTTATATATATAGATACAGTTAAATGAATTATAAACAGAGGCAATATTGTTAAATTGTAATAGTAATATGGGAAAGTTTACATATAAAATATTGATAGGTTAAGTATTACCTACACTATTTTCGGCAAGAGCTTGTAAATGTCCTATTCAAAATGTGTGATAAAATATGATAAACTATCATTTAAATGTTACTGTAAATTTCATTTAATGCAATTTGAAACTGACACGTAGAAAAATTTAAATTAAATCATTATATTTATTTTTACAAAAAAAATCTTAGGTGGGAGTTTTTAAGAATTCCGTTCTAAAATAACCAATAAATCAAATTTAAAATTTTGGATGTAGTTAATTGCCCAAAATTTGATAAGAACAACTATGGTATATTTAAAAGCAAACCTTTCAGAATAAAGTCCTACGTAACATAGTATGTGCTTTCTAGTATGTACATAATAGTGACATTCATAGAGATTTACAAATTCTAATAGATGAAATAAGTAGATATGCCATCAATCATCAATCATCGCCTAGAAGAGCATATAACAGCTGCTCAGTTAATAAATAATCAGATTAATACAGGAAGGCTTAAAAGAAAAAGACCTTTAGATAATATAGTATAAAGTACAGATTTCCTTAGGGAAGGTACATAAAACTTATACTCAAACCAAAGATAGCAAAAAATTAATGGTTAGTCAGTTCGACTTGTTTTAATAAGGAAAAGGTGTGGTTTACCTCGGTAAGAATTCGGCATACACTTCTGCTACGGGACAGTTTGTATAATAAGAATAAGGTTTTGTTATTCGGGATTTTTATATTTTCGGGCTTTGTTCATTCGAGATTTTTTTTCAGTAAAATCTCATAGACCCAAATTCAGATTATTTCTGTCTATACAAACTTATAGTGTATTGCAAATGTGTCATGTTAAAAATAAATAACAGTTGAGTGATTGATTAAATATGAAAGTGTCTCTTTGAGAATAAATAATAGAATGGAATAATAGAATAACATAATAGATATTAGATTTCAATGATTTTCTAATTAATGAAAATTCTCAAAAATAATATTTTGATTTCAAAGTATGATTCAAAACAAAATGAGCTATTGTTTTTTGATTAAAATTTTTACTATAGTATCTGAAGATTGACTGCTTTCTGCAACTAACCTTTGATAAAATAATAATAATTATCATAAAATATTGATGTAAAATACAAAATTGAAACAAAACAAAAGATATTGTTTTCTAATTAAAATGTCTGGGGATATAATATCTTTGTTTACTTTATATTTTTGATTTATTTTGTTTCAAAATTATATTTTTCATCTCCTACTAATTTTTGATAAAATTATTCTGTCTTCACCATTGAATTTATATATATATATAATTTACGAGTATATGTATATATGTAAATATTCAAAAAATCTAATTTACGTTTAAATTTAAAGTGTAGAATATTACACATTATTTATTTTATATTTACTTTTTAAAATTATTTAAACGAATATATGAGCAACACGTGTTAGAATAATATTTTCCATTTTGATTATACAATAATTGGAGACTAAAAATGGGAAAACATTGAATTGAATGTAATGATTGATTAGGTATTTATTTGTATTTTGGAAGTAATATTTCAATCGGTTTAGTTACACTTAGTGTACAATTAGTATGCAAGTTGTTTCACAATTGTCTCTTCCTAAGACAATTTTCGACTTATCTCAATCTGCAATCTGCAATCTGAATATTGAGCAAAGACGACAAAACTACTTTGTACCAAATTTTAAGTTACTTTGTTTATTAATTTCTTATGTATGTTAATTAGGCTTTGAAAAATGTGTGGGAGATCCTTAACCCCACACCAATCCATCCAAATTCTTAAGGATAGACAATGATACAAGTAGAACAGAAACCTATGTAGAAAATGTCAAGTTTGTACATTTATTAATTTCAGAAACCGAATCCAAGGTGGTTGTCTCAGTCCCGTTTGCTTCTTTCAACATATGAGTATCCTACAGTATAAATTTTATCTAAATAACATGATTATATTTTGAGTTGTCGTGCAAACGGTCGGACGGACTTAGGTTACCTCCTATATATATATTTTTCTATATTAAAGTTAATGTACCTCTATATATAATTTAGATGTTGGGTATTAAAATATTAATTTTCTTAGAATAACATACCAGTGTGTATTTAAACATGTTTATCTTATTTTGCTCTATTAAACATGTGCCATGTTGGAAATAATCACAGTAACAATAGCCAGACAATAAAATAAATAAAAACAAGTGATGAAAAAAAACCAAGAGTTTTTAAAAAAGCACATTTTCAAAATAATATAGTATTTCATACTAAGTATTTTATCGGAATATAATGTTGAAGCTTCAATATTAACGTTTAATTTAGGAAATATATACGTTGGTGACTAAGTTACTGCTTACCTATAATAACAGTAAATTTTTAAGTCCTAGTAGCCCCTGTATGGGAAGGTTGCCAAATTTCTCAAGGATATAATGCTCACTACTCCCCTTCCCCCAAACATTTTTAGGTTCTAGGAATTAAATTGTGAATTCCACCAAAATTTAGAATTTTTCTTAGAATTTTACTAATTAGGCAAAAATGGTTAAAACTGAGAGACACTTTCTTCAATTTAAAGAACCCCTTTTAAATTTAAGAAAAACCTTTAACATATTATGTTAAAATATAATGTTAGACCTTTAAATTTTGTATATTAAGGAAAAAATATTTAAACAGGTATTCAAGTTACAGGTGCTTAAAAATACCAAAATTTCAGTTTTCGAGCCCTTATAGCTCCTGAACATGGGGCTTGACAAAAAAATTTTGTTAACCGACTCCTACTTATTTCAGAGGATCTAACTACTGCCAAAATTTTAAGACCCTAGCTTGAACCGTTTAGAAGATATGTGTGGCCAAAAATTTTGCAAAAATTGAGTTTAGCATAATGGTAAATTTTAGTACCGTATGGCAACCCTAAACATTTCTTTTTTAAAAATTTATAAAGTTTATAAAACCAGCTATCTTTTGCCGCTTTCAGATTGAAAATACACCTAATAGAACTCTTGTTATAACAATTTTAATATAGGGATTTTCCCAACTTTGGGGGGCTGCAGCTCCCTAACAGGTGGGGCTACAGAAAAAAATTCTTCTACGAAATTATTTTTTTTGTTATACCTACTAGTGGTTAAAATTTCTTTTCTCTATTTCAAACGATGTAAAAGTTTTTGTAAACATACGGACGGACAGACGGACAGACAGACAGACAGACAGACAGACAGACGGACAGACGGACGGACAGAGTGAAACTATATAGGCACATTTTTACAAAATTTTTTGAAAATGTGCTAAAAAGCAAATAATAAGTTTTAATTTTAAATTGATGATAAACAAACAATACATCAGAAAAGTATAAGTTAAAACAAATGTATAAACAATTTGGATTGCTGCTACGAATTCCTTTTACATACCTAAAAATATATTCAATGAAAAAATTACATATTTATATGTATTATTGCTAAACATTTGTACAGTTGATTGTTTTTTTGCGAAAAAGTTAATTGTTTCAGTTACTCGTGTTAATTGAAGCAACAAAACACAAACTATTGATTGTCACATTGACATACACTGTCAACAAAGTCTAGTACGTAGAATTACAGAATTTAATTGAAATGTTCTGCACGTGGGTTCTATTGTTATTTAATTCTGCAAGACTATTTATTTTATTGGGAAAATTTATATTTAATGTGAAAATTAAAATTAAACTTTGTGTTTATTGCAGTATTATCTGTAATGAATAATAAATGTTTGTTTAGTAAAACACAAGCGATTTTGGATTTTTATATTTTGTTAGCAATCAAATTATTAAGAAACATTTCAACTAATAGGTACATATGTATATTTTAAAATGTATCAAATTAATTGACCAATATTCTAAATTAATTTTATATTAAGCACTTTACCTTTTAACTACCTAGAAGTTTAATAATCAATATTCAATTGATCAAACTATTAATATGGTAATCTATATATATAAAAGCGAAAGTTTGTTTGTTTGTATGTAGCGAATATACCCCTAATCGGCTCAACCGATTTTCCTGAAAATTTGTATATAGAGGTATTTGGGTTTGCAGCTTTTTATAGGTTTTGTCATTACTTTACTCTAAATTAGAAACGGTTTTACTGATTTTCTTCAAATTTTGTATACGTGTTCCTCTTTGAGAATTAAGTTGACACTATTAACAGATTTGTAATTTGTTAATCCATGCCGGCCTGACGGTTTTCAAAAAAAATTTTTGGAAGCTAATTACGCTCAATTTTGCACATCACTGATTTGGCTAAAGAGAAATTTGACCCATTGCGGCACAGCGGCTTTTTACAGATTTTTTCGTTACTTTACTAATTATAATCACTTTGTCCAGCTGACTCCAAATTTTGTATTCGTGAAGCACCTTGAAATGGAGTTGAGTCTGTTAACATGCTTGGTATTTGGTAACACATGTCCTAAAATTGGTCAAAAAAAATTTTTGGATTACGTCCAAATTTGGAAAGTAGTTAGTACTTCTTTGATTACCGAAAGTTTAAAAAATTACTAAAATAATTCTAGAAAAATCGTTTAAAAAAAATGCTTTAATACATTTTAAAATTAACATTTACATCATAATATGTAATTTTTGTGTTAATTTTTTGCAGTAACATCAACTTAAATTAAACCTCCATTTAGAGGCGCAGCAACGCGCACCGGGTATTAGCTCGTAGTAAATAACGGCTGGTTTTTAGAATGATATAACTTTAAATAAAAATAAAATACATATAAATTAAAATTGATGCCAATTTTTAGCACATTTTCAAAAAATTTTGTAAAAATGTGCCTATATAGCTTCACTCTGTCCGTCCGTATGTTTACAAAAACTTTTACACCGTTTGAAATAGAGTAAAGAAATTTTAACCATGGGTAGCTTTTGCAAAAAAAATAATTTCGTAGAAGATTTTTTTTCTGTAGCCCCACTTGTTACGGAGCTCAGCCCCCCAAAGTTGGAAAAAGCCCTACATTTAAATTGTTATAACAAGAGTTCTGTTAGATATATTTTCAATCTGAAAACGGCAAACGATAGCTGGTTTCATAGAATTTATAAATATTTAAAAGGAAAATGTTTAGGGTTGCCATACGATACTAAAATTTAACATTACACAAAACTCAATTTTTGCAAAATTTTTGGCCACACATATCTTCTGAACGGTTCAAGCTAGGGTCTTGAAATTTTGGGAGAAGTTAGATACTTAGAAATTAGTAGGAGTCGGTTAACAAAATTCTTTTGTCAAGTCCCATGTTTAGGAGCTATAAGGGCTCGAAAATTGAAATTTTGCTATTTTTAAACACCTTTAACTTTAATACCTGTCCAAATTTTTTTTTAGTGATATACAAAATTCAGAGCTCTTTAATTATATTTAAACATGTGGCCCCCTGTTTAGGAGCTGTAAGGGCTCGAAAATTTAAATTTTGGTATTTTTAAGCACCTGTAACTTGAATACCTGCCCAATTTTTTTTTTATTAATGTACAAAATTTAAAGGCCCAACATTATATTTTAACATATGTTAAAGGTTTTTCTTAAATTTAAAAGCGGTTCCTTAAATTGAAGAAAATTAGATCCTTGAGAAACTTGGCAACTTTCCCCATTGAAGGGCTATAACAAATTTAAAATAAAAACTTTACTGTTAGCAGTAAATTTTATAATTAAGCAGTAACTATTTCCAAGTAAATATTTCCAAGGTTAAACTCAGTATGTAATACAATATAAATTTGAAAATGTGCTTTTTTAAAAACCCTTGGTTTTTTTTTATTTGATTTCATTAAGCTTTAACAACTTATGAAGGAAAGACTCACACTGCAACAACAGTTTACAAACTGTTGAAATTTATTTTCAAAGTCAGATTTTGTGTTTTAAAATTTGAATAATATCGGCCCAAAATTGTGTTGTTTCTGGTACCAGAACATTTGATTTATTGAAAGAACGATTTTTTGATAACATTATTCCTAGAAAAGATCAAATTAATTGGCCTCCATGCATATCTTGATAATTTTCTTCGGGGTTATGTGCAGTTAATATCTTATGCTGATATTTAAAAAACAATAAAGTTTTGAAAAAAGTCCCCAAAACAAAAATGCAAAAAGCTCCCAAAAGCTATATTAGAAGTCAAAACAATTAAATTGACATTTCGAATTTTTGAGAAAGTTAAGGTTTCCCCTTTCTCAGAATAATTATTTATGCATGGTGAGATCTTGTATTCGAAGAGATTTTAGAGTAGAGCCCAAAATTAAGTCAGCTTCTAGCATTTTTTTAAGCGTTTTCTAAAGTTCAAAAGAGATCACAAATTCAGGGTTCCAATAAATGGTTTAACGAGAACTAAGATTTTATTAAATGCTTGCGTTGTTATCTTTTTACTCTTTAAAAAAAGTTAGGATTTAAAGATTTAAGAGTTAGATACAAATTCAGGGTTCCAATAAATTGTTTGGCGGAGTTTTAGTGGAATCGACACATCCTGCTTTTTCTATTAACCAATTTTACTAAAAACTAAACTAAACTTAAAAATAAAACTTGAAAAAACTTTTTTCATTTTATTTAAAAATTTAAGGTCCCCGCACAACCAACTAAATCTAAATGTAATATATCTTATAAAAATACTTTTGGAGATTTTTTTCTTTTTTCTTTTTAGTGAATTTTTTCATTTTCACTCATTTCACTTTCTTCAATTTTCACAAATTTCTTATACTTTTTTCACCTTGGGATTTAGTGACTTTTTTCATACAATCGAAAATTTTTTATGAAGTACATTAAATATTTAAAACAAAAGTATTTTTTTGCACAAAAATTAAACTATAAAAAAAACATAAAATATTTGCTATTGTTTTATCATAAAAAATAATTCCAAATACAAAACTTATTTGGAGATTCTTTACGAAATTCCATTATTTCTGATATAAAATACGGAAAATTTCTCTGGAATTTGTTAAATATTAAAGAAAGTATCGATTTAACAATAAAACTCAAAATAAAATGGTGATTAAATAATACACTTCCTCTGTTTTAGTTTATTAAATAAAAAAGACAATTGTTAAAATATTAAAAGAGCAAAAAGAAATATTTATTTGAATATAATTGAAATTTAAATTTCATAAAGCCATTTTTACTTTTATTTTATTTCAAAAAATTCACAGTACAATAAAACCCCAGGTGGGGAAAATAAAAAAAAATTTAATCTTAATTAATTGTAATAAAAAACGAGGAAGATTATAGTTGTTCTTGTCAACTTTTAGATACCCGTGCATACCCAATATGATATATAAAATAAAATAAGCATTTATTTAATTCATTTATGCTATAACGTATGATAAAAAAATATATAAAAAGTAAAAGAATTAATAAAAATTTGACTCACCCTACCCCATAATTTTTGCTTAAAAAAGAAAACCATAATAACAAAAATATAAAAAAAAAATTGGGCAACCCCAAAAATTGGACCGAGTGATGTCCAACTTTGCCAAGTAACTGCGCTATTACTTTACCTGCCCAGTTTTAATTTTAACCTCGCTTTATTAGATTTAAAGTTATCGAATTGACAACTTTGTATGGCAGCTCCCTCGAAAATGGGGCCGTAACATTCTTTTTATCTTGAACTGTTATTAAACTAACCGTGTGTAATTTTGATCCGCGTAGTATAATTAGTTTTGAAGAAATTCATATTGGTGCAAAAAAGTGTGGTATGCGGTAGCTGCTTGAAGTCTTGGTCCGATTTTAAACTAAAAACAATAGGGAACCTAAAAATGGTTTAAAAATGACTTTGCGGGAATTTGTAAACTCTAACTATTGAGTTATCGTGCTGACACCCTGATGGACGGACAGACACGCATATCTAAATCGATTTAATTTTCGATGCTGCTCCGATACTATATCTAGCTCGTCTAGATCAATGCGTTACCAGCGGACGACCAATTTTAATATACCCGGTCATATATGTAAGCATGGGTATAAACACCACTTCCTATATTTTGTGTAAATGTAGGTATTATGTTATTATTCCCCTTGAGAGTCTTTATTAAATTTATTAAAATATTTTAAGAAAATTAAAAATCAATTAAAAGTTTTTATTTAAAAAACTTCATTAAAAAAATAAAATATGAATTAATTATATTAATATAACATTAAATATATTTTGATACAATTATAACAGTTAAGGAATTAAAATTTAACAAAAAACTGTAAAATAATCAAAACAAAATTTCTAATAATAACTGTAAGATAATTAAATTATTCACAATAATAAGCATATTTTTTCAAAATATTTTGAAAATGTGCTAAATTCTAAACAATATTAAATTGAATTTTTATAATTTCGAATGTATTAAAATCTTTTATTTTGAAGGCAATGTCTTAAGCTCTTACAACATAGAAATATAATCATGTGGTTAACGCTTTTTACTACTTAACATTCGTAATTGTCTATTGAAGCTTTTTCGTACATAAACATTTTTAATCTTTTGAAGTATTTATTAATATTTAGAGTATTACTTATCCATGACTGTACAATGATTTTTTAAAAACATGTCCATTCACAATAGTACAATGTGGGATTCACAATTGTACAATGTAAGATTCAAAAGATTACAATGTAGGAATGAGAGAATATTTTTTCGGAAATAAACATGCCTGCATGTACGAAAAAAATTCGATTTTGATTCGAATAATTAATGTGAATCCCTTTTTGCATATTTTGAGTTTCGAATTCATGTCATATATCTAACAATTTAGACAACTATTGTGTATAATGTAGCACAAGCTCATATAAATTCTATATTTTAATAAATTAATGTATTATTTTATACTTTTACATTTTTGATATTAATTAAAAAAAAATAATTTCAACTATTTAATTATTATTATAAAATATAAATATTGTAATAAATAATTTAGAATAATTAATTTATAACAATTATTTAGATATTTGTTGCAATAAAATATTAATATATTTACTATTTGGGTCATTGCCAATTAAAACGTCTTTTTCGTGTCTCTCAAGTTTATCGTTTTATAAATTACTAAAAATATATAACTATACACACAAACTATAGTTAAATTGTAAATTTTGATGCATTCAATAAAAAAAAACAATGTAACGACAAAATTTCAAAATTTTAAATTCCAGTTTACTCTTATCTTTTTACACTTCCCACATTACTCTCATGTAAAATAATTTGTCTCCATCAAAGTTTTCAATATATTTTATAAAAAAAAAACTTATTGTTGTTCTAAGGTATAAAAATTAATAACTACATCGTTATAATTATGTTATCTACATTTTATGCATATTTATAATAATTATCTTATTGTCTTTTCCTATTAGTCATTTTTTTTGCATTTTAATTTTGTCTCAACTGCATAACATGAGTGTTACGTTTTTAGAGAATATTACAAAAATCTAATAAAATATTAAATATAAATATTTAAGAATAGTGCATAGATAAATTTAAACTATTTAGATCTTAATATAAATTGTGATATAAAAATTTGTTTTGTAAAAGTAAAGATTTCGATAATTAAAACTTTTGAGTATGGTAAGTACAAAAAATAAAACATGAGTGTTACGTATTTTTTTTTAAATATGTTTAAATATATAAATTAAATTGAATGCAAATTAAATACAATAAGTGCGAAACAAAACTTTTTGCATTATCAATTTTTGTATTTTGATATTACAATATCCGTAATTAGAATATATCGTAAAAAAAAACATGAGTGTTACATCAGTATATGTAGGGATTTAAAGATAACACTCATGTAAAAATTCTCTAAAATGTTATATATTTCGCTAACTACTTTTATAAAAGGTTCCAATTTTTATATCTAAGTAAAATAATAATTGTAGTATAGTTTCCAATATTTAAGACTTTAAAAAAAATTAATTTTATTATTTCAAATTTTAAGACCGATAGATATTTTCGTTGGCAATGACCCATTTACTTAATATTCATAACTATAACTATTTATTAAAATATTTTTTTAAATTCTTTTCAGAAAGAAAATAAAGTATTGCAATCATAATAAATATTAATAAAACTAACATTATATTATGTTTCAAATATGTGAAGTTATTATTTTATTAATTACAGTGAAAGAGATAAGATTTGACAATTTTTTGGAATTCTTTAAATTTATATTTTTGGTTGTTCAAAAATTATTTAAAAACTATTCAACTTGTCTAACAAAAAAAAATATAAGTACACCTTTATTCCGATTTGCGTTGTTTTGAATTTTCGCCAATCTGATTTGGGCCATTGCAAAAAATGACACAATTTTTTCGATTTGAGACTTTGTTTACTCCGAATTGCGAATATGATATTTAATTTGTTTGATAAAATAAAATTGTTGGAAATTCAAGACCTGACCAGGAGTGATTTAGAGTTTTTTTTTTTTTTTTTTTTTTTTTTTTTTTTTTTTTTGTCCTTATTACTCCTCTTGGGAGCATAGGATATCTACTAGGCATCTCCATCTGCTTTTTCTTATCGAGGCTCTGCCTTGTGTTTCGAATCGTTTTTTCCTTTTTCAATTAAGTAAATGATTGGTCTACTGTAATCTATCTACAAGATGTCGCTTCTTAATTTCTTCCCTAGTGTCATCTATCGGTCAAGTAGAGAAACCGTGTCATGTTGTTAGGTGCGTACTGCCATTGTAATTGCATATGACAGTTGCAATTACATTGTCGTTCAATTACATATAGGTTATTGTTTATTCAGTATTAATTATTAGATTATAGAGTATAGCTGGAAACACGATTATAGGTATATTTTTATATTATTTGTTACTAATTATTTATTATTATATTTTTAGGTATAGAATTATTATATTATAATTTATTATATATTAATTTATTATAATTATTAATTTTACTGGATATGGTATCTCCCACCAGGATTCGAACCCGGGACTGCCACAGTGTTTAGATTGCAAGGTTGCGCTCTAACCACCTAGGCTACGGAGGAGATGTAAGTAAGGCATTTTAGAGTAAGTAAGGCATTTTCATTACTAAGATCTAACTAGTGATGAACTCATTGAGATTTTGAACTTAAAAAATCGGAATAATACTGGCAATCAAAAAGATACCAAAATACAATAGGAAATGATTCGTAAAACTAATCCTTTTAATCTACGTTTAGCACTATATCTCAAAGGGTATAATATGTGTGCCATTACGTAGATATAGTCTCAAAATCATGGATCGAATCAGAATCAAAAAGTTAATCAATTTCGCTATGTATGTCGGTTCGTAACTCACAAATTAAACGAGCCGGATGTCTGAAATTTTGCCTAAAATTATTTAGTTCAAAGGCCAAAATTTATTTAAAATTGTGTTCGAGAAGCTTCTATCAACTTCTTTTTTAAAATGAAACTTAATATATAATGAAGCTAAATATTTGACATTTTGTCAATATAGTTAACTTTAATCGCAAATGTCTGTTCGAAGAACTGCCACACAATATATATTTTCTTAATAATTTACCGGATGATATAATGTCTATATTACGTTCATACGAGTGTCCTAAAGTTGACACAGTCTACACTTCTACATTCTACATTCTATCCGTTTTATTTGGTACCAATTTCGATTTAGTTAAGAAAGTACAGTAATTTATTTAGTCTATATACTGTTATTAAGATATTAAAAACTGGGTTATAACTTTCATTTATTAACAAACTGAACTCGATAACTGGAGAGGTAGCATGTTTGATAAATTTTTGTATCAATTTTCCATGTAATAGATAAATTAATAATAAATAAAATAAACTTATTGAAAATTCAAAAGGTAAAGATACTTGAGGTTCAAAAATAAATGCTTTGTTTCAATATAATCATGAATTTCATTGTCTTCGAGATATGGAGATTATAACATTATACATCTAATAAAATTTCCTACTTAAACAATTAATTAAATTAAAATTTTTTTGTTTAATTTGATATTTTATTCGAAATAAATAATATAAAAAATAAAATTAAAAGAAATTAGTTAAATTAGATAACAAATTAAATATTATAATCTGAAAATATAAGTTTTTCTTGTCTTGAACTTAAGTTTTTGAAATAAATTAAAAAATTGCCATGCTTCGACCAAGACTTGAAAACTAGAATTACATATCCTTATGTTTATACTGTAGCAGTGTTAGTTTAAACGTATAAAAGCAGGTCTAGTGCAGGGATAAAAAAGATTCTATTGTATTCAGTTGACAAGACATGCTTTAAATTATTCAGAAATGTGGGTACGTGATAACTTCAGTATTTAGGCTAATATTATTAATTGGAACTGAAATCATTTATTTTTAAAATAAAAAGTTTTAACTTTAAGTTGACGTTTTTAATTGGATAAACTAACTTAAAATATAGGTTAATTAAAATTAGTATTTTTAACAACTATAGAAATTAAAGAATCATCTTCTTTTAACAAAATAAAAAACATCTTAGTTTAAATTACACAATCAGCACTTAAAATTTTTTTATTTTTAGTTAAACTAAGAATATCTTGACTTGAAAGCTTATACAGAAAAAAAATTTAGCCGTAATTTATGTTATATAACGTTCTCTTAACTTTTATGTCAAACTGATATGATTTGAAAAACCTAGTCCTCAATTCTTTATTTAATTGCTAAGCACCCTATATAAATTATGTAAATATACCAATATACCTTTTGACCCAAAAAAAAAAAAAAAAATTTAATTTTAAAATTTAGGGTCATTTGTATTTAAATCGAGGAAGAGTGTAGTAGAGTAAGCTGTGTAAACTCTGGGCTATCCGTTTAACTGTAACATAATCATGCAGTTAATTACTTTTGGTAATCTTTTAAATTCGTAAATTATTAGACTTTCAGTAATGTAAAAATGAAAATATAAGTTGAATGGAATCTCTTTACTCTTCCGTGACACCTACTATATTTTATTCAGACGTTGGCCATTAAAATTAACTACTATTGACATGGAGTAATGCTCATATAAAAAAATAAGTTGTATGGCAGCTACTCGAATCCACTGCACTATCCCAACTAAATTTTTCACAAACTTTGGCAATAAAACTAAACTACTTTTGGCAAAATTTGAGACACTCTGCCTCATTTGGTATAGAGTTATGTTCATAAAAAAAAAATTAAGTTATATTGTAGCTACTTGAACCCGTGCAGCAAAATGAGCGGATTTCAATAGCAATGCAATGATTTGCTTTTCGATTTGCATTTGATCCCCACCTTTGAGTCTATATTAAGCCCTTCTCCTTCTCTGCGTCATAAACAAAATGCCAAATTTAGTATACACTTAAATACCCTAAAATCATACGGGTATAAAAAGAAAAATCAGATTCATTCGATAATAGAACAAATTTCATTTAAAAAAAAAGACTAAATGCATGTAAAAAGAGTATATACTATATATTATTAATATTTTACTCGTAATCAAATCCTTAAAATATTTAAAAATGGACCAAAATAAAACAATTTTAATACAATCCCTTAAATATTTTTCAAACCGCTTTATAAAACAAATTATCATTAAATAGGTATGCATTAATATTTAAAAAAATTTATCTAACACAATATTTTAATATTTAAAGGTTAATAATACTCAAGAGATTGTGCTACTTTAAATTTCAAATATAATTTGTTAAAAACTATCAGTGATTGTTTTAAAATTCAATTTCAAAATCTGAAATTAAGTCATATTTTCCGAAAGAATGATTACCTTTCATTTAAGCCACACATTTTATAAAAACTAAATTTAACTTTATTGCAAAATAATTATACCTTATAATACTTCTTTTATAATATAATTTGTATTAATTATTCACTTAATTATTTTTAATTATTAAATAAAAATTCTCAAATATGTTTATTAAATATCAAATTAACATAAGTGATATAAAAACAATATATGTATAATAATATATTTTAATTAGTTAATTAATAATTATTATTATTAACATATTTAAAAAATTTGATAAAGAAAAAAGCCATCTGTTAAATGTTTAAAAAATTAAAAAATATAGACCAGAGTCACAATACAATAATATACCCATTTCATTTAATCTTTCAATTTTCATTTTTTGTGTGGTGGTGTCTGAATGCTTTATTCTAAAATTAACACAGCGAAGCAACAGGATATTAAAAATGAATGATATTTATTTCATTTTATTATTATTTTCATAATTTTTTTGTTTTTATATTTTATGAATTTTTGATGCTCTCTGTACTGTTATTAACTTCTTGTAAATATCAAATTATATTTTATTTTATCTTCAAGATAAATATTTTGTACTTTATACATGTATAATTTAGATTTATTTTTGTTTTTTTTTTTTTTTGACAAAATGGCGACTATTTTTTCTGAAATATTATCTAATAATTTGTTTTGTTTGTTTTTATAATAATAATAAACCTATAACAATATAATTTTGATAAAAGGTCCGATATATATCAAATAACAAGAGTCTAATATACCTTTCATTCCATAAATATGTGTAGGACAGAAGATGTTGGCCTATGTAAAACGATTGCATCCATGGAAATTTGTTTAAGTTCATAAACACACATATTTTATGGTAGTGAAAAACAAATTAAAAGTAGAAAGAGGGTGAGGGGATGGAGGATGAACCAAAAAAAAGTGCTTGAAATTGATGTGAATTGTGTTGAAGGCAATAAATGGTCAGGGATGAAAATTAATTTTTTTTTTTTTTCCTTTTTTATAGATTTACAAAGTATCTCAATTTTGATCGTTGGTCGTTGAATGTTTATATCCGTGCATACATATATGAACATCGGGTATATTAAAATTACTCCTCCGTTTGTAACGCATCGAAATATAAGAGCTAGATATAGTGTCAAGGGTACGTATCGAATCAGCATCGAAAAGTGAATCGATCTAGCTATGTGTACTTACTACGATAACTCAAAAACTATAAGAGCTAGAGTTCTGAAACTTTCACAAAGTAATTTTTAGACAATTTGTAGGTTCCCTATTGTTTTCGGTTAAAATCGGAGAAAGGCTTCGGGTAGCTGCCATACAAATTTTTCGATATTTTATGAGTATTTTAAAAATTAATAACGAAATAGAAACCAAATATAAAAACAAACAAATTGTTTTTTAATTATTAATCGATTCATGGTGTAGTGGTTAGGACATGTTACTTGTAGCAAAAATGTCTCGGTTCGAGTTCAGGGTAAGGAAAAATTTTTTTTTTTTTTTAATTCATTTTTTTTTATCTATTTTTTTTTTAATAAAATATATGTTTGAAAAAATTTTATTTTATAGAAAATTTGACAGAAGACTCTCATTTATATTAAAAATTATTAATTTTTTTTAATATTTCTATAAAAAAATTCAAAACTGTTATTTAAAACAAACAATTGATACTATAGCAACTACGATTATTTAAAACTGTTATTTAAAACAAACAATTGATACCATAGCAACTATAATTATTTAAAAAAAAATAATGAGATAAATAAAAAGTCGTTTTGTAGACAAATTATTAATTGTTCTATGGTATAGTGGATAGGACATGGGACTAGTAGTCAAAACGTTTCGGTTCGATTCTTGGCTGGGGCAAAATTTTTTTTTTTTAAATTCATCTTAAAATTCTCATTTATAAATTATTTATTTTTTTTAATACATTTTTAAAAAAATTCAAAACAGTTATTCAAAACAAACAATTGATACCATCGCAACTATAATAATTTAAAAAAAAAATTGAGGTGAATATAAAGTCGATGGATTAGTGGTTAAGACGTCGACATTTTAATTGAAAAGTGTGGGTTCGAATCTCGTTGAGAGCATATTTTTTTTTTAAATTCATCTTTTTTTTTAATTCATTTTTTTTTTATTAATTTTTTTTGTAATTAAATATAAAAAAACAAATATTTTGAATTTTCTGTCAAACAATTCAATTGCAATATAAGAATTTCTTATTTATTTAATACACGCACGGGTATCTAAAAGTTGACAAGGGCAACTATAATCTTCCTCGTTTTTTTTTGAGTTTTGTGGTGTGTTTTATTTATCCAATTTTTCATTTACATTATAATCATGTCTATAACGCTATTATTATTTTTTTTTGTTGTTGTTTTTTTTTTATTCTTAAGGATTCTATCTCAATGGTCATTTTTTTTTTTTGCTTTCATTATAAGATTCATTCTTTATTTTGTAGGCGGAAAGTATGTTATTAAGAGCTAAAAAAAAATATTTGTTCATAATATACTTACAGTGGTGTGCAAAAAATTTAGAACATTTATTTGAGGTTTTTCATATAATAGACTACATTAATACGTGCACGTTAGATTTGAAAGCACAACAAGGAAATTAAGCGATTACATACAGGGTGTCTGTAACTCAAAGTTCATGCAGATCGGAGGGGATGAAGAAGTTCATAATGAAAAAAAAAATTGCATGGAGGTGGATGAGAGGGTATATTTCTAACTGTTTCCGAGATAAGGCTGTGTAAACTTTTTACAAAAATAACAACAAAAGTGATTTATGAAAAACGTAAGTGATTTATTTAAGTGTCAGTATAGTTATCTTATGTTATGTGCTTTCATAATAATACCCACAATTTCCATTATTTCTCATATTTGAAGTAACAAGGGCTTAAATACGAATTACTTTTTTTATTAAATAATTGTATGTTTTGCTTAAAAAGCGTTATTAAATTACAAATTTTATTTAAATTTTAAAGTAACCTTATCCTCAGCTTCAATTGAAGTCCTCAAATATTTTTTCTTACCGTTTTCGATGTACAGGGCGTATAATATTGCAATACATATTTCACCACATTTAGAAAAATGGGCTTGAAAATCAAATGAATTTTTAAGGGAATTTTTAAGGAGATGTTATTCCTTTTGTTCAGTAATTTACAGTAGAATTTTTTAGGTGAATAAGACAGCCTTATATGCCAAATTACTGGAATCCATGTGTTAAGTTGGAGAAAAATCAACATCTATAATAATATTTTGTATTTCTTAAATACCTTCTCGAATTCTTATCTTCAATACTAAAATATACTTTAGTATATGAGGTTTAATAGGTGACTTTAATTAGTAAAAGCTCAATATTATTCTGAGCAACCTATGGCAGAATATACACTGAGTGACTTGTGACTACAAATACTACAATTAAAATGCTAAACCAATTAAAATCAATAAAATACTTATTACTAATCTGTTTAGTATTTATAATGGTGAGAATGTATTATTATTTTTTTGCAGGTAACTGTGTTTCACAAATGTTTTAAATAGTAGAACGTTATTTTAGGCTTTTAATGGATAAAAAAAAACCAAACTAAATAAAAAAAAAAAATCTAGAAATCATTCTCATATAAATTGCAGAATTTTTTCTCAAACAAAAATAAAAAATATGAGTAATAACAGTTATATTAGAAGTTAGAAGAACCGTTAGAAAAAAACCGAAACAAATTCCTAGGTTAATATTAAGTGTTTTATTCTATGTATGTTATGTATGTTGACTATATTATGTTACTATGTAATAATCATATTATAATATTATATAATATGCATATATAGATAATACAAGTTAATATAAGTTTATAAATTCTGTATATTAAGTCTGTTATGTTTTTCTATTTTGTTTCTTGTTTTTTTAAATTGTTATTCTTTTGAAAGATTGAAGTCCGTTCCGACCCACAGTAACTACATGAATCATATATTATATAAAGTATATAATTATTATATATAAGAAAACTGGGCTACTTTCTATAAAATGATTTAAGGCAATATGAAATTCAAAGTATACAATCATATTATTGCCTATAGTTTATATTATGTGGTATACCAATACTGTGGCTCGGATGCTGGTTTTGTTATCTTTAATCATTTGAAGATTTTTTGTTTTTATGGTTTACTCTTGGATGGTTTTTTAAATTTTTGATTTTTTTTTACTTATTTTTTATTTTTTTTTAATATGATGGAAAAGGAAATAAATTTGTCAGTTGATGTTCATTTAAAGTCTTCATATACATATATTTCAGTCCATTTTATACTACATATTCTATATCCACTTCCTTCTTATATTTTATTTAATTTTTTTTTATTAAAAAAAATTTTAAGACAAAGATATTTGAAATATTTAAAAGAAATATGGAGGAACTTTTAAGATTATATATATTTTTTTATGGAAGATGTATTAGATGATTTTGTGACGTATCATGTATTATAATTATGATGTAAATTATTTGAACTATAACGAACGTTTTTATTTTTTTTTTTTGAGTTTTAACAGATGTAATAAAGAGGTTATAAGGTTAAAATAGACAATTTTCGGAGATAAGGTATTTTTGTCTAACCTGAACTGAGAAATTGGATTGGTGGGTTTGAACTGATTATGGCAATCCATTTATTTTTTTAAACGCTTAGGTATAGAAATTATATGTATTTCTGATATTTTTCCAATTTAAATAAATACCAACTCTCTGCTCGAGGGTTATTTTCCTAATTGATCCTATTTTGTTCCAAGTCCTCTTCCATAATCTAAATCCGTGAAAGGAAAATTTTCTTAAATTTTTGGGAGCATATGTACAAGGTCAAAGTCATTTTAAATAAAATAAGTCATTGTTTCAATTTTGGAACATCAAAATAAAAAAGCGTTTTAAAAAGATTTTATATATGTTCGTTTCCACCCAAAAACTCTCCTCTTCTATCCAATTTCCCCCCCCCCCCCCCCCCCCTTAAAAAATAACTTTTTTTGCTATAAATTTGTCAAAAGTGTCTTTCGAAAGTGGCGTTCCATTTATTGTAAAAAATCAATTAATAAAAATCAAAAGATAATCTACCACGATTAATAAAGAAACGATAAGTGTTTATACTCATTGTCCAGTAAATGAGGTCATTCCTTCTTTAAATGCATTTCTACTTGATTTCTGTATTAAAGTCTTAAAACTTATCAGCTTCTTTATTATTTTAATTGAATCCAAAATAAATAAATTAATAAAAAAATTTCAACCCCAAATTTATTATACCCGTATGACTATAGGACAAAAGGGTATACTAAATTTGCCATTACGTTTGTGACGGAGAGAAGAAAATGGGAAGATAAAAACTCAAAGGTATGGATCGGACATTAAATTGATCTAGCTATCTATGTCCATCTGTCCTTCCGCCCGCATGATAACTAAAAAAATAAAGGAGCTAGGATTCTGAAATTTTTACAAATTAGTTTTTATGCAATAGCCGTCATCAATATTGAAATCTGGCGAATTTGCTCCACAGCTATAGCTATAATGTCTATACCTAATGAAACTGGGTGTCTAAAATTTAGTTTAGTTTTATTGCCGGTGTTTGTGCAAAATTTAGTTGAGGCAGTGCGGTGGATTCGGGGAGTTGCCATACAATTTCTTCTTTTATATGAAAATACTTAGTAAAACAGGATCATTGAAATTAAGCCAAAAGTAGTTTAATCCTATGACCGAAGTTTGTGGAAAATGTAGTTGGTGCAATGCGGTGGATTCGGGTACGTGTCATACATCTCCTTTAGCATTACTCTATACCTAATAAACCTGGATGTTTCAAATTTTGCCAATAGTATTTAACTTTAATTGCCAAAGTCTGAATAAACTCGTCGATGTAATGGAAGAGGTTTCAAGAGCTGCCTTTCAATTTATATTTTCTTTTGTACATAAGTGAAAGTCTAATAAGTTGTGTATTTAAAATTTTGTAAAAATGTTGTCCAAATGTAATTAATCGGGTGAATCCCATGTATATAAAATGTATATATAAAGTTCATGGGTATCCCAGAGTTGGCACATTCTACTTTACAAGACTCTTTCTCGTTTTTTAACAATTTTTTTTATGAGTTCGTACATAATATTTATTTAATAATTAATTTTCTCTCACGTATACAGCTATGCAAATTTATTCTGAATTAAAGTTTCATTTAATTTTTTTATTCTTTCAATTGTGGATTTAATGAAATTGAAAATCAAATGAATTTAAAAACTGTTCGCCCCTTTACCTTTTAATATAAATCAGTAGATATGAATAAAAATAAATATCATGCGTTAACACTTTATATTCAAAAGAAGATTGATACTTATACAAACAAAAATATGGAATTATAAAAAAGGAAATGCAATTAAAAAAATATTTTTAAAATTACAGTAACGATTTTGCAGAGTTAACTCTAGGTTTTTTATGAAAGATTTTTCACTATTTACTGAAAGGATACCGATTACTTTTAAAATCCGTTTTTTTTTCGGATGATAAATTTTGTTTTTCATTAACTGTTTTTATTAAATACTAGTAAAAAAGCCTGTCGGACGACAGGTATAATTTTAATATCTCTTTTTATATTATACCCTTTGACTACGTATGACTACGAAGTCAAAGGGTATAATAAATTTGTCATTGCTTTTGTAACGTAGAGAAGGAGGGGGGTAGATATAGACTCAAGTGTATGGATCGGATCAGAATCGAAAAAAAAAATCGATTTATCTATGTCCGTCCGCACGATAACTCAAAAACTAAAGGAGCTAGAATCTTGAAATTTACATACAACTTCTTTTTTTATATGAGTATTTCTCTGTACCTATTACAATTACGTGTCTGAAATTTTGGCAAAAGTAGTTTAGTTTTATGGCCAAAGTTTCTGCAAAATTTGGTTGGTCTGTTGCAGTGAGTTTGAGTACCTGCCATACAACTCCTTCTTTTATATGAGCATTACACTACACCTTATAAAGCTGGTATGTTTGAAATTTTGCCAAAAGTAATTAATGTTTATAATAATAATGATATAATAATATCAATTTATATAACGGTCATACGGGTATCCCAGAGTTGACACAGTCTACTCTACTACACTCTTCCTCGTCTTTTTTCCTGCTATTGCGCTACTGAATTAATAAAAGGAAATTCGTTACCAAAAGAACATTAAGTTAACATTATAATAGTTTGTTTTAGTTTTGTAAGTGACAATAAAATAGAAGTATGCCTACATACTGAAGTGTAAAAAATTTCTTAATACGTTTTTATTATAATTTTCTGTATCTACCTGTTAACAGATTTCTCATACGTTTTGATTTTTTTTTTTCTGTTCATAATTTACATATTATCAGCTTCATTTTTTCGTTCTCTTTTATATGTAAGCATTAGTAATTAGAAGTATGTTACATGTGTGAATAAAACTTAACATTAACATAATGCAACAGCAGCAGCGTCTTTTATTATATTTATAAAAAATAAAAACTACAAATTAAAGTTAGTTATTAGTTCTGTAAGTGATATTTAAATAAAATATGTGAAATGTAAACATACTGAAATGTAAAAAATTTCCTTAAACGTTTTTATTATAATTTTCTGTATCTATCTGTTAACAGATTTCTCATACGTTTTGATTTTTTTTTTTTCTGTTCATAATTTACATATTATCAGCTTCATTTTTTCGTTCTTTTTTATATGTAAGCATTAGTAATTAGAAGTATGTTACATGTGTAAATAAAACTTAACATTAACATAATGCAACAGCAGCAGCGTCTTTTATTATATTTATAAAAAATAAAAACTACAAATTAAAGTTAGTTATTAGTTCTGTAAGTGATATTTAAATAAAAGTATACATACTGAAATGTAGAAAATTTCCTTAAACGTTTTTATTATAATTTTCTGTATCTATCTGTTAACAGATTTCTTATACGTTTTGATTTTTTTTTTCTTTCTGTTCATAATTTACATTTATCAGTTTCATTTTTTCTTTCTCTTTTGAATGTAAGTATTTGTAAGTAGAAGTATTTTACATGTGTGAATAACACTTAACATAACATAGGGCACGTTGGTCAGCAGCAGCAGCAGCAGCAGCAGCAGTTTGTCTTTTATTATATTTAGATATTTCGAAGCTGTACTGAACTGTTTTTGTATAAGATTTGAAAGGACATCGGTAGATACTGTAAAAACGGTATTTGCACTTCCTTTTAGGTTTGTATAGTTTAATAAAAAAGTCTGATGATTAAAAAGAAACTGACGCCAAGTTTAAAATAAACTTGGTGAATGCCCTATACTCCTTAAAGGAGTGGAAAAGGAATAAAAAAAAACGCTAATAGTGAATCTTTATGGCTACAGGCTATTCTGAAATATGCAGAGCAGCCTTGACTGACGTACTCGTACTGCATTTGTCGATCTGGGACATTAAGATAAACAAGAAAATTGTATTGGAAGGAAGTCTTTTCCACACAGTTATTGATAAATGAAACTTTTAAGATTTTTAGAGACCATTCATAAATAATTTTTATATCTTTTAAACGACTTGCTATAAATAGATTTTTGAAATGGCTTTTTAAGTCCTATAATTAGTACCGGATAGATTTTTCTTTATCTTTATTTGAAACTTCTTGTAAAAATCGGAAACCTATATAACAATTAATAAGAGTATCAGCTGTTGCATCCCGATTTGATTTAGGAGACTTCATTGCTGGAGGTTTTTTACCGAAGCCCAAAAATTAATTCCTTTGACAGAAATTTAATTACCTGTTAAATCATTTAAATCTTAGCACAGTTATTTTTTTAAAATCCACGCATTATTTAAATTTATTTTAAATTGATAAGTTTTTGTTAGTGTACACTAGTTTTTCAAGAGTGAAATTGTTTTAATATTAGAAAATAAAATATTATAATAGCAAACTAAATTAAATGTGTTAGCGGTTTATTAACAAGTTTTCTAAAAAAAATTTTAAAAAAAATAAGTTAAACCAAGGGTTCAGTTCGCTGTCGGCACCTTTTAAGTCAACTATGAATTAATAACTACTATGTTATAATACTGATTTATAAACATAGAAAATAAGTTGATACTGACTGATATTGTAAAAACGTTACAAAACGCATTTTTCAATCGTTTCATATTATTCTTTTTACAATTTTAATTTTGATTATCTTATTTGACTTATCTGTGATCAGTAATGCAAGAAGAACGTTTGAGTTGTGGCATATAGTAGCATATAAAAAAAAATTGCCTAAAAATAAATATTAAAACAAAAAAGAACATGTAATAGTCAGGATTCAGTTCCTCTGGGTTCTTTTTGGATCATTTTCGAAAAAATTTTGAAAATGTAATTATAGGTATAATTTCACTCTGTCCCTCCGTTCTGCTTTTTCAAAATTCCTCCACCGTTTGAAATAAAGAAATAAAATTTTATCCAATTACGTTAAAATTAATTTTATTGAGCAACTTTTTCTATAGCCTCTACCTATTACAGAACTGAAGCAAGCGCCTTTAAGTTGGAAAAAGTACTATATTTAAACTGTTTTAACAAAAGTTTTATAAGAAATTCTTTCAATCTGAAAGAGGTAAAATACAGCCGTTTTTATAACGTTTATAACCATATGAAAATTAAAAATATCTAAAGCACGGTATGTGCTTTAATTTACCGTTATGCAAAATTTTTGACGCCTCATATCTTCTAAAGGACATTAACAAGAAACTCGAAATTTTTGGAGAAGTTAGATTCTTAGACATTCGTCCGAGTTATTTAAGATATTTTTTTTTGTGACGCTCACTGTTTAGAAGCTGTACGGGGTTGAAAATTAAAATTTAGCTTTTTTTAAGCTCCTGTAACTTGAATACGTGACCAACATTTTTTTTAAGTAATTAACAAAAGATAAAGTGAAGTATCGAAAGCGAAATAAGCGAAATTGGAGGTAAATAGGCCACACTCTCAGAAAACCACCAACTAAAATAACAAGAATGGCCCTAAAATGGAGCCCCCAAGGTAGTAGAAGACACAGCTTATCCGGCAGCACCTGGCGTTGATCAGCTGCGGCTGAACGAAAAAGAATCGGATAAACTTGGAAGGAGATCAAGTTGTTGACGAACGATCGAGCCCAATGAAAGAGGCAAGTGGATGCCCTATACTCCCACAAGGAGCAACAGGAAATAAAAAATACAAAAGATAAATCTCTAACATTATATTTTAGCATGAGTTAAAGATTTCTTAATTTTAAGTTTCTCTAAATTTTAACCATTTTGTTGTAATAACATTCTAATAAAAGATCCAAATTTTGGTGCATGTCACAATTTAATTCCTAAATCCAAAAAGTTTTAGAACGCAATGGAACTTTGAGAATCAACATTAGTTTGATCAAAAACAATTTTAAAACCTTCGCCATTCAAAGAACATTAGAACTTAAATATTAAAATATTTCCTATTTTTATAAATCGGTACTTAGTCACCAGTGTATACATTTCCAAAATTAAACATTCACATTGAAGTTTCAACATTGTATTTCGACACCTGTTAACAGGTTTTCTTGATTGTATTGTGCGATTATTTTCTAAGCAGGTTATAATGGATTGATTTAATGTCTAATTTATATTTATATTAAATTTTTACCCTAAACTCATTATGAAACATCGCGTAATTTTGAAAATGTGATTTTTTAAAAACCCTTTGTCTTTTTTTGCATCACTTATTTGAAAGGCTTTCAACAGCTCTTCCCACACATTTTATAAATAAAATCATCTAGAATTTAAATTTATGGTCATCAAAAGTTCAAAAGAAAAAATTTCCATTGCAACAAAAAAAAATAAAAAACGAGAAAGAACGTTTGTTTTCCACTTAAAAAACTGAGTGAAGAGCAAATTTTTTAAAAATAAAAATTTGCATACGCAATAAAAAACAAAAAAAAATAGAAACTGGTGAGGTTGTCTTTGGTTTCTGGCAAGAATATAAATTATATTTTGTGCCAAAAAATAAACTTTAACTACGATTAAACTGAGAATAAAAAAAAAATGTTAAAAATAAAGTTACAGTGTTGATGTTGAGCATGTGAAATTTTTTTTTTTGGTTTCAAGGACACAAAAAAAACACACATATATATACACATTATTATATAGCATTTGCTGGTCAAATTCAGGTTTTTACTAAATATATTCCGATATTTACTAAATATATTCCGGTATTTACATAAATATATTCAGGTTTTTGATAAATATATTCAGGTATTTACCAAAGAAATTCCGGTATTTACCAAATATATTCAGGTTTTTGATAAACAAATTCAGATATTTTTTTTTTTAATTCAGATATTTTTTTTTTAAATTCAGAATTTTTATTTTAGTCTAAAAAAAAAATTTCTTCAATAACAAAATTAAAAATTATTCAAAATTACAAAAAAAAAAATTCACTAATAACAAATAAAAATTATTCAAACTTATTTCGGAAAAAATTATTATAAAAATCGAACGTTTATCCCTTATGCCACCGATGAGGATTGAATTAAAACTAAACAATACCTAAACAACAACTATTTTTAGCCATACTATTTTTTTCAAGTGCAGAAACATTTGAAACGAGAATACGATATTAAAGGTCTTTAAGAGAATTAAAATAAAGTAATAATATGTATCAAAATTTGAAAATTATTTTTGTTCGATTTTTATAATAATTTTTTCCGAAATAAGTTTGAATAATTTTTATTTGTTATTAGTGAATTTTTTTTTTTTTAATTTTGAATAATTTTTAATTTTGTTATTGGAGAAATTTTTTTTTTTTAGACTAAAATAAAAATTCTGAATTTAAAAAAAAAATATCTGAATTAAAAAAAAAAATATCTGAATTTGTTTATCAAAAACCTGAATATATTTGGTAAATACCGGAATTTCTTTGGTAAATACCTGAATATATTTATCAAAAACCTGAATATATTTATGTAAATACCGGAATATATTTAGTAAATATCGGAATATATTTAGTAAAAACCTGAATTTGACCAGCAAATGCTATAAAAATAATCATTATTTTACTCTGTTCAGAACAGTATTGAGCAAAAAAATTGATGTAGCATAAAGTAAAAATATTTTTAAAGGTTAATTCTTAAGTTGTTCAATTTCCTCGCCCTCAAATTGTATGTGGAATTCTTTAAAATCAATTCTAATAACACGAATATAATATGACGTCCTGTTGTTGCATGTACTTACAAGGGACCCAGCTTAGCCCTCATACAAAAAATGTGTATACGTAGTAGTAGTACCTACGTAGTGGTATATAACAGCGAACTTAACTAGGAAACATCATGTATATACCGGCTTATTAGTTTAACAGTTAGCAATTAAAAAAAAAAAATCTGAAATTATTTAACATAATTCTGAATGTCAAAATAAAAAGCTTGAAACTATTTTGTAAAAATCTGCATTTTAAGAAAAAATAACTGAATTTTTTTTATAATTACCTGAATAAATTTAGTAAACTCCTAAATTAATTTGGAAAATACCTGAATTTGAACAGAAAGTGCTATATGATGTAGTAGTGCTATATATGTTGTAACATTTTATGTATAAATATTTTATATCTAATATATTCATCTGAATTCAACATATTGTCGAAATAAGTTATTTTTTACTAAGTTTTTAGGTGTTAGATTTCTAGGTGCCCTATAATACTAGAGTCATCAGTAGGCTTGTTTAATTACGTTGCCTTGGCAAACTTTTGATGAAACTTTCATGTGATTCTTAAAATAAAATCTAAATTAATCAATCAATCTTAATCATTAATATATTTTCAAAAATATTTGTAATTCTTATGATAATTTAGTTTGTGTTTTGTAATTGATTATTTTAAAGTAATTGTCAAAAATAATTACTTAAGTTATTTAAGTAGCTATTGAAATAGTTATAGCAGTTATTAAATTTCGAAAATAATTATATAAATAATTATATTTCAAAAATAATTACGTAAGTAATTAAATTTCAAAAATAATTATAAAAGTAATTGAAATCCTAATTTAAATACTTTCTAGAAATTATCAAGTTAAAACATAGTTTTTTTTTAACTAGTAATTGAACTCTCAAATTATCATTACAAAATCGTAATTAGGAAGCAATGATTATTTACTAATGGTACTGGTAATTGAATATTAAAGATTTCGTTATAAAGACTGTCAAAAATTTTCTTCGATTTATAATCTTAATTTTTATCCAACATTGTAATAAAATATAACATTATATTTTTTCATTGCTCTACACTCCCCAGTATGTCACATAAAATAAGTATATATTTGTAAAACGAACATACAATACTTTTTGCCTTTAAGAGAGTCACAATTTCAGGTGCGATTACCATGAGAATGGTTTTATTTTTTTTATTTTAGCTCAAGTTAATGTCAGAGCAATGCTTCGCAATATACGCAGTTTTTCTTCTCTCACTACTATTCATATTTTAGTTTTCCGGTTGGATATTTTTTTTTCTGTTTTGCACCAATATTTCCTAAAAATCGGTGTCCTTTGAATTTTTTATCTAAAAAAATTTTTTTTTTTTTTTTGCAGATCTTTTTTTAGTGGAAATAAATTTAAAAAAAATAAAGCCCATGAAGGAGCAAAAAATAAAAATGTTTTGGTTTCCTTATATAGATAAAAATAAAAAAATAAAAACAAACAAGAAAAAATTGTTCGTGACATAAAATTTTTGTTTTTTTTTTTTTCATATATTATTATCCTTAAGTGTATGTGAACCCATTTTATCATTACAGGAAAATTCATGTAAAACATCAAGATGGTCACGTAAAATTTTAAAAAGGTACACAACATAAACATATATTAAAATTGGTTTATTTTTTATTTTCGCTGTTTAATACATTTTTGTACAGGGTTCTTAATATTTTAATATACTATATTTTTAAATATTTCATTTTGAGTACTACAAATTGCTACAGTAATTCATATGAGACAATTTCACTGAACAATGCAGGAACGTTTAATACCAATGCTTGTATCATTCGTTTGAGATTTCAACAATTCTTTCTTTTTTGTTTCACTTTATCTTTTCGATTTAAAAGCTTTTGGGTTTGAAGCTTTCCGCTTCTAGCTAAACGGATTAACCCAAATTGACTTAAAAAAATTGGAAATAAGGTAATAAATCAGTTATTTTTCCAATTCTAATGTATTATACAATTTTTTAGTTTTGGGGTTCCACTATGTAAAGGGGGGGTTTCTGAAGTTTAATATCGAAAACCAATAAAAAAAAAGCGATGCTTTCAAATGTCCTTTTCATCCTTAGGTGGATAATATAAGACATTAAGGATACATATTTTTAGAAACCTGAAAAAGTTCAAGTAACCTTGAGATACAGGAATTTGGTCCTATACAGCTGGTCCCATATAATTCGGAAAAGACGTAAACTGGATTTGAGCTATTGACTTAATATAATTTGGAAAAAAACTTCTTTGAATCTATTATTTTCCGTTATTATTTCATTTAAAAGCTGTTTGACCGGTTGTCTTTAAATCTTTTTGTTCTAAAACAGACTGATACGTCAAGTTTACCGTTATAACAGACTAATTTAAAAATGTGAACCTTTATCCTTAAACCCTTATAATAATAATTGGAAATATTTATTTTTTTAAAAGCTTTGTCATTTTGTACAGGGCTAGTTTGACTTAAAAGAAAGTTTAAAAAAAATGTCTCAAACAATAAAACACGCTTTGCTCGTATATTTTCCGTTAATACGATTTGGAAAAGATCATGGAATACAATTTTATGTATTTAAAAAAAAATATTTAAAAAAAAAGTGCAATGTAGGATCTGTTAGCATATTTGTAAGTTATGAACGCACTTTAACCATTATGCAGATTTTTGAATAAAAATATACTATGCAGATTTGCGACATTTCTATGCCAAATTTATAAAAACCACTAAGTTGTAATACATACTACTAAAATGCCATTGCAACTAATGTTAATGCAACATTTAGTGTATGAATTTTCACATGTGATAGGTTCCTATAGTAATAATGTGGTATTCAAAATTATAAATTAATCTAAATATATTAAAACCGCATCAAATACATGATATATTTTCATTGAAATTCTTAATGCATCCTAAGGAAGAAAGGGAAAATATAATATTCCATTTTTAATAAGGTATTTTAGTTGAAAGTGTCGTGAAATGCCAAACAATATATCAAATGACAATTTCCCGAAATTCTAATTTCCTAAATCTCAATTTAATAATTGCTGAAATATTAAGCCCACCAAATTCGAACTTTAGGTGGGCTTTGCTATTTTTATAGGTTCATTTTATAGGGATTTTATTATAAGGGTTTAAAGGATTATCTACCAAATGGACGAACTAATTAAAATGGATTCGAATGCTCTTAAATCCGAAGTAGCCAAATAGGATCAAAATTTTATTTCGCTACCTCAGGCTAAAGAGCAAAAGTCTTAGAAGTTGTTTTAGAGTTCAATTCAATAATAGGGTTTTGATGATTTGGATAAGGAATTATTTAATAGTTGATAACAGTATAACATTTTCATCTTGTTATTTGGAGTTATGGTATTTTTTTATTTGGAAATTTAGAATTTGTACTTTACACAAATAAATTTATGTCTAATGAATTGTATATGCAAATTACAATGTAAAAGTGCTATTCGAAGTAAAATTATTAGGAAAGAAAGAGTTTGTATTGTAATCAAACAAAAATTTAAATTTCTTTTATATGTCAAAAATTTGAAAGTTAGTGAGAGGGTAATTGAAAATGATAAAATATCAATTTTATTAGAAATTGAAAATAGATTTTCATCTTTAAATTAAGATACATTATTTTAATTTGAAAGATTCTTATTTTATAATATTTAAAATACTGTAGGAATCGAATCTTTTCATTAATTTAATAATAATAAAGGTTAAATAATAAAAAAGCAAATCTACTTTTCAATCAATCTACTTAAACTATTTGGTTTAAATTTTAGTGTTTTAATGCTTTATATACTATACACAGTTTTGAATTTTCTAATTTGAAAAGTAGATTTGCTTTAAATTACAAAATTGCATAATTTTCAATTTAAAAATTTAAGAACGAGATTACCTTCGTTCCTTACCTTCTAGAAAGGTAATTGTATATAATATATATTAAAAAGTTGTTTCAAATTGAAAAGCTTAAAAAAATCTTTTTCCAGATTTAAAAAAACAATTAATTAAAAAAAAAGTAAGTTTTTAAAAAAGCACATTTTCATCAGAGCCCAAAAGGTTGTATAAAACCCAGATCAAATTTTCTCAATTTATTTCAAAATCCTTTTCTCCCTTAAAAGTCATCCGGAATTGTCCACGAGATTTTGAGAAACAAATTATATTAATATTTGAATACCTAAATCTTCTTTGATATTTAAGTTCCTAACTCGAACCTTTTGAAAGATATAAGAGCTTCAGAATATTGAAAAGGGTAAATTTAAGTACCGTATGGTAACCCTATACTGTTGTACTACATTAATTTATAAAGCTTATAAAATCAGCTACCGCGTTTAGATTACTTATTAGTATTTAAGGGCTGGAGCTTCCTAATGGATGGAGCCACAGACAAAAGATCTTCTATGAGATTAATTTTTTGGAAATACTTACTATTGTTTTGTACACGGACAGATGGATTTGAAACACCGCATATAAATTTTTCTTAAAATTTTTTTAAAATATGATAAAAATCATATGGAAGGATTTTTAAAAGAAGGAAGGATTACGGGTTAGAAAAAAGTTTAGTATTAAAAAATACGTAAACTTTAAAAAGTTTGAAAAAAAAATTTCTAAAAGTATTTTTACTGTTTTGAAGGCAAATTTTTAAAGCGAAACAGAAAACAAATCATTTGTTTCTGTCTGCCTTCCAGTGTTAATTCCTTCTGTGGTTCAATTCTTGTAAGGATATATTTTAGGAAGATATATAAGGATGCACAAATTTTGCCATTACATTTCTTACATTGTAGTTTGTTAATATATACTTTACGGATATGTTGGAGTATTTATTATTATTCGCGAAAGAATTCTAAGTCGGTGAACCTAAATACTTTCTTCCGTCTTTATCTTTCAACTTCCATTGAACTTCTTTTTTATATAAGACTAAAGATGTGCTTATGTTGGAGCTGCGATAAGTGATAAGTGATGATAAGAGAATACTATATGCACTATTTAAGTTAAGGTCTTAATAAAGGAGCACCACTTTGATCAAAGATTAGCAAAAAAAATTTTCAATGCTATGCTCTTATAGACGATCTTATCACTTAAGGCAGCTCCAACATAATTGCACCCTTACTCAGGATATAGGAAACGATATCGGAAATTTAGTTAAACTAAATTTATTTGCTAACTGTATCTTCAAAATCAAGTTCGCAAGTCTTAAACTTTATAAAGACCTAATTATGGGACCTAATTAAATTGAACTTTGGGAATTTTTCAAAGGGTAAACCAAGTAACACTTGGTTTGCAGTATTTCCTATTCATATTTACTAAACAGATTCTAGCGCATCGAGTTAACATATTTGGCATAGGTATAACTACATTACATAATCAAGGCTGATCAAGGCTCATTATTAAGTTTGATATTCAAAATTCCCTCTCTTTTCTTAGATCTTTATGTTTATTTTGGTATCCTATGATTGTCAAATAACCTTTCTCGACATATTAAATAAAAAAGCAAAATTGCAGCTTTATAAATGGGTGCATGACACTTTACTGAAAAAAAAACCTGGACGAAAAAATTCCAAAAAGCAACATCTCGAATTTAAGTTGTGTGAAAAATATCCCGAAAAAATTCTCAATACCAAAATATTTCGAAATAAAAGTGTCTGAGTACGACTTTTCCAAAGAAAAAATAATTCTGTGAAAATTTTAAATTTGTTCAAAATCGGATTTCAAAAATTTTCTTAGCGAGGGTTGCCCCCTTTAACAGGCGATTTTTACTGACGAAACATACATATAGGAAAAACAGGGTTTTTCTTCAGGAATTTATATTGTTCGGGATTTTGATATTTTCGAGAATTTTTTTTTGAAGATTATAAATCATTTGGAATTTTTTTTCCAAGATTTTTTGTTATTCTCGATTTTATTTTTTCAGTAAAGTGTCGTAGACGTATTATATACGGTAAATTTAAATCTTTCATGTTGCACATGACCCAATGATTTAAATTGAAGAATTTTTGTATTTTAAAAAATAAAATTGAGGTTTTATGCCAAAATAAAAATCAAATACCATCGTATACTTCAGCAACTTTCTGTTTTTATTCTTAAAAATAGGTTACGGTTTAAGTTTTAAATTTCAACAATATTCAGATATACTTCATATCTACATACATATTATAAAATTAAATTGGTTTGGTTTTTTTCCAAAAAATTTAAACTGAATTTTTAAATTCCAGTAGGTAAGGTACACTTGGTAATTTAGATTAGGATTCTTAAATAGATTAAAATTTTTTTCTCTTATTATTTTTTTATTTATCACAAACATGTACTGTACACACATATGTACATAATATATATGTAGATCGTATTTAAAATGTGTCAAAATTATCAAAAAAAAAAACTTAAAATCTGATGAGATTTTCCAAAAAAAAAAAAAAACAACCAAAAAAAGAACAGAAAAAGAACAATACTTGAAAATTGAAAGAATTTGTTTAGAAAACGAATCTTGAGTTTTTTATTCAATTTAGATTAAAGTTTTTTAATATTTTTTGGTTTTTGAATATATCTGTATGTATGTTATTTTGTTTTTCATTTTTGAAATTCAAGTATGGTTTTTGTTTTTTTTTTTTTAAACAGGTTGAGGTTATTTTGGAAAACATGAAAATTCAAGATTTTAATTAAATATTAAATGATAGAAAAATATGTACAGAGGTGTATATGTTCAATTAAACTTTCATCTTTGAATTTTAAATATTGTACCTACTAATAAAAGATTAGTTTTTCATTTAAAAATTTTGAATAGAAAAAAATATATATATGTATTATGTTATTTACACATATGCATATACATTATACACATAATAAAAGAAAGAGAAAGTATTTTATTTTTTAATTTGGAAAAATTTTATTTGGAATTTTATTTGATTTTTTTTAATCCAAATTTAATTAAAATATTAAAGATTTTCTTTTAATATATAATGCTTTAATTAAACTAATTTAGGTATAAATTATATCACATGATTTTTCTAAGTATTTATTTCATTAATTTTTAAATTGAGTGTAAAATTGTACGTTAAGGAACGAATTTATTAATGGGATTGAAGAACTTTTACTTACGAATTTTAAGAGAATATAACTTGCCTGTTATTGCATTTACATGTAGTGATAAGTAACTGTATTTTATACAAGTTTATTCCTTTATTTAATTTTATTTATTTCAATTTCAGGTTTATGTCATTTATTTTATTTTTCATACGACTAGGTTAGAATGAAATAAAAAGGTCCAGGTTTAATTGACTAAAATAACAAGGATCCTTTCAAATGTCCTTTTCGTCTTTAAAGGATAATATACACCATTAAACCAATATATTTTTTGAAATATGGCAATACCAGCTATCTTTTATATATAGTCATTTGGTCCTACGCGGATACTACTGAAACCTTAGAAAAGCCCAAATTAATTACATATTTTGAATAAAAATACAAGAATATAAAAATGTAAACAAATGCAACATATTAAGAAATACTTTAATTAAATAATATAACTCACAGATATAAAAATACCTTACAATCCAATATAAAAATTTAATCAAATATAACAAATAGAATTGTATCTATTGAAAATCAAAGACGTTTCTAAATGTTTTAAGATCTAGTATTATCTTATATTTAAATTTTATGTGGAATTCATTAAGATCAATTCTAATAACACGAATATAATATTGATACCGGTTCCACCATGTATCTAAAGAATGGACAGGTTTATTAGCTTAACAACTTAGCATTTAGCAGAGGGTGATTGTGGAAGCGTTTAAAAGTTGGGTTCTATACTAAGGTACCCTTTTTATAAAATTTTAATATGTAAATGCGACGTCCAGTCAAAGGACAGTACAGACAAATGAAATACGGTGTAAAAAACTTTACTCAACTGAACTAGCTGGGCGTTGTTTTATGAATTTCATCAATGAGTAGTGATTGATGGTTCTGCGTCATTGTTGCTTGGATGTTTGCATGCTTTTAAATGTATGTGATAAGCAAGTACTTATAAGAAATTTTGAAAAGTAACAACCCCTTTTTAAAAACTTGATTAGATTTATGTATTTGATTTAGACTCTCTGCAGCATAGAGCCTGAATTTTTCGTTTGATGTACTTGCCTATTTTATTCTTTACTAATTTTTATTATTTTTTATTTTATAATTATATTATTATATTTTGTAATATGAGGCTTATATGCATTAATCTATCCGCTTAACTATTAGTTATGTTTAAGTCGGCCAACGTTAACATGTCTAATTAGATGGAAATATCAAGATATTATCAAAAATTAAGAAATTTTAACAAAATTTAAGGCCCACCGTCTCCATTAATACACTCGATACAATGTTACATCATATAGTATTACACTAAAATTACTTAAGAATAAATATAATATTGATTATATTTATAATATAATTTGAATTAAATTAGCCAATTAAAGATCTAAAATAAAATCAAAATATTGAATACATTTACTACAAATTTAATACAAGGATTAAGATGCAAAAAAGGGTTTAGATAAATTCAGTTTAAAATATGACCTATACTATTAAACAATATATACAAATATTAAACTTTATATTTTTCCTTAAAAGTCTTAAATACTTAACTAATAAGTTAATGTCTCACAAATTTAAATTAAAATATTCTTTTATATAATATTCTACATCTAATTTATAAATGTTTCAAAAATGGTTTTATTACAAATAAGTGTTTATATTTCAACAATCTTAAGATTATTTTTATTATATTTTACAATTAGATACCCTAGAAAAAAAACAAGAACAAAAAAATAAAAATAATAATAAATGTGCAAATATCTTGGGTATATTCTACTCATATAAAAATCCTTGAAAATAATAGACTTTATAAGTAATCAAGTCTTAAATATTTAAGAATCCATTCATAAGTATATAATGCACTAAGCAATATATAACATATGCATATATGTATAGTATATTAAAAAAAGAAAAAATTCTATTTTCATTTTATATTTTTGTTTTTATATACCTACATAAATATTTATAAATTCATACACACATACATACATACGGTATGTGGGTATATAAAATATTACATTTCCTTTAGAATGGAATGTCCATTCTTACAAAATTTTATGTTAACTCTGTAAATGTCCTGTCAGAAGCATAAAATCAGAAAATTTAACATTTATTTTTGTGCTCTTTTGTTTTTCATTTATTTTAGGGCTTGTTTTTTTGTTGTTATTGTTGTTGTTTTTTTTTTTTTAATACCTAAGACTATGAATTTTCTATTTAATATACTTTATGAGAATATCATTACAAAATGTTACTTAAAAAAAACATGCCCCAAAAAAAAGTTATAAAACCTCCACGTCTTCTCAATTTTTTGGACAGACATTGAAAATGAAAAAAAAAAACAAAAACCCAAACTGTAAAAAAAATAAAACGTGAGGGTTCTGTATTCGAAAAAAAAAAAAATAAGAAAAATTTGCAAACCTACGATTTGTAAAACCTGACAAAAAAAATATAGAACAAAAGCATATAATAAACAGGATAGATAGACATCCAATATAGGATTGCGTATTTTACATATCTACAGTCGAATAAAGTTAAGTGATGACAGAATTTGATTAGGTGTACGCGGTGAAAAGCACAACACACTGATGGAAATTCAATGGTAGGTAATTGATTAAAAATTCAATAGTAAAATCTTTTCAAGCACTTTTAATCTGATTTTAAATTTTTAAAACATTTAAGTGAAAATTATTCGTTTTAAATTTTGTTTAGCGTTGATATAATTGATATGCGAGAGTCTGAGGAAACTTTACTCGTTTTAATGACATGAAATTGGTTTAAGAATTCCTTAATCACAGAAGAATATATTGATACAATAACTTAGTTTAAAATGGCTTAATAGTTAGCAAAAATATTTCCTAAGTATCTTAGGATATTAAGTTATAAAACTTAAAACGCTTTCGTTATGATTTTAACATAAAACTAAGACCTTTGTCGGTTTGATCAGCAGCTGATTTATATAGGAAATGAAATTAAGATTTCTGGTTGTGACAGATGACATTGTAGAATTTAAAGAAAGTTTTTGAACGCAATAGTTGTAGTCAATAGTTACTATTACAATTTTAAATTTTAATTATTCATAATTTAACTACAAGAAAAAATCTATTGGGGATCTTATTGAATGCAAATTAGTTTCTTATGAGAGCGTCAAATAACCTGGGTTTAGTGAATCCTTTTCTAGGGAATCATGTTTTTTAAAAATCTTGTAAAGGAAAATCTCGTGCTTTTATTGAAAAATTTCACTTTTTTAAAAAATTTAATTTTAAGGATTTTAGAGTTGAGCACAAAATCAGCCTTTTCCAAAATATAAATAAAAATTTTCTAAAATAAAATTTTTTAAAAATGAGATTTTTTAAAATTGCGATTTTCTAAAAACTAGAATTTCTAAAACCCAGATTTTCTAAAAATGACTTTTCTGAAACTAAATTTTGTTAAACGTGACTATGAAACCGAGATTTCGACCTCAATACGTTTCGTATATCATCGGTTTTTTTTGTAATAAATACTAGCTTTTACAGTACTGCTTCTTTTAGTTTAACTCAAATAGTTGCAACTACATTATATTATTCTAAATCAAAAGATATACTTAAGGAAATCTAATATTTCATTCAATAGTACTAAGAAGTCGTACTAGGTCGTTTGGAGTAATATAAAAATTGAGTCCATTGATTTTATCTTCTAATAATCCTAAGGAATCTCTAACTATCTATTCAATTATTTTGCACTTATTAAAGTTCTATGCAGACCTATGCAGTCAAGTGATTATCTAAGCATTTGTCCAACACTTGCAACTTATCAATTAGATATGTTTAAAAAGAATAAAATTCGTAATAAGACAAGCAGAATTTAGATCTTCCCGAAATTTGCCACAAATATATTTTATAAATTTTCATTTGGGAAATAATATTTGGAACCTAACCGTTTAGCACCTAATCATAATTTGCACTTCTACTGTAAATTAAATTTTAAAATTTAAAACAGAAAAGCAAAACATCACAAAATAATAGTGTCTATTGTGTTATTGCATATTCAATATAAGAATATGTATAAAACATGAAATGGTTATTTTTTTTTTCAACAAGGTCGTCAAAATTTACATATTTTTCTAATTTTATTTTTAGAAAAATATCCCTTATTGTATTTTTTTTTTTTTTTACCTCAAAATTGTCTAGTTTTGTGTTTAGACCTAAATCAGATTTGAATCATTTTTTAGTTAAAAAAAAAAAACCAAATTAGAAAATAACGTCCTAATATAAAATCCATTTTTATTTTATCCAAAAGGATAAAAGAATCCTTTTAAAAAATTGAATATTTAATATTTTCAGATTTTCATCTCATTTTTTATTTTATTTTATTCTGTGAAATTATTCTTTAGTGTATTGTTATATTAAATAATTTACAAATTGTTATGTTAAATTTTACAAATTTACAGTATTTATAAAAAAGAAAAGTCACAAAATCAAAAAAAAAAAAATGTATATTTTATATTATAAGACTCTTTAAAATTTTATATTTTTAGCATATTGTAACATAATAATATTTTTTAGTATACTAGACTATTTTTGGATAAATTTATAATGTAGCCATTATTTTAAAAGTGGATTTATTTTTGCAATTCTATTTATTTTTTTTTATTATAAATATTTTAAAGTTTTTAAAATTTATAGCATTGTGACAGCGTAGTTTAAAAAAAAAATTGTTAAAAATAAAATTTAAATATAATACAATTTGTAGAAAATAGTTTAAAATATGCACAATTTATTTTATATATTTAAGTGCATTAGATGGTTGAATGGTCACGTACTTAAATTTAAATTTATTTGTAACTATTAAAATTTAAATTTAATCGTTGTTTTGTGAAGTATAACAAAAAGTCTATTAACTTTGACTAATTTTTTTTTTTTAATCGCTAACTGTTATTAGCTGTTAGTCTAATAACACTGTCTATACCATAGGTACATGTTGGAACCGCGGGTGAATTCTATTTTTTGTTTATATTTGAATATTTTGTATTTGAGTTATATGGTATTCTATATCTGTGAGTTATAATATTCAATCAAATTATTTGTTTATATTGTTATATTAATTTAGATTTTATGAAACATATATTGATAAAGTTATTAATTTAAATCCAATGGCGAGTGGTAGCTTAGTTGAGTCGAAAACCAGTTTTGTCACTTCTTCTGGGATTCGAACCTGGGCTTTCGCATGAAAAGTCATCACTCTATCTTCTGTACCACCAAACCATTTAAAGTTTATTTCTACCAAGGGAACTATGAATAATTTATTATAAAACAGAATTGTTGAATTTCTATTCTTCTTAAGCTAAACTGAATTAAATCACAAGATTAATTTTGGCGGGAAGAGAACGCTTATAAGTTTATTTCTCAGAACGAATAAAAAGGAAAAAATTCGAAAAATTGTATACTATATTGTATACTGTATAGTATACTATGTAAGGGATATTCCTAATTGTTCTAGTTACTTTAAAAGCAGAGTGACAGTAGCTTATGCCGTTATTAAACTTGCGAGTTTGTTTTAACTATGGGTTAAATCGAAAAAAGATTTGAAAATTTGAAAAATACTGGAAATTAAATTTATTTAAACCTTTTATTGCAATTGATTTGATTGAATTGAAAACTACTATTGAAAACTAATTCAAGTTATGTTTGCTTCATTGTAATAATTTTACTCTAAATTAAATTACAAGGTACTATAATACTTTTTGATTAAAACTTGTGCATCTGTGAGTTATAAGCATGATTTAAATTTATTCTATACATTTATTATTGGAAAAACTACTGTATTTTCATTATTGATTAAGAGTACCCATTACCGTCCGAAAGTAATGTTTAATATAATTTAAACCCAATAAATAAACTGAGTGCTGCCTATATGTAGATATTTCAAGTTGCATAAAATTTTTGCAATAACTGTGATTATAAAATGGGAACTGACTATTAACATAAATTTTTTATTTAAATTTTTTTAACAGATGACAGTTTAAACTAACCGCAATTGATAAAATGGATCATAAAATTATCGAACCGTAATATAGGGTTAAGTAAATTTATTTTCAATATAATTTTAGAAAAAAAAAATAATAATACTTAAATTGCAATTATTATATTATATGTAAATAAAATATATAAATAATAGTTTTTGACATTTCAATTGACTGTCACATGTAATATAACATAATAGAAATTTAATAAAATTTTAAATGCATTTACAAAACAAAAGTATCACTTTTTATTATTTGGAAAATTACCTTAAATACTTTATTTAAAATATGAAAATTAATAAAATATTTCCAATTTTTTTGATGAAATAAGGTTGCAGAATTGAAAGCCAATCGTTTTTGAATAATTTACTAGATGCAGAAGAAATTATTTTAAAGACTGAACAGTTTTCTAAAGATAAAGTGCAATGGCTAATAAAGTGGGCAAAATTAAACATGTTTAAACAAATTGAAGATTTCATTTTTGAGTTTTAAACATAGATATATATTATATAATATTGATAGTTGATTTTCAAACACGACTGGTATTTGATATCTTAATACTACCCTGAGCAGCATTCCATCACAAAAATGCTTGGTTTCAACTGCAAGGTTTTTCATTCCAGATCAAATTGGTAATTATTTAATTCCCCCTAGATCAAATGAAAGTGATTTGCAAGCCATGGTTCATTTTAATTCAATGAAGTGAAAAATTTCCGTTTTTGCCGCTATAAACTTTTAATAGATACCAATATCTGGTTCTAGATAAATGCAGACATGGTTCATCTACTCATACCACTAGTAAATACACACATCGTTCAATTGAAATTTTTCACTGCATTGAATTAAGATGAACAATGGCTTGCAAATCACTTCCATTCGATCTAGGAGGAATTAATTTTTTTCAAAGCCGTCAAAAATTTTCCTTTGGATCAGAAATACATTTTATCATAAACCTGTACTTTATTTATCATTAATTTACATGTATTTTATGCAAGTTGCAAGTTGCAATTGTCATCATTTTATTTGCCCCTATTTGACTTAAATATATTTTATTTCGGAATAGGGAGACAATTTATAATTGGTTTAAAAATGAGGCTATTTCATTTTTCAATCGGAAACGGGGCGTGTCGCACAAGCACAATATCTATTAAAGGACATGAAGTGGAAGTAAAATCTAGTAAAAAATTGCATGGAAGGCTAGCGGGGTCTATTATGCACCATTTCTGCGGTTTTTAATAATACAATCTATAATTTTTGAACGCATTATTTTAAAAAAAATCAAGAGCATTAGTTTTGTTGTGTGGAATATAAGCTTTAATTTTTGTGATCTTCAAAATTCTAATACTTTGAAAGGTACGAAAGTTTAAAAAGCGGTTTTGAAAAAAAAAATTTAATTCAAACTCTATTTGATTTTGAAACACCCTGCATTTTTTGTATTTTTTCTAGCATATTTTGAAATAAGATTTTAAGCCCTTTAATTATGTACTTCATAACTTTTGTACTACCTGTCACCATTTTCAAGATATAAAGAATTTCATCAAAGTCACAATTCTCTTCTTCCGGCTTATTTTTTGAGTCATAAGTTCCTAGGAGAGTTTAGACTGTGCGAGATTTGTCATAAACTTAGTCACCAGTATATTATACTACGAAAATTAAGCTCAATATGAAAGACTATATCATTTTTAAAATGTGCTTTTTTAAAAACTCTTGGATTTTTTTCATAAATTTTTTTTTTTATATATACAATAAATATAATATAAAATATATATTATTTGTAAAGGTACATACATGCAGTGTAATATGTGCAATATTAAAAAGTTTTATTATATGTGATAATTAACCGTTTGGTGACGACTCAATAATGAATTATATGTGAAGCTAAAAATACGAACTACGCGGTATTTCACTTCAATGTTTTTTTTTTTTTTTTGAAGCGCTAGCTGTTTAACTGTTAGACTAATAAGCCTTTCTATACCATAGGTACATGTTGGAAAAGGGGGTCATATTATATTTGAGTTATTAGAATTGGTCTTATTGAATTCCACATACAATTTAAAGATAGTACTAGGCCTTATAACATGTAGAAACGTCTTAGATATTCAATTTTTACAATTCTATTTTTTGTTTATATTGCAATATTTTGTATTTGAGTTATATGGTATTCTATATCTGCGAGTTATATTATTCAATTAAATTATTTGTTTATACTTTGCATTTGTTTAAATTGTTATATTAATGTATTTTTTATTAAAGATATATAATTATTAATTATTTACCATTAATTTGAACCCAAAAGCGAATGGTAGCTGAGTCGAGTCGAAAACAAGAAAGGTTTTTTCACTTTCACTAGAATTTGAACCCGGGCCTTTCCGCATGAAAGTTCGCCACTCAACCACTGTGCCACCCAACCGTAAATAGGTATATTATTCTCCTAAAATCAAAATATATGGTTAGGATGGTATAGTTAAAAAGAACTTGGTAGGCTGATACATCGTGATATATCAGACGAAGGTTTAACTAATATTAAACTGTTATAAAAGTCGATATCCAACTTCAATTCTAGAGAAGCCATCAAAACTATCACCTGTGCCGAATTTTAACACAAATTTAATAGGTTTTATTTAGGTCAATTTTAATAAACCATGTACATAATATTTAACATTACAATCCTTCGTATATCTTTAGCAAAAATTTAAATTCCTCGCAGAATTCCAAAAGTCAGTGAACTTCGCATTGAGCTTAAAAAGAAGTAATAAATAAAGCTGTACTGCCCCTAAAATAAATACAATCTTGCGTTTGTAAAACTGTTAAGTGCCTGAGTATTGCAAGTGAACAAGTGTAAAAGTTTTCTTAGTACTTGTAATGTTTTACAATGCTGTTATACATAACAATTAAACTTGCATATTGCATCTCATATTTTTAAATTGTAAATAAAAACTTATAAAGCTGGGAATTATACTACTTCTTGATATTTCACAATAAATTGTAAGATACTGAAATTTGCCACAAAAGTATAAAAAAATTTTATATAAGATGATAAGTTAATTTATTTAAGATTTGTTAGCTTGATTTTGTTTCAAATGAAACTTCTAATATTTAAAAGTTTACAATAATGGAGTATTGATTACTTGAGTTTACTTGAAGTCATAACTTATAAACATTTAAATACTGATATAGGTATGCTATGAAATAGTATCTAATATAATCCATCGAATCGACTTCACCTTTTAAATTTCAAGAATTAAAGTAAATTATAGATTACCAATTATAATTTAAAAACAAACTTTTTAAACATTTTACCTTTCAAATAAATCAAAGATACGTACCGTTTTTCTGCCTAACTTAGATTAGGTGTAGATTCTTAATCTTTAAATAATTTCTTTGTAGAATTGAATAATTTATTTAATGATACAATTTATTTTTAAGTGAATGTCCTATCACATTAGAATCATGTAATTTGATTTAAGCAAATTCATCAAATATCAATCCTTAAATTCCGTAGTATTCTAAAAATTTACTTGTTGTACAAGAATTGATTACTAAAACATATTATTATTAAAGAGTTTTCATTGGGTTAAAAAAAAATTGTAGAATTAAATAGAAAGAAACTAGCAGTGAACTACCATGAAAGATCGAATCGATTTAATTCGAAATTTATTATATGTGTATTATATATACTATATGAATGTAGCAGTGACGAGGCGTAAAAATTTTCAATTAGGAAGCAAACTTTATCAATCTTTATTGTTTGTATGTACCGAATAGATTCCTAAATTTCTCATCATGAAAATTTGTATATAGGAGTTTTTGCGTGATAGAAATCGCGGGCTAAAAATTTTGCTCCAACGGACCGCCAAGTTGGGGTGTTGCAAGTATTTAAACTTTTTTGTTAAAAAAATTAATGAAAACGGTTTGACCGAATAACTTCAAAATTTTCTATTTTGATAAAAATTGTTGTGGATTTTCGTTATCCTATTGCTGTCAACAGCTTTTTATAGGTTTTTTTCATTACTTTACTCCAAATTAAAAACGGGTTAACTGTATACTCTTTGAGAATTTGTTAACCCATGCCTGCCCGATGATTGTTAAAAACAAATTTTGAAGGCAAATTGCGTCCCATTTTGCAATGTACCGCTTTGGCCAAAAAGAAGTTTAAAAAAAATTTTGGATTTTATTTAAAGGAGTAAAATGTTTATGAACTTTTATTTTTTGTTTCAGATTTTAAGAGGAAGCACTGCTTCCCTTTCTGTTATGGACACCTAGTTACTGGTATGCATGTATGTTTCTTTTAAGGATTTTTATTCTATTTTTTTTGATTGCTTTCTACATATATTTATTATGTGTACATATATAGATATATATATATATATATATTTATATATACCTATTTATATATATATATTTATATATATTTAATTTTTTTTTTGAAATCTTTAGATATTTTGTTATTACATCATCTAATATATTGTAATGTTTATTCTAGGAATGGGAATATGTAATTTTTCTTAGTATATTTTTTTTTTTATTGTATTTGTGATTTTTCCCAGTCGTTTTTTTGTTCTTTTGCCTTTTAATCTGACCATTTTTAGTTTTTCTTTCTTAAGGATTTGATTGCTTTGTCTTGCACAGTTTTTCTGAATTTATTATTTTTTTTTGTGGATTTGAATGGATTGTTGGGATTGTTCATTTTCCCGATAGGAAAACCATTTGTTTTTTTGATTTTTTTTTATTTTTTTATTTATTTATTTTTATTTTTTTTTTGTTTAAGCCCATTTTTATTTCATCTCTTGACTAAAAGACCGAAAAAATGTTGTTTCCTGATGTAATAATCATATAATGATTGCTTCAAAAAAAAAACAATAAAAAAGAAAATAAAAGTTTCGTTTTGCCGCATTTCAGTTATGATAGTAGTGGTCAAGAATAGAAGAAAAACCATAGAGGTGAAAGAAAACGAATTTTCTTATTTTAGTTTTCTTTATTTTCTCATTTTTATTCGATGAATTTTATCATTAAGTTTTATTTTGTTTGTGAAATCCTTTTTTTATTTCCTTCTTCCCTTTTTTTCTTCCTTCATCCCTTGGTTTCTTCCTTCTTCCCTTTTTTCTTCTTTTTTACAAGGAATTCTATTTTTAAGGCAATATTTGTTTTGTATATAGGAATATTGCCAAAAAAAACAAACTTAAATAGAAAAGCTTAGGATTTTTTTTGGATGATTTTACTGTGACTTTTATAAGATTTTATTGCAAAATTAAAGTTAAGATACGATAAAAGAAAAGAAAATGCAAAGAAATTATTAGGGAACATTTTGATAATGAATAAAAAAAGATGTTTTTATTAAATTATTCAAAAGTAAAATTAGTTTTAATGTATACAAGTTATTAAATAAAGTGTACAATTCAATTTAAGTCAATGAAATTAATTTTAAATTTTTATTTAATAAATGCAGTTAATAATATCTATTATAATCTCTATTTACAAAACATATATTTTGCTTGAAGTATTTTCAGGGGAAGCGGCCAATTGACAGCTTTCATTTGGCAACTAAGTGTCGGAACGCTTAATAACTTATTTAACAAGAGGATATTTAGCAGTCAGGATTATTCGCCTTTTATACAATGTATATCGTATTGTGCATTAGCAGAGATTTTTGATTTGGATTTAGGGTTGTCATGATTACCGCTTTTTCCAGAATATTCAATTGTAATGTATAATATGTGAGATACCAAATGTCTAAATGTCAAGTGTCCAATTGCTAATGATCCTGTTGCTAACTGTCCACTTTTTTAAGTGTCTTTTTGTTAAGTGTCTCTTTTGCGAAAAGTTTTTTGCTTACGGTCCAGTTACTAAATAAAAGTTGCAAACTGGCCGGTTACTTTGAAAATACTTCAATTGAATTTATAGTATAAATAGAGATTTTTATTGTTCACTGATCAAATGTTCAGTTGCCAAGTGTAAGTTATCAAGCGTAACGTATATCCATTTTCAAAGTTAGACCTTACAATCTCTAAAGAACTCGTTCAAAAATAAAATTTTTCGAATAATAATGTCTTAATACAGTTAAAATACTTTTAACTCTTAAAATTAATTACAGTTTAATGTGACATTTAACTATTAGAATTTGATGTACTTTCAGAAGTAAATTTCCTTATACAATTATGCTGAAATCTTAAGTAGATCTGCTATACCTTAGAATCTTCTAGACAGACCTGTTAATATAACAGTTATTTAAATTTATATTGGATATTTATATATATATATATATATATATATATATATATATATATATATATATATTTATATTATGACCGAAAAAAGTTAACTGCCGGCTGACAACAAAGATTAAAATATATGACACATTACCATAATAATGATACCCAATAATAATCAAAACGGTATCATGAGGATTTCATTTTGCATATATGGATATAAAAATGAAGGATTATATTTAAATAACTCAATAAAATTAAAGAGAATCGTTTTTCACCATTTTATTGCTAAACTGTAGACTGAAATTAAATTAAAACGAGGAAGATTATAGTTGCCCTTGTCAACTTTTAGATACCCGTGCATACCCACTATGGTGTATAAAATAAACCGTAATTTACTTCTCTTATACATTTAACTCATTACCCCATAATTTTGACGTAAAAAAAAAAAAAAAAATTAACAAAAAAAAAAAAAAAGTCACAAAACAAAAAACAAAATTTTCATTCATTGTCCCAAAACTTTAGCTTAAAAAAAAAAAAAAAAAATTAACAAAACAAAAAAAAAAATCACAAAAAAAAAAAAAAAGTTTTCATTCATTGTCCCATAACTTAAGCTTAAAAAAAAAAAAAAAAAAAATAAAAAAAAAAAAAAAAAACAACAAAGAAAAAAAAAACAAAAAAAAAAAATTGGCCCACCCTAAAAGTCCGATGGTCCGAGTGATGTCCAACTTTGCCAAGTAACTTGCCCTATTAATTTACCTGCCCAATTTTAATTTTAACCTTGTAGCTTTATTAGATTCACAGTTATTGAATCGAAAACTTTGTATGGCAGCCCTCCGAAAATGGGGCCCTAACATTTTGAAACTTCATATAAGTGCTCGATTCATTATATAACTAACCGTGTGTAGTTTTCAGCCTCGTAGTATAATTAGTTTTGAAGAAATTCATATTGGTGCAAAGAAGTTGTATGGCAGCCCCCCATAAATGGGGCCCTAACATTTTGAAACTTCATATAAGTGCTCGATTCATTATATAACTAACCGTGTGTAATTTTCATCCGCGTAGTATAATTAGTTTTGAAGAAATTCATATTGGTGCAAGGAAGTTGTATGGCAGCCCCCGAAAATGGGGCCCTAACATTTTGAAACTTCATATAAGTGCCGGAGTCAATATAAAACTAACCGTGTGTAATTTTCATCCCCGTAGTATAAATAGTTTTGAAGAAATTCATATTGGTGCAAAAAAGTTGTATGGCAGCTCCCCCAAGCCTTGGTCCGATTTTAACCAAAAACAATAGGGAACCTAGAAATTGTCTAAAAATGACTTTGTGTGAATTTCAAGACTCTAGCCCTTTTAGTTTTTGAGTTATCGTGATGACACACGGACGGACGGACGGACAGACACACATAGCTAGATCGACTCATTTTTCGATTCTGAGCCGATACGTACCCTTGACACTATATCTAGCTCGTCTAGATCGATGCGTTACAAACGGAGGAGCAAATCTAATATACCCGATGTTCATATATATATGCACGGGTATAAATATAAATAGAATTAAAACATGGACTAGCCATCTGATATATTGTCTAAAGTTTTAAATGAATCCAAAAAAATATAACCTCTATTTTAAATATTTTTGAAATTTTGCATATAACTAGGCGCAAATAAAAATAAAAAATACTCTTTTGTGATATACGAGAATTGTTAGTTATATAAGTTGGTCAAAATAGGTGAGTTTTTTTTTATATATTGAAAGTTAAGGCAGAAGTACAATTGTCATCAATTGCAAAAGGCCAGTGCTGGATCAAAATTTCAGCAGTCAAATAAACATCACACAAAATATTACATTAACATTTAAGATTGATATCCTACGGCAATTATGAATATAGAACTGTTCAATACCCATGCAAACATTAAAGGATACGGGGAATATAAAATTGCTTATCCGTTTGTAATGCATTGAACTAGAGATGATAGATAGAAGCACAAAGGTATATATCAGATTAGTGTCGAAAAGTAAGTCGATTTATCTATGTGTGTGTCTGACCGTTCGACTGTTCCTCGATTTTTTAAAAATTTTTAGGTTATTATTAGGTAGCTGCCATATAAATTTTTTGAATCAATATGAGATATTCCTACCAAAACCACTGAGGTTTTCAAATTTTTGGGCTTCATTTTCGGAAAGCTGCCATTAAAATTTTAGAACCTTGTTAACATATCTTCAGACCTAATAATACGACCTAATAAAATGTAGTTGAAATTGAAAGTAGGCAAGTAAAGAAATAAATTAACTTTGAAATTTCTCGGGGACAAGTTACGTGTAGGTGCCATCGAGATTGCTGAAACTAAAGTACATATCTTTGCCACATATAAGGCTACATCGCTGAAAATTAAAATCCATTTGCAATATAACAAGGCCAAGCTCTTTTGCGAAGTTTTGAAATATTTTTAAACCACATTTTTAGAAAGCTGTCATACAAAATTGTCAATCCGTTTGTGAATTTGTGAATGTAATGAAGCTGGAGGATAAATTTGAAAATGAAAAAATAAAATAATAGGACCAATGTGTTGGGACATTACTCGAACTAACTTTTAGGGTGGACCAATTATTTTTGTTTTGTTTATTTTAATAATTTTTTGTGTAAACAAATTTCTTATAATATTTTAATTTTTTGTATTATTTTTTTTTAATATAAAACCATGAAGTAATTGATGGTTTATTTTACTTTTAACATCATGTTGGCATTCCAAAGGTCTCTAAAAGTTAACAAGGACAACTTTAATCTTTTTTATACCAATTTAAGTTTTTTTTTTATTTCACATGTTAAAGTGTAATAAAATATTTTCATACTAGAGGGTGTTAAGAACAGAAACAAGAGTTTGTTTCACATTAAAATTTTTTATATTAAAATAAATAAAATATATATATATATATATATATATATATTATGTTTATTGCATAATATCACATGGTACAGAACAAAAATTGACTAGTCTAGACGAATCAAACAAATACAATTTATTGCGTTTAAAGAATTTTCTTTTTTTTTTAAAAAAAAAACGAATAGATACGCATAAATGCTTTTTGAGCGGTCAACTATTAAGTACAATTTAAAAAAAAAAAACAATCTGTAGATATAAAACGAAAAGAAAAAATGAATTTTAAATGACATAACAAAATTTCATGTGGAGTACATTTATTCTCATATTAAATATGTTATATGCATAAATTTTATTTTATGAATATATTTTACGCAATGCTGTTTCGAATTATGATAATTTTAATAAAATTATAGGTTTCTAATGTCCATAATAACACTTTTGAGCTTTATATCTGTCTTTTAGAATTTAATTCAAATATAAATTTCATGCTTGGAATACCAAAAAGTTATTTAAAGACATTTAAAGAATTAGACAAAGATTCAAAGTTAAAACCAAAATTTGGAATATGGATAGAATAACCATAGATTTTTTTTGAAAAATAAAACATATACATACAACTAAGATCTAGATATATAGGATCGATATAGTATTATAATGTTCTATTTCAATAAAACTCTCGCAAAAAAGGAGAAATCATAAAATTACTAGAATTGCTGAGAATGCTTTGCTGTTTAATTAAAAAGAAACATATCAGAAACTCGCATTTTTAAAGTTGGATAGTAGATCTAGATACAAAATTGAGGTTTAAAGGATTAGACTAGGGATTTTGTGCTGACACAAAGTGTTCCTAGACATTTTGAAGGTTTCCTATTGTTTTTTGAATATCAAGTAGAAAATTAGTAAGGAAAGTGTGAGGCTTCAAAAGAAGTGAGGAAAGAAAGAAGAAAGTCATGAGAGGCTTCAAACCGATCCCAACAAGTAGTGTAATCGTTTTGACATTAATAATAATATGTAAATAATGAAGAAATCTTATATAAATTTAATTACTTTTTGAACTATTTAATTTGAAATATTCAAAATTCTTCACAATGATTTTACAGAGCAACTTTGGATTAAACCATTAAGACAAACCACAACTGTTTTACTTATTCAAAAAATTATGTTATTTATTTATAATGAACAATAAAATGTATTTTTAGAAATTCCAAGTACTAAAGCACCAGATATATATAAAATATGGAAGCTTTCATAGATTTCCTATTTCATATTATAATAATGGATCCCTTTTTTAATATATTTTGATAAAATTTTTAAAAATGCCTATTAGTTTCACTCTGTCCGTTCGTTCGTCTGTACGTTTATTTACAAAACTTTTACACCATTTAAAATAGGGAACAAATTTTATTTAGAGAAGGTTTTGCAAAAAAAAATAATTTCACACAAAAACTACTTTCTGTAGCCCTACCCGTTAGGGAACTACAATCCCCCAAAATTGGAAAAAGCCCTATATTTAATTTGTTATAACAAGATTTCTTTTAGGTTAATTTCCAATATGAAAACCGTAAAAAACAGCTGCTTTTATAAGCTTCATAAATTTTTGAAACAAAAATTCATAAAGTTGCTCTACGGTATTAAAATTCACCGTTATGCATAACTGTATTTTTGCAAAATCTTTCGGCCTTCATATCTTCTGAACGGCGCAAGCTATAAACTGAAAATTTTGGGAGAAGTTAGTCTTCAGAAATTGTTACGAGTCGGATAAGAAAATTTTGTTGTTTTCTTCTTTGAGAGGTGTTAGGGGTCGAAAATTGAAATTTTCATATTTTTAAACATCTGTAACCTGTCAAAATTTTTTTTATTAATAGTAATATAGGTCTTAAAATTGAGGAAAGTGTCTCCAAATTTTGACCATTTTTGCTTGGATAGTAAAAATCTAAGTCAAATTCCAAATTTTAGAGGAAGTCACAATTAAATTCCTAAAATCTCAAAATTTTGAAAGGAGGGAAATCTTTCAGAATCATCATAAGTTCGCTTTATAAAAATTTGGGAACCTTACCCATTGAAGGGCTATCAGGACTTAAAAATTTTCCATTTTTATAAATCAGTAACTTAGTCATCAGTGCATAAATTCTCAAAATTAATCTCAATACGAAACACTGTAAAATTTTTAACATGTGTTTTTTTAGGAACCCTTGGTTTTTTTCATCACTTATTTTCCTTTTATGATTAAATAAAACGCGATTTTAAGCGATAGATGATAAATAATTGCTATATGCGCCATATGTTATCCCTATATATATTGTTGAAAGAGTGAATAAATCAAACTGTTAAACAGTATAATACATATTGTATCTTATTTTTTTTAACATTAGATACAATCATTTTATTATACGGATATGAGAAGAGAACAGAGGAGCTATGAAATAAAATCATTTCTTTCTGTCTAGTATACAAAAATAATAAAAAAACGAGGAAGATTATAGTTGCCCTTGTCAATCTTTAGATACCCGTGCAAACCCATTATGATGTATAAAATTAGATAAACCATTATTTATTTCCCTTATACTATTACATTTATTACATGGCAGCCCCCCGAAAATGAAGCCGTAACATTTTGAAATTTCATATAACATTTGAAGTAACATTTTGAAATTTCATATAAGTGCTCGATTTATTATATAACTAACCGTGTGTAATTTTCGTCGTCGTAGTATAATTAGTTTTGAAGAAATTCATATTGGTGCAAAAAAGTTGTATGGCAGCTCCCCGAAGCCTTGGTCCGATTTTAAGCAAAAACAATAGGGAACATAGAAATTGTCTAAAAATGACTTTGTGTGAATTTCAGATCTCTAAATTCAAAACACACGGACGGACGGACGGACAGACATACATAGCTAGATCGATTTACTTTTCTATGCTCAACCGATAAGTACCCTTGAAACTATATTTAGCTCGTCTAGATCAATGCGTTACAAACGGAGGAGCAAATTTAATATATCCGATGTTATATATGTATGCACGGGTATAAATATGAAATTCTATTAGAGCCTGCTGTTCTGTTATTGTTACATACTTTTTCTTATTACATTACTAGGTGATTGTTTATTTTCAATTTTCTGTTTTTGACAGTATTCTGACAGATGAAGAAATGATATTAACAATTCAGAATAGTAGATACAACAAAAAAAAAATAATATTTTTAAATGCGCCTAGTTATTGTATTTTTAACAACGGTGAAGTTCATAATAAATGAGAAAATATAGAAAAATATAAGAATGAATTTATTAACAATTTTAAAATATATGAATGTAAATAAAAAATATTTTATTTTTTTTTATTTTCTTTTGTAAAAATGGAAATAATTTATTCCGAAATCTATTAATTCGTTAGGAAAACATATGAAATGAAATAAATTGTTAAAAATATCCCTTTTTCAGAAGAATAAATAATTGGATTTTGTTCAACAAAAAATGTTACATTTTTTTCGAATTGAAACTTAAGATATTTTCTTTTATTTATTTAAATTTTCAGTTAAAGCTAAAATTAACTTAAGTTGAATTGTGTTAAAATTTCGAAAATTCTATTAATTCAAACAAATTCAAAAAAAAACTAAAAAAAAACCCAATTTGCAAATTATATCTTTAATAATTCCTTATCAAATTGAAAATTTTTCTGCTATACGTTACTTTCGCTATTTTCTTACAATTTTCAAAATGCTCTAGTTATCAAAAAACATAACCATTTTAAATTTTCTTATAAGCTACTGACATACTTCGTAATAACACCATATTATTATGTATTGATTTAGTATATAGTTCCCTATAATCAACTGAATATCAAAAAAGGTTTCCTGAAAAATTATCAATTCTGATTTAAATTTATAATTGTGCTTGTTTGAATTTTTTTTTTTTTTGGTTGGTTTTAGAATTTTTATGCAAATTTAATTAAAAATATCATCAGACCTATCATCAATTTTCCCATTTCAAATTTTAGCTAGATATATTGTGATATGTTTTGGCATTATTATATAGCAATTTCTTTTAACGTTCCAGAAATATTTTGTCTTTTCTGTTGAATAAATTTTCAAAAATTATATTTTCTCTCTTTACGGTTTACTCACTTTTTCATTTAAATTTTCCTATGAAATTAATAATTTAAAAGTTTTCCATTTTATTTTATCGAACACACAGCAATATTACATCACAACATCATATCTTGGATTTGTTAAGAATCAAATAAATAATGGAATGATTAAAATAGATTACGTTTCGTCAATAATAGTTTCTGTATAAATTTAAAATTTAAAATGAAAGGTACAATACGACTAACCTCAACGCACTAGTTTGATCCATAAGATAATGAATTCAATAAAAAATTATGGATTTCTATCACTAGTTAATTATTTGATTTGACAGCTTTTTATTTGAACGTCAGTAATTTAAATCAGTTAATCTAATCAGTTAATTCTAATTTAATATGCCCTACAATTTCAAAATCTACTTGTACAAGTACAATCAGTATTCTGAGAAATAATCTGGACAAATGAAATACAGGCCAGGCCAGCAACTTTTCAAATTACATTACAGGCAAATGCAATGTAGATAAATGGTACTTTTCTAAAAGATATTTTAGATTTATGGTTCCTATACTAGGATATTTTTCAAATTCCTTAAAATCAAATAATTAGCCTAATAATTTTCTAGCTTTTCGATAGTTTAGAGAATAGAAAGGTGTAAAGACGATAAATGAAATTTTATATTTTTTTTTGCAGATTTTGCAAAAGAATTTTAATAAAGGTAATTTTCATTTTGTAACTTGATTTCTATTGAATTTTTAATATTATTAAAATGCAACAAGCTACAAGAGCAAATTAATTTATTCGAAAATTTTATAATAAACAAAAACAAGAAAATTCGATGAAAATTGGAGAAAAAAAAATTAAAGAGGGAAAATTATTCATTTATTCAATTCTATGTATAGGTAGATTACTTTATTTTTATCTTGTTATTGCTTTGCTACCTAATTTTGCCTTGATTTTTGATTAGATTCCAATTATTTAATATACATTGATAGTGTCATTTTCGGTAGTTGCTAGGAAAAAGTATTACAATCGTAGATGAAATTGAAACCCATTTTAAGTTTACTGTTAAAAATTTAGAAAGTAGTCAAAAAATTTTCAAATTTTGTTGTTTTAATATTTTGTATACCTAATTTTTCAGTTTGATTAGAATAATTATTTCATAAAAATCTTTTTAATTTTGTATTTGAAAATTTTTAATATTGTCGAATTTTATAATAAACTTTTTGTAACTTTCTCTTGAATGTACATCCAATCTATTACAAACTAGTGACTTGAAACGTACAAAAAACGAACGATTTTGTCACTCAAATTATTATTACAATTAATTATATTTATATATAACTAGCTAATACCCGGTGCGCGTTGCTGCGCCTCTCAATGGAGGTTTAATTGAATTTGATGTTACTGCAAAAAGTTAACACAAAACTTCACACGGTTTACACATGTAAATTTTAAAATGTGTGAAAGCAATCTTTTTAAAACGATTGTTCTAGGATTATTCTAGTAATTTTTGAAAATTTCTGTAATTCAAAGCAGTACGAACTACTTTCCAAATTTTAACGTAATTTACTTCCAAAAAATTTTTTTGAAAAATCGCAAGACCGACTGTTAACAGACTCAACTCCATTTTCAAGGTGCTTCACACATATAAAACTTGAGGTAAACCGGTCAAATCGTTTCTACTTTAGAGTTAAGTAACGCAAAAATCTATTAAAAGCCACTGTGCCCCACTGGGTCAACGGAACTACACTTTCTCTTTGCGCAAAGCAGTATTGCGCAAAATTGCAATCACTCAAATCCAAATCACTCAACAAAATTTTTTTGGGGCTTTCTTTTTAGCCAAAGCAGTACTTCGCAAATTTTGACAATATTAGCTTCCAAAATTATTTTGACCAACCGTCGGGCCGACATGGGTTAACAAATTCCAAATCTGTTAATAGTGTCAACTCAATTCTCACAGGGGAGCACGTATACAAAATTTAAAGAAAATCGGTCAAACCGTTTTTAATTTAGAGTTAAGTATTGAAAAAACCTATAAAAAGCTGTTGACCCCAATGGGTTAATGCAAGTCAATAAAATTTTTTTCTGGGTTTTCTTTTTAGCCAAAGCAGAATTTCATAAAATCGGACAAAATTCGGACCCAACATTTTTTTGACACCCCGTCGGCCCAACATGGGTTAATAAATTCCAAAACTGTTAATAGTGTCAACTCAATTCTCAAGGAGCATCACGTATCCAAATTTTGAAGTCAATTGGTCGAACCGTTTCTAATTTAGAGTAAAGTATAGAAAAAACCTATAAAAAGCTTTTGGGCCGCAATGGGTTAATGGAACTCAACAAAATTTTTTTTGGGGATTTCTTTAAAGGTAAAGCAGAATTTCGTAAAATCAGACAAAATTTGGACCCAAAATTTTTTTTGACCACCCGTCGGCCCGACATGAGTTAACAAATTCCAAAACTGTTAATAGTGTCAACTCAATTCTCAAGGAGAATCACGTATACAAAATTTGAAGTCAATCGGTCAAACCGTTTCGAATTTAGAGTAAAGTATTGAAAAAAGCTATAAAAAGCTGTTGGGCCGCAATGGGTTAATGGAACTCAACAAAATTTTTTTTGGGGCTTTCTTTTAAGCCAAAGCAGAATTTCGTAAAATCGGACAAAATTTGGACCCAAAATTTTTTTTGACCACCCGTCGGCCCGACATGGGTTAACAAATTCCAAAACTGTCAATAGTGTCTACTCAATTCTCAAAGAGCATCACGTATACAAAATTTGAAGTCAATCGGTCAAACCGTTTCGAATTTAGAGTAAAGTATTGAAAAAACCTATAAAAAGCTGTTGGGCCGCAAAGGGTTAATGGAACTCAACAAAAATTTTTTTGGGGCTTTCTTTTAAACCAAAGCAGAATTTCGTAAAATCGGACAAAGTTTGGACCCAAAATTTTTTTTGACCACCCGTCGGCCCGACATGGGTTAACAAATTCCAAAACTGTTAATAGTGTCTACTCAATTCTCAAAGAGCATCACGTATACAAAATTTGAAGTCAATCGGTCAAACCGTTTTCATTTTAGAACAAAGAAGTTTAAATACTTGCACCACAGCCCCAACTTGGCGGTCCGTTAGAGCAAAATTTTTGGGCCACGATTTCTTTCCGTACCCAAAAACCCCTATATACAAATTTTCATGAAAATCGGCTGGGCAGTTTAGGAGTCTATTCGCTACATACAAACAAACAAACAAACAAACAAACAAACAAACAAACAAACAAACATACACACAAACATTCCCTTTTATATATATAGATAAAATATATTTGTCTAGAATGAGGTGTTGCAAACGCATTACGTTAAATGTGTTTTGTTGCATGTGTTTCATTAATTATAAAATAAATTATTAATGTTTTGTTAAATGTGTTTTATTTTAGAAAATAAAATGTTCAAAATTATTTTTGAATTAAAATTTTTTTTGAATTTGGTTTTTAAATGCACAGAACATTTTCAGGAAATTTTATATAAATAGTAAAGCATTTTGTAAACAAAATTAAGAAGACTATGCTTCACAGAAACATTTGTGAAGTAAATCTTAATTATTTTCAGTGAAAATCTGAAATCAATGCACGCTTTGTTGGATTGCTAGATTTGCTTTGCTTTGAAAAGCAAATTAACCAAGCAATGTAATAAAAGTATTTAATTTCAAAGTTTCCCTCATCTCTCGCTCATCACTGCATCTTTCCCTCATAATTCCTTTTAATTTTTTTTCTTTCTTTGGCTTCGGATGTACAATACCTGAGTTCGATGCACCATTAGAATAGAAGCCAAACAAAATATATTATTTTTTAACTTAATTATTAGAATAATTTTTAATTAGAAATAATTCTTAATTAGAAAACGAGGAAGAGTGTAGTAGAGTAGACTGTGTCAACTCTGGGATACCCGTATGACCGTAACATATACATTATATCATCCGATTAATTACTTTTGGCAAAATTTCAAACATACAGTTTTATTAGGTGTCGTGTAATGCTCATATAAAAGAAGAAGTTGTGTGGCAGCTACTCGAACCCTCTGCAGTAGACCAACCAAATTTTCCTGTAACTTTTGCCATTACACTAAACTATTTTTGGCAAAATATCTGACAGCTAGCTTCACTAGGTGTAATGTAATGCTCATATAAAAGAAGAAGTTGTATGGCAGCTACTCGAACCCTCTGCAGTAGACCAACCAAATTTCGCAGAAACGTAGGCCATTACACTAAACTATTCTTAGCTAAATTTCAGACACCCAGCTTCAGTAGGTGGAGAGTAATGCTCATATAAAATAAGAAGTTGTATGGAAGCTACTCGAACCCACTGCAGTAGACCAACCAAATTTTGCAGAAACTTTGGCCATAAAACTAAACTACTTTTGACAAAATTTCAGACACGCAGTTGTAATAGGTACAGAGTAATGCTCATATAAAACTATCCATACACTTGAGTCTATATCTAGCCCCCCTCCTTCTCTGCGTCACAAACGTAATAGCAAATTTATTATACCCTTTGACTATATAGTCATACGGGTATGAAGATCTTCTCTTAATTGACCTTCCGACATTCTGTGTTATATTTATAAACAATTAATTCAGCAGCAACTGCCAAATTTCCACCAAATAAGCCGATTAAATGCTATGATTTATAATTAAATAATTCAGCCGCGACCGCCTATTTTGCAACCGAATAAGCCGATTAATATATGTGATGATATAATTTCACTTAATTCTGACTTGTGATAACGAGTGTCCTTTTATTGGCAACCGTTTTTTAACTGAAAATATTTTAAGCTGTGATAAAAATGGACTTTAAAATTTTTCTGTTTTTAAGACTATGTGAATTTTTTTGGGAACAAAATTTGAAAACAAAATTATATTTTTAATTCTGTTTATACGAAAAAGTCAATTTGGAAAAACTCAATGCTAAATTACTAGATTTAAGTTGATTTTTGCTTTTAATTTTATTTTAAAAATTGTATTCGAGTTGTAATGGTATTCGAGTTCTACAGAGATTTCAAAGGTTCAATTTTTTTTACCTTTATGTATTAAAAAGGTGTTATAGTACAGGCAAATCGTTAATAAAATTTTATTTAAAACAAATATTGAAGGTGAAGAAGAGTTTCTAGAACGTAATAGATATTAAAAATCAAAACAAATTAAGAAATTACATTTATTTAAAGAATTTTTAATTAAAAAGACATTTTTACCTGAAAATTTTTACACTAACCTAACAATCCTTGATATATAGATAATGTAAATTTTCATATTAATATAAAGCTTAATAAAGAATCTAATATACAGGGAGTTTACATTTGTTAAAAAACGATATTAGAATATCAAAAATAATATTATTTGGTTATTTAATTAATGATAAATGATGCAATGATGCAATAGGATCCTGTTGGTGTAATAATCTATTACCTAGATGTCTAATTATTTTTGAAAATTTAAATTTTAAATAAATGAAGGACATTCATACTTTAAATAACAGTATAGTAAAACAAAATAGTGATTAGAGTATGAATTATTTGAATATTTTATAAATGATTTTGATTGATTTTAATATGGTAACTTTATTTGAAATACAAAGAAGGTGATTTTCAACGCTTTGAAAAGAAATTTTTCAATATTCGTATAATAGAAAACATAATCAAATTTCAATCAAATTATTTACATTTTTGATTTTTTTTATTTTAATACTAATAGCTATATTTAAAAAAAAATATCTATTGAATAAAACATGTTATATAGATATTTTGCTTATATTATAAATATTTATGGCATATATCAAGAAATTCCATTTCCATTGCTTTGTACTTCTTAATAATTTTAATCAAATCGCTAACAAAAGAAATTTCTAATATATCATAGCTTTTTTTGAAAATCATACGTTTACATTTTGATATAAAGACAAAACAGCGGATCTATTAAAATTCATATTTTATATTAAATAACATTCATGACGTACATTGGAGAATATTATTACTTAAACTAATAAAATGAAACATGAAAACTTATTGAAAGTTTTTTAACAAATTAGGAATAAAATAATTAGAAATTTTAAATAGTAATAAGTTTACGATAATCTGTGGTAGATTTAAAAATGAAACAAAAATGATATCCTGACGGAGATTTTCCAAAAATCTAATTTTAATCTAATTGTAATTCTTATGAATATTCAGAATTTTTTAACACATTTTCAAAACTTTTACACCTTTTGAAATAAAGTAAAGAAATTTTAACCACGGGTAGGTGTGATAAAAAATAATTTCGTAGAAGAACTATTTTCCGTAGTCCTACACGCTATGAAGCTACAGCTCAACAAAGCTGGAAGAAGCCCTATTTTTAAAGTGTTATAACTGTTAGGTGTATTTTCAATCTGAAAACGGCATAAGATAGCTGGTCTTATAAGCTTTACAAAAATATAATATAAATGTATAGGTTTGCTATAGGGTACTTTTGCAAAATTTTTGGCCCCGCATATCTCTTAAACAATTCAAGCTAGGGTCTTGAAATTTTGTGTGAAGTTAAACTATTATGAGCCGGATCCCAAAACTGGTTTTATTTAGGAGCTATAAGGGCTTGAAAATTTAAATTTTGCTATTTTTAAGCACCTGTAACTTGAAAACCTGTGCAATTTATCATTTATTTTTACATATTATGTTGAAGGTTTTCTCAAGTTTAAAAGCGGTTCTTAAAATTTAAAAAGTGTCTGTTAGTTTTAAACCATTTTGCTTAGATAATAGGATTTTAAGAAAAATTTCAAATTTTGGTGGAATTCACAATTTAGCTCCTAGAACCTGAAAGAGAGAGGTTAAGTTAGATCCTCGGGTATCACCAAAAGTTTGCTTAGTAAAAATTTCGGAACAGTCCTCACTGAAAAGCTATTAGGACTTAATAATTGAAAATTTCCCATTTATATAAAGTAGTAATTTAGTCATCAGAGTATATTTTTCAAACTCCAACATTATATTTCGCAATTGTTAACAGATTTTCTTGAGTGCATGTGATAATATTCTAAATATTGATTTCACTATTGGTCATAACAATAATGAAGTAACCAAATTATAATAATATTATCATTTATTTTTATACCCGTATGACTATATAGTCAAAGGGTATAATAAATTTGCCATTACGTTTGTGACGCAGAGAAGGAGGGGGGGGGGTAGATATAGACTCAAGTGTATGGATCGGATCAGAATCGAAAAAAAAATCGATTTAGCTATGTATGTCCGTCCGTCCGTCCGTCTGTCCGTCTGTCCGTCCGTTCGCACGATAACTCAAAAACTAAAGGAGCTAGGATCTTGAAATTTTCGCAAATTCATTTTTTTGCAATAGCCGTCATCGCTATATAAATCCAGCCATTTTGGTCCATGGGTTCGGGTGGCTGCCATACAACTTCTTTTTTTATATGAGTATTTCTCTGTACCTATTACAGCTACGTGTCTGAAATTTTGGCAAAAGTAGTTTAGTTTTATGGCCAAAGTTTCTGCAAAATTTGGTTGGTCTGTTGCAGTGAGTTCGAGTAGCTGCCATACAACTCCTTCTTTTATATGAGCATTACTCTATACCTATTAAAGCTGGGTGTCTGAAATTTTGCCAAAAATAGTTTAGTGTAATGGCCAAAGTTACTGCAAAATTTGGTTGGTCTACTGCAAAGGGTTCGAGTAGCTGCCATACAACTTCTTATTTTATATGAGCATTACTCTATACCTATCAAAGCTGGGTGTCTGAAATTTTGCCAAAAATAGTTTAGTTTAATGGCCAAAGTTACTGCAAAATTTGGTTGGTCTACTGCAAAGGGTTGGAGTAGCTGCCATACAACTCCTTCTTTTATATGAGCATTATATTTCACCTAATAAAGCTGGTATGTTTGAAATTTTGCCAAAAGTAATTAATGTTTGTAATAATAATGATATAATGTTTATATAACGGTCATACGGGTATCCCAGAGTTGACACAGCCTACTCTACTACACTCTTCCTCGTTATATATATTTTTATAAAAATAAATGATAAAATACTCAGTAAGAAACCGTATATAATTTTGAAAATGTGGTTTTTTAAGAACCGTTGGTTTTTTTCATCACTTGTTATTTTAATAGGGCGTTAATTCTTAGGGCTTAAAATATCGTTGGCATAGATTTTTATAGTTTGCCCAATAGTTTGAAACTCGAATATTTTAATATATTTGTTCAACTTTATAGACTAAGTTGAATTGATAAAATTAAGATTAAAATTAAAATTAGAATTAGAAATAATATAAACTAAAATTGAAATTGGAATTTAAATAAACTAGAAAATTAGGTTTTATTAAATAAAACCAATTAAAACTAAAATTGAGATAAAAATTAATTATTAAAAGTGAAAATTGTATTTTTTGATCAAAATATTGTAGATTGCATTCTATAAATAAAAGTTGACTGCTTCTAAAGATTTGTAATAAATTATTTGACCAAACAGCTAAGGCTCTATGGATATCATATATATGATATTGTTTAAAATTATAAAATTGTAAATTATTACTATATTAAACTGGGTAAAATTAAAATACATATTAAATTTGTCGATTCAGATTAGAATATTTTATTTGTAAGTAATGAATTATAATAATTTTTATGATTTTTTTTTATACTTAAATAAAAAAAAAAAAATTAAAAAAAAAACTAATTATTATGATAGTATAATATGTTTAGAGTTTGATTCAAAAAGCTTTTGAGGTCCAGCATTTAATTCACTGCACTATTCGTCTGATCAGGAAGAAAAATTAAAATAATATGTGTAAATAAATGTAATATATTAAATAAATTGTAATTTTTTTTATAAAAGAAATTAAGAAGTTACCAATTTTAATTTATATGTATCTAACCACATGACATTATTAGAATAAATAAGTACTTGTTTATTAATAAGTTTTGTAAATTATTTTTACAATTTTTCTGAGAAATTAAATTAATTTTTTTTTTGGCTTTCTATAATCTTAAAAGAACTTAATTTTGTCAAAGAAACAGTATATATTTATAAATTTTAAGTAATTAATTATTTTTAAGAAAATATTTATTTAAAAATTTATTTGATATTGGTCTCTTTGACTTTTCAATATATATGTAGTACCAAAAAACCTAGTATTAAATTAAATTAAATTTTATTTTAAAAATAAAAGGCTAATTTAAAACTAATTTAAAACTAAAATACAGTTGCCCTTCTACATTTGGGTGCAAGGGTTGGGCACGATGGCTGATTGAAGTGAGCTTTGAGACACACATAAGATTTATCATTTATAACTGTTATAATTTATAACACGAAAGCTTTATTTTGCACTTTATCAATATATCGCAGTGCTGTAATGGGGGCGCAGCCCAAACGTGTGAACTATACTCCAACTTTGTTGATTTCATCATATTTTTAGATTTTAACTAAATCTTTGTGTAGTTCACTTATAGTGGAATTTTTTTGCTGTTATATTAATCTGATGACTCAATGATTTTTTAAACTTTTCATCTATACTTTCATTATTTGTTCAACAAATTTATTTTGACATTAACGGGCTTGATTCCTTTAAATAAGCAAATGTATGCTGTGACTGCTTTCCTTAAAAAAAAAATATCGCCTGAACTGAAGTTGGCAGTAAATTTACTGCATTTATTGAGTACAGATTCAGTTCTACCCAATTTAATGAAAAGGGAAAACTATTGCTAATCTTATCCCGGTCTCTAGTCGTAAAAAGAGAAACTGCAAAAAGAGGCTTAATTTCTTTTCTTTTAGTATTTACTTAATTTCCTTACAGTTTTCCAGATTTTACAATACTTTTAAAACCAATTTTAAGACACAACCAAATTTAAAATCAAAATTTTGTAAAATTTAAAAATGGCGATCCCTATAGCAAATAAAAAAAATTTAAAAAGAAAATTTGTTAAATTATTTTCCAGATTTTTCTTAAATCCTAAAATAAAAATGTGACAAAAAGGAAGAACTAAATAATGATGTGTATGTATGTGTTGAAAACAAAAAACGTTCTACAAAAGAAAAATTAATAAAAACTTACCATTATTAGCCATTTGGGAGCATTAAAAATTAATAGAATAAAAGTAACTTACATTTTTTCTTTCGTAATAAAAACTTTGCCAAAAAAAAAAAAATTTAAGTGTTAATACAAAAACTTATAGAAAAAATTGTGGTAAGAATGAAAAGATTTTCTTTTTTTTTAAAAGAAATGGGAATAAGAGGAAAATAGAATTAATTTGAAAGGAATTCTAAGGATTACAATAAGGAATAAGTCCAATAAATACATATATATGTATATATGAACTTTTCTACTCTTGTTATATTATTATTATACACACATTTCAAAATTTATATAGAGGTATCAAACTACCCATCTCTAGCTGTAATCAATCACTTTTATTGTAAGGATATTTTTTGCTACATTTTTTGATACATTGTGGAAAAATTGACTTTTTGTTTTGATAACAATAGGAATCTTCTTCTACTTTTTGACCACTATACAGATATCTGTTCGTTTCAATAGTTAGAGAACTAAACCTAATATTCTAGCTACGATGGGAAGTGTAGTTGGTAAGTCATACTATTAAACAACCCAAAGACTACCAACTAAGGCGTTTATGAAATTGTACCCATCTCTGTAATAACAAAAGGAATAATAACTAAAGGAATTAAATAAGAATATAACTGTAACTATTACCTATCATTTTAAAAAATTTAAATTATTTCAAATGACAATTTCATGAGGTGAACTGAACTATTAAAAGCCAATGTCGAAATCAATGATTCTCATAACGGAACTTTTAGATAACATTTTTTGTTTTGAATGTTAATTGATTTGAGATTTAAGGTCCCAATCTATCCTGACTTAAAAAATAAAAATTTTGTTCAATTTTTTTATTAAAGTACTATTTTAGTTCAATCAGTTCTTACAAACTCAGAGTATTTGACAAATTGAATTGTTTTCATATTTCACTGATTTCTGTATTTAGATTTTTTGTAAATACTGAAATTACAGCTCATTTTCCTTTTCTTTTCTCATCAAACATAATTCTGTTGTTTAATTTTATTTAAATAGCCAAACCTATACGGAAAAATTAAATCTATACATATTATACATATATACTATACAGTACAGTTTGGAAAATAAAGAGAAGGTATAAGAAGTTGCATATAAATTTAAGAGCCCACTCATTAAGTTACATAAAAATATAAATAGCGTTGGTTAATAACTAATGCATGAAGGCGTTTGTATGTTTTATATTTAATATTTGCAATCTTTCCCAAGTTTTCATTAATTAAATATCTGTTAGCAATTATGTTTTCCTTATAAAATTTTTTAGCAAATTTTCTAAAAATTAAAAAAAACGAGCAAGAGTGTGGTAGAGTAGACTGTGTCAACTCTCGGATACTCGTATGACCGTAGTATAATGGCCAAAGATTCTACAAAATTTGGTTGGTCTACTGCACAGACTTCGAGTAGCTGCCATACAACTCCTTCTTTTAAATGAGCATTACACTACACCTAACGAAGCTGGATGTCTGAAATTTTGCCAAAAAAAAAACAGCAAAATTTGGTTGGTCTTCTGCAGAGGGTTCGAGTAGGTGCCATACAACTCCTTCTTTTATATGAGTATTCCACTACACTTAATAAAACTGTATGTTTCCAATTTTTAGCAAAAGTAATTAACCGGATGATTATAATGTATATTTTACGATCATACGGGTATCCCAGAGTTAACACAGTCTACTCTACTACACTCCTCGTTTTTTATTATTAAAGATATTTTAATATAAATTAAGAATTAAGATGCGTACAAATAACTGCATACATGCGTAGGTTTTATGAAAGAGAGCCTTCAAAATTAACTTAAAAATCAAAAAAAAAAATTAAATTAAGGACAACTGATTTTAAAGATTACAGTTTTTTGAACAAGACACGATTTTGCTTTTATTGTAAAAAGTTCAAATCTAATCTTTATTTCAGAAAATTTACGTACCTCTCTAATCACTTTTTTAGTCTGTATATAATTGATTTGAAATTAAAGCATTTTAACTTTTATTTCAACTTTTATCGAATACGCTTAAAAATCTTAATGAAAATTCAATTTTATCAGGTTCTAATTAGTAGATCTGATATGAAATATTCCCAAGTGATTTGAAGCGTATTATAATTTTACAGATACAGCTAAGGGACACTTACTAACGAATGTAATCATATACAGCTATTTAATTTAATATAGTTATATAGGACTTAGTACCTATAAAGTTAGAATTATAAAAAAATAAAAATAAAATTAAAGAATTTTTTAAGACCCCAAAAAGATTCCAAAAGATATTTATCAGCTTTTATACTCACGCAAACATGGAAGTAAAAATTGAAATATTTTATCCATTGGCTTTTATTGACTCTTCGCTTCTGTCTTTTCTTCGCTACCTTTATAACATTTTCTTTCAATAATATTTGTATAACTACTAATTCCCATTCTATATAATATTATATATATGAATATGTATATGTATATGATAATCTAAATATAAATTTTTTTAGCTGTAACTCAATAGAAATAAGCCTCTTACAAAAATTCTTTCTTTCCTTCTTTTTACACGTTTTTTTTGACAAGTTGTTTTGGGAATTGCATTACACCCTGTAAGTGTTTATTCTGGGAGAAAAAAAAAAAATTGCGTAATATTCCCCGTAAAGATTTGACACACAAAATACTAACTTTAGTTGCCGTCAGAAAGTAAAATCGATTGGCATTTAAGTGAATTTGCACGAAATTCTATTATTGCTGCTTTGGTTACTTTAAAAATTAAAATTCAGATCGCAAAATGAAAATAATTAATATCTAGAAAGTTTAAGTAGTTGATCGGTTTTACTGAAATTTCAATATTAGAAAGGTGTAAGGAAAATTAGCATGGCATTTAAGAGAATTTGCTATAAAATATTTCCCAGTTATTCTATTAAACTAAGTTTCTGGTAATCCTACTAATTAAATTATTTGAGTTGGAAAAATTTTATTTGTACTTACTGCATTTAAGTTTAATAAGCTAAAGTTCTTTACCAACTTTATTATCATTATGTAGGGTGTGTACCTGAATATTTTATTACAACTAAATGCAAGATTAGATAAGGTCCAACATAGCATATAACATGTATAAATAAAATACTTAAATATTTTTTAAGAATAGTTGCATTAACCAAATTCTACTTCTTAAAAATTTTAAAATTTTTTTACTAATTAACCTTTTTACACGAAAGTTTCAGAACAACTAAAAGCTTAACAATACATTAAAAGGCAATAAAATACTTAATAGATGAACACCGGTTTAGATACGTTTGATTTTCATTTTTGCCAGTTTGTTTTCAAATAAGCATGTTGGTCTACTAAAGCCGACTGGTCCACTTTAGCCGGCTGGTCCACATTAGCCAACTTTACTCTATATTTTAATTGTCAATTATTTGATAGTTAATCGTTTGATTAAAGTATAAAAGCTGTGTTGAGATTTCATGTAAATTAATGCAAGTAAATTAATTAATACATTCCTTTTTTAGTATATTATATATCTTATAATCTTATGTATCTTTTGTTAAAACCTTTGCTTTAATTTAAATTCATTGTGTGCGTGGTACTTAATTAAAAAAAATAGCATTGCCCCTGGTGTATTTAATTACCAAATTTTGAAAAAAGTTAATTTTATTTAATAAACTAAAATCGTAGGTTCTACAGGTACTTATCTTTAAACAAGTACTGTCAAGTACAATCTTTAATACTGACTTTTGTCAAACAAATAGGAAATTTTTAATTTGTAAGCCCTAATGCTCTTGAATCGGAAAGGCTCCGAAATTTTTTCTGTGCAAACTTATTCTGATTCTCAAAGACCGAACTTCATACCAAAAAATTTCAGGTTAGAGGAATTAAATTGTGATTGGTCCCAAATGTTGGATATTTTTGGGGCTATTCTATGAGCAAAAATGGTTAACAATTAAGTGATATTTTCTTCAATTTTAAAGCAACTCATAACCTTTAAAATATTATAGTGGAAATTTAATCTATGTATATTACTAGAAAAAACTTTGGACAGTTATTCAAGTTACAGGTGTTTTAAAATAGCTAAATTTCAATTTTTGACTCGTTATAGCTCCTAACGGTGGGTGTCACAAAAAAAATTTCAGAAATCAATCATACTAATTTCATATAATCTAACTTCGTTAAAAGTTTCTAGTTTTTAGCTTCAGCCGTTCGAAAGATATAATGAGTGTACAATTTTGTAAAATTAATATAATTGTGTAAAGCTTATAAAATTATCTGTTAGGTTACCGTTTTCAGATTGAAAATATTCTTTATTAAACTCTTGTTATAAGAATTTTAATAAAACGGTTTTCTGAATTTTGCGGAGTTGCAGTTTCATAACGGGTTGGCTTATAGAAAAAAGTTCTTACATGAAATTTAATTTTTTTTGCTAAGTATATCTGCAGTTTATATTTCGCTTCCTATTTTCAAACGGTGTAAAAGTTTTGTAAACATACGAACAGACGAAGAGAGACCGGACAGAGTAAAAATTTACAGGCAAATTTTTGTCAAAATTTTTTTTAAAATGTGTCAAAATGATGTTTTATTTTTGGAATTTTAATTTTTTGTTTTTTTTTGCGTTAGGAAGGAGGAAGCGGAAGTAATTTTAATGAATAAATTTAAAATTTTAAATAAAACATCTATTTTTATTTAATTAAACTCAAGAAAGAGAATTATTTAATGCAGATTAAATAAACGTTGTTTTCCGTAGCTAATAATAAATATTATTTAGTTCATAAATTTCTTTCAAGTGGGAGAATTGTCAAAAAATGGGTAAAATCTGATGAGAAATTGAAAATAATTATTATTATACCTACTCTTTATTATCAACTTAATGTAGATATTGGGTTTAAATATTTGTCATCAGGCACTATAGTGAATAGAAAGTGGATAAAGAAGAAACAAATATAATAACTGTTTTTAATCAACTTATAATATAAGTTTAAGTTTATTTTTTATATATTTCCATGAAATTGGAAACCCATTGCATGTTATTTTAAAGACTCTGTATTGAAATATAATTTCCTTGATAATATTTTGAAAGTTTAGGTTCTAGCTAATTGGTGGTAATTCGTCAGCATTATAATAATCTTATAGATAGAAGTTTCTAATGCTTTTCGAAATTCAGCAGTAATAAATTATTAGAACCTTATAATTTTAAAAAATATCAATCTTTAAAAAATTGAAAATACAATACTTTACCATGACACATTTAAAATGAAATTAACATATTTTATTAACAGAAAATTTTAAAATAAACTATTCAAAATTTTAAGTTTTGCATGTATATTTGAATGCAAATTTCAAAATAAATATTTAATTTTTTAATATATCTTAGAAATCACTTTTGAGTTATAAACAACAGTATTGTAAACACTTTCACTTAGCGATAAAATTTTTCACATCAACACCTAGTATAATATACGTGTAACTCGGATGCAGTAAGTAAAGTGTTTACTTTCTTTTGTTAATGTTCAAATGCTATTTTAATAAATTCAACTGAAATTCAATTCAGAAATATTAGCAATTATATCATAAATAAAAAGTACTTTAGATATATAATAGGTTAATGTGTTATTCAAATTGTGTTATACGTCCGGAATAAAAGTTTTCATCTGTCAAATAACGGGTTTTCCACTTCAAATTTATTCTGAATATCATATTAAAAATTTTCAGTTGAATAATTACTTTTAAATAAGGAATGAAATATTTTGTGGTTATTATCGAATATTTTTAAATTCGATAAAATACCTTTCGAATATTATTTAGTATAAAACATGGCAGAAAATTTTTAATGAAAAATTTAAATACTTTAATTGACAAAATATACAAATTAAAGAACTATTTATTTTTAAGCTGACAGTTATTTTTATCAATACACAAAACTTGATAGAATGGTAAGGTATTTGGAAAACTCAAATGTATTTCGAAATTTCTCAAATAAACGAAAGATCTTAATTATTGATCTATCTTTATAACTTAAAAGGAATTAAATTTTGAACTCAAAATGAATACTTAAAAGCACAAGGGAAGAATTTAATTAACTTAAGATTTCTAAAATTTTTGAGTTTATAAACCGAAACAATAGTTAAGAAACTTCAGACTGTAATATGTATATATGTAATAATGTATTTTTGGAAATATTTTCAAAAGTGTAAATACATAAACATGACATTCTATTTTGTGTTCATTGTTTTATATTGTCATATTGTGAATTTTTATTGATGAAGTTTGAAAAAATCTACATAAAATCTATAAGAAGGGAATTTTAAGACTTTTTAAGGAAATTTTTAAAAGGAAATCTTGAAAATTTAAGGAAATTTTTATTCTTATCTACATTTTATTCATTGATATTGATATCATCTTAATTGTTTTTTTTAAATAATTAATTATGAAAATTGATCTTAAAAAAAGAGAAGACAAAAACAAATACGAAATTCAAAACGATTTTAATTTTCAGTATAAACGTTTGTGCAAATTAAAAATGATTTTTTTTAATTTTTTAACCGAAAATCAAAGCTTACTTTGATTGTTTTTGAATATTTTTTTAAATTAATATGTTGCCAACATGATTTGTTCATTTTGTATTTAAAACATTTATTTTGAATGAAAGTTCTAACTTAATCTTTACTGGATACTGATGAAAAAAAAAATTAAACTCTGGGACTCTACAATGACTCTTTGTGCAATAGCAGAAGGGTTTTCGTAGTTTAAATAATTATTATGAAATGAAATTTTAACACAAATAAAACAAATTTCTGTACTTTGATTATAATAAGAATTGAAGAAATTGAAAAGAATGTATTACAAACATATGTATCGAAATAAAAATGCCCAAAATATCTGCGAAAGTCTTGTAAACTCCATGTGACTTAAAAAAACTTATAGTCCCAATTTTTCTTCATCAACTATAAAAAAATAATAAGAAAATTAAAAAAATACCATGAAAACAAAGAAGAAAACTAAAAAAAGTTTGCATATAAAAAATAATAATGTCAGATTTATTATTTACAAATTGACAAATAAAATTTGATTAAATAATATTTTTCATTTGACAAAAGTTTTTTTAAAACATAAGACCCTTTGTATGACATTTCTTCACTCGTGTTTACGCTTTATGTATTGTGGAAACAGGAGGTGCAATATCTTGTTAAATGACAAATACATATAATAACCTATCCAGGTAGCTATCTGTCAAACTAAGTTAAATATATTGAATTATATGAAAGACGCAGCCATGTCGCAGCCATTACGAATTCATTAAAAAATTTATTTAACTTTTAACATTTTTGCTTCTCTACCTATTTAAATGTCAAATAACTGAACTTTGAAAATCCTTTTTATTGATAAATAAAAAAATATATCAGAATTAAAAATTAGTAAAATTATTAATTTTTTTTCTATTTTGTGTTAAATAATATCAACCCATTATACAAAATAGCTATACAATAAACTTTAAACTTATTGTATATTTAATATTTATGTTAATATTTTTTAATTCATGAAATTTGTAAACAAAATAATGTCAAAAAACACTGTCATGTACATTTCATTGCTGACACACCTTTGTTGACTACGTAATGGGAACAAAACAAGAGCGTCATTATACATCGAGCTATAAAGCTTGAACGTAGCTACTCACATAATTATTTAGATAATTATTAGACATATGCAATATTCTGAAATACATATTTTCCAAAATTGTATCTATTTTTGAAAAAATGTTTATCTAATTTATAAGATATTATGTGGAAAACTTAATATAGCACCCACGCTTACTAAACAACTTGCAATATATTTCTATTATATTATATATGAATGGTTTATTAAATATTTGTGTCAACATAAACATATTAATTACAACATTATTTTATTTTAAATATAAATATTTTAAAAACACTTTAGGTAAAATATTTCTATTTTATATTTTCTTTACAAATGTTTTTTTCTAGCAATTATAACATAAGTAAAATAACGATTTTTTAAAATCTTCTATTATCCGTTCAAAATAAAGCGTTTCCTAGATAAATTATTTCAAATATTTGTTTTTGTTTTTCTTTTGAATTTTTGCTTTTGTAAAAAGGAAAAAAAATAAAAAAAAAAAATTCAAAATTTATTGTGTAAACGAAAGGAGTAAAATTCAAATCACGTCAAAAAGATTTACAAGAACTTATACTCCTCTTATGCGGAAAATATTCGATACAAGAAGAAACAAAATGAATTCCATATAATATATAAAGAAGTATTAATATATAATATACAAGTAGTGTTGACGGATTTTGTATTTTCTATTATTTGCTTGAATAATTTTCTAGTTTTTTATTTATTTTTTCGTTTTATTATGTATATAATATATATTTCGAAAATTAATATTTATATAATACAACAATATATTATATAATATGATTTTATATACTTTAAAGTATATACAATGGATAAAAATGTCAGAAGTATTTTAGACTTTCTTTTATTTTCTTATGATCGCATTATAAATTAGTTTATTTTTTGCATAATATTTTATTATTTAAGATGGTATAAAAAGTAGAAAATGTATTATATCGAAGATGGTAAACAGACGACATCTTATTAGATGTATCTTAAGGATATCGTATCTTTAAGTTAAAACCGAATTCTATTATGTCCCATTGAAAATAGTTTAAATTAGCTTTAAGAAAAGTAAATTTATTGGTTATGCATCATTTGATAAAAATTAATAAAAGAGTAAATTTATCAAAGAATTGGAAATATACTTACGATTCTTAAAGTGTTTTTTTTTCAAGAACTTAAAAACAACATTTATTTAACTTATATAATACTACTTTCAGCATAAAGTATTCCAAAATATTTTTATTAAAACAAATATTAATTTAAATTATATTACATCAATTACGGGTACGAATATATACATAGTTTTTGAGCTACGACTACAATATCAAAAATAATTATTGCACATTTTGGGGTTCGAATCGATATCAGGGGTACTCCCTTTTTCCAAAATTTAAAAACAAATAATAATTTTACATATAAACTACATTGTAGTATACTACATTGTAATATAACTACACATATTAACCTGATTTTGTAATCATAGTCCCGAGAGCATACATTAATTCATAAATACTATGGAAAAAGCGTCAACTTTAATTTTTTAACCAACTTAAATATGCTTCCTAATACAGAATCTCACATAATCGACAAATATATAAATACATTTTGTTTTACACCTAATATGTTAATTATATATTTTTAAATTATTACACTTAAATCATGAAGATCGACTTAAATATTTTAGTATAAGTATACAATTTTAGTTATATGATATTATAACTGCCATTAAAATTTAGTAAAGGGGATTAAGATTTGATGGGTCATAACTTCCAAAAATAACTTATGATATAAAACTGAGTCAAAGGTCCCTTAGGGACTTATGTCCCATCAAATGAGATTTCGTTTAGGGACTTATGGAAGTTATGACCATCAGCGATTTGATCATTATTTGAATCAAATATAAAATTTTAAGATTTTACAAAGTACCTACAAATTAATTTTAAGTTCTTATAGAATGTTGTTTCTAAATCCGATTTTGCATGATCTTACCTAAATATTTTTGAATGTTACATTTTTGTTTTTAAATATCTATAATTGATAACCCGTAATCACAGTGAAAATTACCTATAATTAGGCTCTGCTATGAGAAAGTGTTCAAAGTATTAACTAAGTTTTCATTTATAAATTCCAAAAAAAATCGTTCTGAGACAGGTGCCCATTCACAAATTCATAAAAATGATTGAAGTGAATGACAAAATATTATAATACAGAAAATATAAAATATAAATGTACCATAACAAAAGACTCTTTTTTTTGTCATAGCACTCTTTAAAACTGTTCATTTGATGTTCAAAAGTCTCAAAACGTTTAATAACTTTTTTTTATATAGATAGAATGTTGATTACCTCCCGATAAATTTGTACAAAAATACGTAGAAGTCAAATTCATCTTTGTTTTGTTTTTTATTCAAACAGAAAGTTACTTTTCAGTAGTACCAACTTTTGAGTATTAGATTTTCATATGTCAAAAGCTTACCAACGTTCTATACTTTGACATAATTAAAAAGTTTTTAATATATTATTATATCAAAGTTCAAATATATGTAGATTCATATAATATGTTTCAACATTCAACCCCTGTCTATAATATTAAAAAAATAAATTATTTACATCAGTTTCAATATTTGGTATCTTCTCGAACAAAGTGTAGATAATAATAAATCCTAAATATTCATAAAGATAATTAATTTAATTTAAAATTTATTGTTAATTTTCAGTTTACTTGTGAAAAAACTTTATACTGTTATAATAATATAATGTTATAATTTTAATTTTAAATAATATTTTCAAGTACTTATGTAGTTCAATTAAAATTGTTCATAAAACTACAATTAAGTATTTTCCTTTGAAGTTGTTTTATATTATAAATTTCAATCAAAGTTTTCTCAATTAAATTTTATTAATGTCATAGTAATATTTTTTCGAATAACTTTATAATTCAAGAGCAATAAAAATTTTAAAAAAATTATTTTTAAAATAATATAATTTTGTGAAATTATGTACACGCTCATACATAAAGTATATGGCACACTTTAACAAAAGACATTTATTATAAAAAAATGTTTAATTAAAATCAAGTTCTTGTTAAAAAATTTATTCCATCATGGTCTTAAAGTTATTCGTTTGGAATATTATCAAGTTACCAAAATAAAAAAAACTAACTCAGAAAATACTTATTTCGGATCTAATACTTAATAATAATTGAAGGCTGGGTGGCATTGTGGTTACGGTGCCGACATTGGATTTGAAATGACTAGATTAGAATCCGAGTAAAAGTGAAAAATAACTTTTATCTGGTTTTCAAAATCGACTCAAAGGCTGGAAATTGAGTTAACCAATAATTAATAATTATATATCTTAAATAAAAAATTGCATATAAACAAATAATTTAATTTAATAGTATAACTCACAGATATAGATAAATGCTTTTTACTCCAATAAAAATTTATGGAGTTTCTACATGTTACAAGGCATAGCACTATCTCATGTTTAAATTGTATATGGAACCCATTCAGATGAATTCAAATAATAAGAATATAATATGTATCCTCGTTTCAACACATACCTATGGCATAGACAGGTTTATTAGCTCAAAAGTTGAATAGCTACTACTAAAAAAAACAATTCATCTGAATTTATGTTGTTTTAAAATTGACTTTTAATGGGAACAAAGATACTGCACATAATTTTAATTTCACTGTGGGGGAAATGTTTCCCAGAACCCTTTCTGATTTCTCTAAATATCACGTATTTAATAAATCTAAATGTTAAAATGCGATTTACAATAAAATCTTTTGATAAATGTGTCAAAAAATGTGTTTTAAAAAACATTTAACTCAGCTATTTAACATAGACACTTTAACATTTAAAAAGTCCTTTTGTAAAAAATCCTCTATGATGGTATCAATATTTCATCGAATATTAGAAAAGGTTTAAAAACGTTTCAATTAATTATTTGAAAACCAGTTGTATATCATATGTCATAATTTTGTCATTTATAATATATTTCCTATTTAATTTTATTTAATTATATGAATATAATACAATACAATTGTTGTCAAATCATTTATTGAATATTAAATAAAAACATTGTTATTAGTTTATTATTTTAACTGTTTTGTTCTACATCAAAATCAAATTTGAAATTGATAATTTTGCCCTTTAATAAATGCCAATATTCAAAAACTTAAAAAACGAGGAAGATTATAGTTGCCCTTGTCAACTTTTAGATACCCGTGCTTACCCACTAACCGTTATTTATTTATAATATATAACGGGTAAGTTAATTTTTAAATATCATAAATGCTATTAGGTATAAAAAAAAATATAAAAAAGTAAAATAGTTAAAAAAAAAATTAACTTATCCCATAATTTTTGCTTAAAAAAAAAATTAAATTTTTAATTCATTATAGGTACAATAATTTTTGGTTAAAAACAAAAAAAAAAAAAAAACAAAAAAAAATAGCCCACCCCAAAAGTTGGTCCGAGCGATGTCCGACTTTGCCAACTAACTTGCCCTATTACTTTACCTGCCCAGTTTTAATTTTAACCTCGTAGCTTCATTAGATTCACAGTTATCGAATTGACAACTTTGTATGGGAGCTGCCCGAATATGGGGTCGTAACATTTTGAAACTCCGAATTAGTGCTCGATTCTTTATATAACTAACAGTGTGTAATTTTCATCCTCGTAGTATACTCAGTTTCCAAGAAATTCATATTGGTGCAAAGAAGTTGTATGGCAACCCCCCGCAAATGAAGCCGTAAAATTTTGAAACTTCATATAAGTGCTTGATTCATTATAAAACTAACCGTGTGTAATTTTCGTCTTTCTAGAATAATTACTTTTGAAGAAATTTATATTGGTTTAAATAAGTTGTGTGGCAGCTCCCCGAAACCTTGGTCTGGTCTTAACCAAAAAGAATAGGGAACCTTAAAAATGTCCAAAAAATGTTTTGTGTCAATTTCAAAACTCTAGCTCTAATTTTTCAATTCTATCTCTTGTAATTAATTTTTAATTCACGAATATATTTAACCTAAGCAAAGTAAGCATCATATAATCATATTGATAAAATGATTCATTCAAAATATTACACATATACATATTATATGAATATACATATATAAATTATTTATGAAGCCATTTACTTAAAAAAATCTTTGTCTTCTTTTTTGCTTATCTTAAAAAAACTACGCATCATTTAAATAATATGAAATTCTAACTCGTTATCTATTCAAAAAAAAAAGTAAACAAAAAAACAAAAACAAACAAAATTCATATAATTTCATATTAAATACACGGTGCATAGCAAATTTTCAAATTTTTATATGAAAATGTTGGAGTTAAAAAAGTTAGCTGTTCGAGAGCTACCCGAAGTTTTGGTCCGATCTTAACCAAAAAAAATAGGGAACCTAGAAATTGATTGAAAATTATTTTGTGAAAATTTCAAAACTGTAGCTCTTTTAGTTTTTGAGTTATCGTGCTGACACACAGACGGACGGACGGACGGACGGACGGACGGACGGACGGACGGACGGACAGACACACATAGCTAGATCGACTCATTTTTCGATTCTGAGCCGATACGTACCCTTGACACTATATCTAGCTCGTCTAGATCGATGCGTTACAAACGGAGGAGCAAATCTAATATACCCGATGTCATATATGTATGCACGGGTATAAAAAGTTACTAAATTTTTTAACCTAAATCAACTTTAACTGTCAGTAACATTAAATTTTATTTAAAAAAACAATATTAAAGAAATTAAATAATCAAAACATAACATGAAGATATTAATCCTCGTGTTGCTATTTACTGTGATCATGTTCATTTGATACGAATCATTCAGATGTCAAATACCAGCAACTTAATATTATAAATATTATAATTCCATATTTTATAAAAAAAATTAAAATTTTTTTTTTTGCCAAAATTAAACCAACAACAACAGCACAAACAAAACCAACTGAATTGAAAAATCAATCGAATAAATTTCAAAATTATTACGTAAAAAAAACAAAATGTAAATTAAAATTGATTTTTCAAATTTAAATAAAAAACGTGAGATAAATTAATTAAGAAGAGTGGTGGAGAGTAGACTTTGTCAACTCTAGGATACCCGCATAAACTTAATATAGACACTATGATAATCCAGTTAATTTCTTTGAACAAAATTACAAATACACAATTAGATTTTCAGTCATACATAAAATAAATTATAAGTTAAATGGCAGGTCTTAGAACCTCTTTCACTATACCGACCATATTTTTTTTAGAAGTTGCCAATTTAAATTTGCTTCGGTTGACATAGAGTAAAACTCATATTAAAAAAGAAGTTGTATAGCAACTACTCGAACTCGTTGAGCAAAATGGCTTATTTTAAATAGTAGTGACGGCTCATTCATAAAAAGGAAGTTTTTCAAAATCCAATTGCCTTTTATTTTTTGAGTTAACGTACAGACGACTGGACAGACATACATAGCTAGATCAAGATATTTGTCGGTTCTGATCCAATCCATACCTTTGAGTCTATATCTATCCCCCCTCTTTCTCTGCGTCACAAACATAATGACAAATTCACTATAACCTTCGAACTTACGTTCATACGGGTATAAAAAACATAAAATCATTATAATTCTGAATAAAATTTCAATTTTCACGTAGGTAAAATTTTTTAATTTTAATTATACAATTCTAAGAAAATTTAAATAAATATATATATATATTTTTTTTTTTTAATTTCTTTATTAGTTATTTTATACTATAAAATAATTACAATAAATATTTTTCCTCTTTATTTTTTTGTTTTGTTAAAATTGTTTTAGCACTGTTTTAGATTCATTAAAATATTTCAAATTAAAACAAACTATAAAAAGTAAATTAAGTATACAAAGATTATATCAATAAAAGTATTTAAAATTAAAACAAATTATATAAAGAAAATAAATTACTTATATAACGAAAATTAAATAACAAAATTAAAATATATGATCAAAATCCATTATGTATTAAATAGTGTATTAATATTTTTTTAAATTTATCCAAATTGTCTATTTCCCGAATTACAGCTGGTAACGCGTTGAAGATGAAGGCCTTTGTAAAATAAATTATTTTGTGTGTTGTTTCTTCTGAAAAGTGGAAGTCTGAACATGCTTGCTGATCTTAAATTATAATTTACTGTTTCTCCGACATAGCTAATAAATCTCGTTAAATATTCAGGTAACATGCTGTGCTTCATTTTAAAAACGAAGATTAATACATTAAAATCCAGTCTCTGCCGTACAGACATCCATTTCAATTTTCCCATCATATATTGCACATTTGTTCTCCTACTACATTTTAATATAACACGCATCGCTTTATTCTGTAGGATTTGAAGTCTGTCTTTCTTGTTTTCATTGCATAAGAACAAAAAGATGCACAGTAATCAAAGTGTGGTAAAATCGTTGTGTTATATACAGTTTTTGCACATTTACAGTCAAGAATTATCTTATTATTTATACCCAAAAAATCAGTTTTTTTGTTCATTTGTTTTACTATTTGTAACAATTCGCTTTTGTTTATTTCTTTAAACTTAAATCTGTTTTGATGTTCTTCGATCATGTTTATATATTCGACAAAATTAATGCTTCTAGCTATATCTTCGATACTGCTTATAAAAGATTTATTCAATTCATTTGCTATTTGAAGTGGTTCTTTAAATTCAATGTTGTTTATAAAAATGTTTTCTATTTCTTGACTTTTTGATGGCTTTATTATATACCTTTGAAGTGATTTCCACATTGACTTATTATCACCCTCGCAATTTTTTAGCTTATTTTCAATGAATTGATTTTTAGTTTTTGTTATGACTTTGTTATATTTATTTCTTGCCTTTCTATATTGTTCCCAGCTTACGGAATCATTTACCAATGAAGCTCTTCTTATGCTGTAGTTTTGTCATTATTAAGAAATCTCAATTCATTGGTGAACCAATTCTTGTTTTCTAAAACCAACACGAAATTTTTTCCTAAATACTTCAGTACCTTTTTCGATAGTCCTCTTAAATATATTTGCAGATAGACTTAATTCTTGGATTTGACAGATATTACTTAAATTTCCAGAGATCAAAAAGTTTTTAAATCGTTCAGTATTTATTTTTATTGTATTTATTTCTGTGAATTTAAATGTGTTTTGTTTCATTGCATTTATAAGAATTATTATTGCTTGATGATCTGCAATTTTACAATCGACTTTATCTTCTACTTTTATTCTATTTCTTTCTGCACAACCTGTCACTATATAATCAATCAGACTTGTCGAGCTTGGCGTTATTCTTGTTGGAAACGTAACTATCTGATTTAAATTATATAGTTCAATAACTCTTTTAAGTTTATTTTTGTCATTGTTTTCAAGAAACCAATTTACATTAAAGTCACCGAATATTATATTTTTGTTGGATGGTATAATATTATCTTCAAGCCATTGTTCAAATATTTCACAAAATTCATTGCACCCGAAGTTAGTTGGTGACTTGTATAAAACAGTAAAGTACCAAATTTCTTTATTTATTTTAATTTTATTTTGCATAATCCACAATTTATTATTATATTCAAAAATTTTTTGTGCCAATACCTTAATGGAATTTTTTACGTACATCATAACTGCTCCTGTATGTCTTGAATGAGAGTTGCATCTATAAACGTTATACCCTTCTAATAAAATTTCATTTTCATTAATATCTTTTGTTATATGCGTTTCACTTAAAATTAAAAAATCGAAATAATTAAAACTATTCATGTGTTCTAATGCTGGTAGATTTTTGGTTAAACCTTGAATATTCAGGTAAATTGCTTTTAAATGTTGTCTTGAATCTTGGATGCTATTTAATTGCTAGTATATTATTTTGCTTTTTTCTATATTTAATTTTCTTTTATATAACGGACAGTCACTACTTTTTGTATCATGATCAACACTTAAGTTTTCGAGATTTAAATCAATTTTAGCTCGAGCGCAGTTTAAACATTTATTTGTAGTTTCCGTACATTTTGCTGCTAAATGATCTTTAATGCCACATTTAAAACAACACGATCCAATTGAACACTTATTTGCGTTATGGTTATAACCTTAACACTTATAGCATCTGTGCACACTTAACAGCTCATACACTTTACATCGATCCCACTCAATATTAATTTTTCCTTTTTCAATAAATTTTTTAAATGCACTACCATCTATATCTATTATAGCATTATGCGTTTTTATTTCATTATTAAATACTATTTTTTTCTTTTTTGATTCATAAACTTTAAGACATTTAATATTTTTTATCTCTACATTATTTTGGGCTTTAATTGCTTTAACAATTTCTTCTGCACTTAGTTTTTGACTCATACCAACTACTAATATTTTTGGATTAAGTAAAGAAGGTATTTTCACTTCATAATTTTTGCCAAATTTGTTTTCTATTTCTGACTTAATTTTATCAACTGATTGCTGATTCAAACAACTTATTGATACCGCACCATTATTTTTTAAGCCAAGAATACTATTTACTTCAACTGCAAGAGCTGATGGATTTATATTATTTTTTATATCTTGAATTGTTTTTTCACTATTCTGATTATTTTTTTTTGGTTAAATAATTATAGGCAATTTTAATTGATCAGCATATGTTTCAACTTTTTGCATTTTTTTATTATTCTCTTTTTTTATTTCAACAAGAATTTCATTTTTAGATACCTTTATACTTTTATTTATATTGTTTATGTTTTTTTCTATTTCTTCACTATTACTCAAATGATTTTTATTTTTACTCATCTCATCTATTGCTGCTTTTAGCTCATCAATTTTTTTATTCACACTTTCAAACCCTTTTTCACTACAATTATCACAAGAGTATTTTATGTTATTATTTGCATTTATAATATGTAATTCATTAGCGGTGAGCTTGGTACATTTTATATGTGACGCTCCACCACATCCAAATGCACACAATATAAGACTCTCAGTACTCTTTATAGGTTTCATACAGTTTTTTCGAGAAAAATTATACTCATTTTGCTTTTGATTTAAAAAATTAAAAAAAGAAATAAAAACGAGAAAGATTATAATTGCCCTTGTCAACTTTTAGATACCCGTGCATACCCACTATCCGTTATTTATTTCCCTCATGCTATTATAAATATTACAAAAAAAAATATAACAAAGTATATAACTTATTATTATAAGTTTTGCTTAAAAAAAAAATAAAAACAAAAATTAAATTTTTAATTCATTATAGGTACCAAATTTTTGCTGGTCCGGGTGATGTTCAACTTTGCCAACTAACTTGCCCTATTACTTTACCTGCCCAGTTTTAATTTTAACCTCATAGCTTCATTAGATTCACAGTTATCGAATTGAAAACTTGGCATGGCAGCTGCCCGAAAATGGGGCCGTAACATTTTGAAACTTCACATAAGTGCTCGATTCATTATATAACTAACAGTGTGAAATATTCATCCTCGTAGTATAATCAGTTTCCAAGAAATTCATATTGATGCAAAGAAGTTGTATGGCAGCCCTCCGAAAATGGAGCCGTAACATTTTTAAACTTCATATAAGTGCTTGATTCATTATAAAACTAACCGTGTGTAATTTTCGTCTTCCTGGTATAATTACTTTTGAAAAAATACATATTGGTTTAAATAAATTGTGTGGCAGCTCCCCGAAACCTTGGTCTGGTCTTAACCAAAAAGAATAGGGAACCTCAAAAATGTCCAAAAAATGTTTTGTGTGAATTTCAAAACTCTTGCTCTATATTTTCAATTCTATCTCTTATAATTAATTTTTAATTCACGAATATATTAAACTTAAGCAAAATAAGCTCCATATGATCATATTCATATAATGATCATCATGATAGATAATAATCATCATATTCATAATGATTATTTCTATCAATATCAATAAGCCATTTACTTAAAAAAAATCTTTGTGTTCTTTTTTGCTTATCTTAAATAAACTACGCGTCATTTAAATCATATGAAATTCTAACTCGAAATCGTTCTTTAAAAAAAAAAAAATAAACAAAAAAAAACAAAATTCATATAATTTCATAATAAATACAAGATGCATAGCAAAATTTCAAATTTTTATATGAAAATATTGGAGTTGAAAAAGTTAGTTGTTCAAGAGCTACCCGAAGTTTTGGTCCGATTTTAACCAAAAACAAATAGGGAACCTAAAAATTGATTGAAAAATATTTTGTGAAAATTTCAAAACTGTGCTCTTTTAGTTTTTGAGTTGGTGTGCTGACACACAGACGGACGGACGGACAGACACACATAGCTAGATCGACTCATTTTTCGATTCTGAGCCGATACGTACCCTTGACACTATATCTACCTCGTCTAGATCGATGCGTTACAAACGGAGGAGCAATTCTAATATACCCGATGTCATATATGTATGCACGGGTATAACGAGGAAGATTATAGTTGCCCTTGTCAACTTTTAGATACCCGTGTCAACTTTTAGATACCCGTGTCAACTTTTAGATACCCGTGCATACCCACTATCGTGTATTAAATAAACCGTAATTTACTTCCCTTATACATTTAACTTATTACATTAAATTTAGTTTTATAATGAATCAAGCACTTATATGAAGTTTCAAAATGTTAGGGTGATAGGGCAAGTTACTCGGCAAAGTTGGACATCACTCGGAACACCGGACTTTTAGGGTGGGCCAATTTTTTTTGGTTATTTTTCTCCGTTTTTTTTTTTTTTTTGTTAAAGACAAACTTATGGGATAATAAATAAAATTTTTATTTTTTTTTTGTGGTTGTTTTTGTTGTTTTTTTTTTTTTTTTTTTTTTTTATTATGGGACAGTAAATTAAAAAATTTTTTTTTGTTTTGTGTTTTTTTTTATGGTTTTTTTTTTTTTTTTAAACCAAAATTATGGGATAATGAGTTAAATCTATAAGAGAAGTAAATTACGCTTTATATTATTCACCATAGTGGTTATGCACGGGTATGTAAAAGTTGACAAGGGCAACTATAATATTCCTCGTTTTCTTTTCAAACTTCTACAAGTACTTCAGATACGAAAAGGTTGGGTTTCATTTACAAAAGGTTGGTTTTGATTTGTAAAAGGTTGATTTTTATTTACAAAAGGTTGCTTTTGGAGTGCAAAACCAATTATTATTAATATATTTGTCTAGAATGAGGTGTAACAAACGCATTCAATTAAATGTGTTTTGTTGGATGTGTTCAAAAATGGATGTGTTATAAAAAAATAAAATATTAATGTTTTGTTGAATGTGTTTTATTTTAGAAAATAAAATATCATAAATTATCATAAGCAGGCCAAAAATATTTTATTTATTTTTAATAAAAAAAAACTAATACCCTATTCACACTACGCGAAAGTAACATGTTATAGCCGTCATATTTCATGTTAAGAACAATTCGTTTCAGACTACGTTTTTATACCCGTATGACTATATAGTCAAAGGATATAATAAATTTGCCATTACGTTTGTGACGCAGAGAAGGAGGGGGGGGTAGATATAGACTCAAGTGTATGGATCGGATCAGAATCGAAAAATAAATCGATTTAGCTATGTATGTCCGTCCGTCTGTCCGTCTGTCCGTCCGTCCGTCCGTCCGTCCGCACAATAACTCAAAAACTAAAGGAGCTAGGATCTTGAAATTTTCGCAAATTCGTTTTTTTGCAATAGCCGTCATCGCTATTTAAATCCAGCCATTTTGGTCCATGGGTTCGGGAAGCTGCCATACAACTTCTTTTTTTATATGAGCATTACTCTGTACCTATTACAGCTGCGTGTCTAAAATTTGGCCAAAAGTAGATTAGTTTTATGGCCAAAGTTTCTGCAAAATTTGGTTGGTCTAGTGGAGTGGGTTCGAGTAGCTGCCATACAACTTCTTATTTTATATGAGCATTACTCTCCACCTAATGAAGCTGGGTGTCTGAATTTTTGCCAACAATTGTTTAGTGTAATGGCCAAAGTTTCTGCAAATTTTGGTTGGTCTACGTCAGAGGGTTCGAGTAGCTGCCATACAACTCTTTATTTTATATGAGTATTCCACTACACTTAATAAGCCAAAAGTAATTAACCGGATGATATAATGTATATGTTACGGTCATACGGGTATCCCAGAGTTGACACAGTCTACTCTACTACACTTTTCCTCGTTAGTTATTAAATTTGACAGTTTGATTTATTAATACTTTTTATCAAAGAAAATTTTTTAAATTTCTGTATTGTTTTGTTTTTAAAAAATTATCTTTCAAAATAAATTTGAAATTGATTAAAATTAAGGGATATCAAAATTCATAAAAAATTGATAAATCGAAAAAATATCGATTATATTAAAAAATTGAAGTACACAACCTTGAAAAATAACATGTTTAACTGAGTAACGTGTTATTTTCATAATACTTTTGACAACTTTTTTTCATACAAATTTCTAGTTACTTGGAAATTTTAACAACTAAATCACGCGTTAACGCAGATAACTAATTCATGAATTAGTTCATTACGTTAATAAAACTCACAGAACATTTTCTGGAAATTTTTTATAAATAATAAAACATTTTGTAATTAAAAACGAGGAAGATTATAGTTGCCCTTGTCAACTTTTAGATACCCGTGCATACCCACTATAATGTGTAAAATAAACCGTTATTTATTTCTCTAATGCTATAATATATTACATAAAAAATATAAAAAAGTAAAATAGTTTAAAATAATTTAACTCATTATCCCATAGTTTTTGATTAAAAAAAAACAACAAAAAAAAAATTTTTAATTCATTATCCCATTATTTTTGCTTAAGAAAAAAACAATAACAACAAAAAAAAAAAATTGCCCCACCCTAAAAGTTGGTCCGAGTGATGTCCAACTTTACCAAGTAACTTGTCCTATTACTTTACCTGCCAAATTTTAATTTTAACCTCCTTTCTTTATTAGATTCACAGTTATTGAATTGAAAACTCTGTATGGCAGCACTCCGAAAATGGGGCCGTAACATTTTGAAACTTCATGTAAGTGCTTGATTCATTATATAACTAACCGTGTGTAATTTTCAGCCTCGTAGTATAATTAGTTTTGAAGAAATTCATATTGGTGCAAAGAAGTTGTATGGCAGTCCCCCGAAAATGGGGCCCTAACATTTTGAAACTTCATATAAATGCCGGAGTCATTATAAAACTAACCGTGTGTAATTTTCATCCCCGTAGTATAATTAGTTTTGAAGAAATTCATATTGGTGCAAAAAAGTTGCGTGGCAGCTCCCCGAAGCCTTTGTCCGATTTTAACCAAAAACAATAGGGAACCTAGAAATTGTCTAAAAATGATTTTGTGTGAACTTCAAGACTTTAGCCCTTTTAGTTTTTGAGTTATCGTGCTGGCACACGGACGGACAGACACACATAGCTAGATCGACTAATTTTTCGATTCTGAGCCGATACGTACCCTTGACACTATATCTAGCTCGTCTAGATCGATGCGTTACAACCGGAGGAGCAATTTTAATATACCCGATGTCATATATGTATGCATGGGTATAATAAGCATCATATAATCATACTCTATACTCATATAATGATCATCATGATCAAAAATTATCATCATATTCATAATGATTATAATTCATAAATCTCAAAGTACAAAGTTCAACTCTAAAATTTTTTTTTAAAGTTTAACGCATCATTTAAATCATATGAAATTGTAACTCGAAAGATTCGTTATCTACAAAAAAAAAAAAAAACAAAAAAAAAACAAACAAACACAAAATTTATAGAAATTCATGTTAATACAAGATGTGCAGACAAATTTAAAATTTTTATATGAAAATATTGGAGTTAAAAAAGTTAGTTGTTCGAGAGCTACTCGAAGTTTTGGTCCGATCTTAACCAAAAAAAATAGGGAACCTAGAAATTGATTGAAAAATATTTTGTGAAAATTTCAAAACTGTAGCTCCTTTAGTTTTTGAGTTATCGTGCTTACACACGGACGGACGGACAGACATACATAGCTAGATCGACTTATTTTTCGATTCTGAGCCGATACGTACACTTGACACTATATCTAGCTCCTCTAGATCAATGCGTTACAAACGGAGGAGCAATTTTAATATACTCGATGTCATATATGTATGCACTGGTATAATTAAGAAGACTATGCTTCACAGGAACATTGTGTAGTAAGTCTTAAACTTTCAGTGAAAATCTGAAATAATCAATGTACGCTTTGTTGCAGTAAAAGTATTTCAAAGTTCCCTTATTATAGTTGCTATGGTATCAATTGTTTGTTTTGAATAACTGAATTTTTTTAAAAATGTTTTAAAAAAAAAATAAATCTATATATATAAAAGCGAAAGCTTGTTTGTTTTTTTGTAGCGAATAGACTCCTAAACTGCCCAGCCAATTTTCATGAAAATTTGTATATAAAGGTTTTTGGGTACAGAGAGAAATCGTGGCCCAAAAATTTTGCTCTAACGGACCGCAAAGTTGGGGTTGTGGTGCAAGTATTTAAACTTCTTTGTTCTAAAATGAAAACGGTTTGACCGATTGACTCCAAATTTTGCATACGTGATGCTCTTTGAGAATTGAGTAGACACTATTAACAGTTTTGGAATTTGTTAACCCATGTCGGGCCGACGGGTGGTCAAAAAATTTTTTGGATCCAAATTTTGTCCGATTTTACGAAATTCTGCTTTGGCATAAAAGAAAGCCCACAAAAAAATTTTGTTGAGTTCCATTAACCCATTGCAGCCAACAGCTTTTTATAGGTTTTTTTAATACTTTACTCTGAATTCGAAACGGTTTGACCAATAGACTTCAAATTTTGTATACGTGATGCTCCTTGAGAATTGAGTTAACACTATTAACAGTTTTGGAATTTGTTAACCCATGTCGGACCGACGGTTGGTCAAAAAAAATTTTGGGTCCAAATTTTGTCCGATTTTATGAAATTCTGATTTGGCTAAAAAGAAAACCCACAAAAAAATTTTATTGAGTTGCATTAACCCATTGGGATCCAACAACCTTTTATAGGTTTTTTCAATACTTAACTCTAAATTAAAAACGATTTGACCGATTTTCTTCAAATTTTGTATACGTGCTCATCTGTGAGAATTGAGTTGACACTATTAACAGATTTGGAATTTGTTAACCCAAGTCGGTCCGAGGGTTGGTCAAAATAATTTTGGAAGCTAAAATAGTCAAAATTTGCGAAGTACTGCTTTGGCTAAAAAGAACGCCTCAAAAGAATTTTGTATAGTTCGATTAACCCATTGCGGGCCAACAGCTTTTTATAAATTTTTTGGTTACTTTACTCTAAATTAGTCACGGTTTAACCGATTTTCTTCAAATTTTGTATATGTGTTCCGTTTTGAGAATGAAATTAACTCTTTTAACAGACTTGCAATTGGTTAACCCATGCCGGCCCGATTTGGAAGCAAATTTTGTACAATATTGCTTTGCCCAAAGAGAAAGTGTAGTTCCGTTAACCCATTGCGACACAGTTGCTTTTTATAAATTTTTGCGTTACTTAACTCTAAATTAGAAACGTTTTAAAAAAATTGCTTTCATACATTTTAAAATTTACACCGTGTGCAATTTTTGGGTTAACTTTTTGCAGTAATATCAACTTCAATTAAACGTCCATGAAGAGGAGCAGCAACGCCCACCGGGTATTAGCTAGTAATTTATAAATGAGAGTTTTAAGATAAATTAAAAAAAAAAAATATTTTACCCCAGCCAGGAATCGAACCGAAACGTTTTGACTACTAGTCCCATGTCCTAACCACTACACCATAGAAGAATGAATAATTTCCCTACAAAACGAGTTTTTATTTATCTTAATTTTTTTTTTTAAATAATTGTAGTTGCTATGGTATCAATTGTTTGTTTTAAATAACAGTTTTGAATTTTTTTTATAGAAATATTTAAAAAAATTAATAATTTTTAATATAAATGAGAGTTTTCTGTCAAATTTTCTATAAAATAAAATTTTTCATACAGAAAATAAATAAATATATTTTATTAAAAAGAAAATAGATAACAAAAAATGAATTTAAAAAAAAAAAAATTTTTCTTAGCCTGAATTCGAACCGAGACATTTTTGCTACAAGTAACATGTCCTAACGACTACATCATGAATCAATTAATAATTGAACTACAATTTGTTTGTTTTTATATTTGGTTTCTATTTAGTTATAAATTTTGAAAATATTCATATAATTTCGAAAAATTTGTATGGCAGCTACCCGAAGCCTTTGTCCAATTTTAACCAAAAACAATAGGGAGCCTACAAATTGTCTAAAAATTACTTTGTGAAAGTTTCAGAACTCTAGCTCTTATAGTTTTTGAGTTATCGTACTGACGGACCAACGGACGGACACACATAGCTAGATCGATTCACTTTTCGATGCTGATTCGATACGTACCCTTGACACTATATCTAGCTCCTATATTTCGATGCGTTACAAACGAAGGAGTAATTTTAATATACCCGATGTACATATATGTATGCACGGGTATAAAAATGGTGTAGTTGTTGCAAAGTGGCTTCGGTTGTACAATACTTCATAGAAGCCAAACAAATATATAACGTATACAATTTTACGTATATATAAATAGGTACATTTTAGCATGTTGAGTAGGTACATTATAGAATGTTAGCAACAAACAAATATTTCTATTTTAATCTAAACAATGGTTGTGAAAACTATGTATAGCAATATTTTTTAAAAATATGTATACAAAACATTAATATATGGAGAAATAGATCATTATTCGAACAAAATAAAACATAAAAAAATTTAAAATCTTTTATTAACAAACAAATTTATCGAATTTAATATTAAAAAGTACGTAATAGAATAAAAAAGAAATATGAATTGAAATTAAACGAGGAAAAGTGTAGTAGAGTAGACTGCGTCAACTCTGGGATACCCGTATGACCGTAACATATACATTATATCATCCGATTAATTACTTTTGGCAAAATTTCAAACATACAGCTTTATTAGGTGTAGTGGAATACTCTTATAAAAGATTGAGTTGTATGGCAGCTACTCGAACCCTCTGCAGTAGACCAACCAAATTTAGATTTAACTTTGGCCATTACACTAAACTATTTTTGGAAAAATTTCAGACACCCAGCTTCATTAGGTGTAGTGTAATGCTCATATAAAAGAAGGAGTTGTATGGCAGCTACTCGAACCTTCTACAGTAGACCAACCAAATTTTGCCGTAACTTTGACCATTACACTAAACTACTTTTAGCAAAATTTCAGACACCCAGCTTCATTAGGTGGAGAGTAATGCTCATATAAAATAAGAAGTTGTATGGCAGCTACTCGAACCCACTGCAGTGGACCAACCAAATTTTGCAGAAACTTTGGCCATTTAAATAAACTACTTTTGGCAAAATTTCAGACACGCAGCTGTTATAGGTACAGAGTAATACTCATATAAAAAAAGAAGTTGTATGGCAGCTACCCGAACCCATGGACCAAAATGGCTGGATTTAAATAGCGATGACGGCTTTAGCAAAAAAACGAATTTGCGAAAATTTCAAGATTCTAGCTCCTTTAGTTTTTGAGTTATCGTGCGGACGGACAGACGGACGGACGGACGGACATACATAGCTAAATCAATTTATTTTTCGATTCTGATCCGATCCATACACTTGAGTCTATATCTACCCCCCCTTTTTCTCTGCGTCACAAATGTAATGGCAAATTTATTATACCCTTTGACTATATATTCATAAGGGTATAAAAAAAATTTCACCAAGAAGGGATTTGAACTAACGACCCAACATTTTATCAATTCCAAAACATACGAAATGTAGACTACGTAATTTATACATGTTCAAATTTTTAAGGTGCAACAAGAAATTATATGATTCATTTGTTTTTATACCCGTATGACTATATAGTCAAAGGGTATAATAATTTTGCCAAGGAGGGGGGGTAGATATAGACTCAAGTGTATGGATCGGATCAGAATCGAAAAATAAATCGATTTAGCTATGTATGTCCGTCCGTCTGTCCGTCCGTCCGTCCGCACGATAACTCAAAAACTAAAGAAGCTAGGATCTTGAAATTTTCGCAAATTCGTTTTTTTGCAATAGCCGTCATTGCTATTTAAATCCAGCCATTTTGGTCCATGGGTTCGGGTAGCTGCCATACAACTTCTTTTTTTATATGAGCATTACTCTGTACCTATTACAGCTGCATGTCTGAAATTTTGCCAAAGGTAGTTTAGTTTTATGGCCAAAGTTTCTGCAAAATTTGGTTGGTCTAGTGGAGTGGTTTCGAGTAGCTGCCATACAACTTCTTATTTTATATGAGCATTACTCTCCACCTAATGAAGCTGGGTGTCTGAATTTTTGCCAACAATTGTTTAGTGTAATGGCCAAAGTTTCTGCAAAATTTGGTTGGTCTGCTGCAGAGGGTTCGATTAGCTGCCATACAACTCCTTATTTTATATGAGCATTACTCTCCACCTAATGAAGCTGGGTGTCTGAATTTTTGCCAAAAATTATTTAGTGTAATGGCCAAAGTTTCTGCAAAATTTGGTTGGTTTACGACAGAGGGTTCGAGTAGCTGCCATACAACTCTTTATTTTATAAGAGTATTCCACTACACTTAATAAAGCCAAAAGTAATTAACCGGATGATATAATGTATATGTTACGTTCATACGGGTATCCCAGAGTTGACACAGTCTACTCTCCTACACTCTTCCTCGTTTTTTTTGTGTATCTCCTATTTATTTTTAGAATCGAAGCATAATCTGCGTAATACAAAATGTAAAGGTTGCGAAGTTATTTAAGAAAATGGTATTGATATACAATATATGTATATTTTAATTTGAGATAAGTTAGAAATAGTTATTAATCAGAAAAAGTACTTTTTTCAATTGACTTTCCGTCATTCTGTGACGGGCCAACAGCTAGTTATATAGATTAACAGTAAATTTATGCCTAATTAAAGTTTTGTTGAATACAAATAAATTAAATAATTAATTTAAAATTTTTTTTGGAATAAATATATTCTAAAATTAGTTTCTCACACTTTTTATAAGATCTATTTTAAACTTTCTTAAAGAATGTGTTTAAAGTCAAACATAAACAAAATGGAAATAATATTTTAGAAAAGTCAAAAAACAAACAGAAAAATTTTTGAAAACATTAATAATATAAACTTATCCTATATATTTAATTTGAGATAAGTATCACAAAACAAAGATAACACAATAAAAACACATACCTAATACTTTTGTTTGGTTTGACTTGATTTAACTTTAAATTTACTGGTGTTAAAAGTAAATTATTTGTAAAGGTTTTACTCTGTGGACTCAATTATAAAAGTTTGAAAAAATAAATAGCCAAATAAAAACTTTGTTTTAAAACAATTTTAACCCTTTTTTGTGCCTTAAATTTTGGCACATTAATTTTTTTTTATTTTCAATTTATTTATAAATAAATTTTAAATTTATAAAATTTGGTATAAAAATATTTTTGAATGATTTTTGGGAATTTAAACTTGATTTTCAAAAATATTCCATTGTCGACAAAATTACATATTAAATTATATTTTCGAAAAAAGACCTCAGAAATAGGATTTTGTCAAATTAATGATATATAATATAGACCTTCTAGTTTTATTTGCATTTAACAGACAAGCAAAAGTTTCTCTGAAAAATTTAAATCAAATATATGATATTTGTTATGAGTTATTAAATGGAATCCAATGAAACAATAGGTTTGCTAATAAATTTAGAAATATAATATTTTTTGGTAACTTGTCATAACTTCTTAAGTCCCTTAGAGAGTTATGACATCCTGCAAGTTTTGTCGAACTAATTTCCTTTTTAATTTGTCGAAGTTAAATCGCTCAATCGAACTTATTCCGTTTTGTGTTATCCATATTTTTGTAATTGGGTTTTTTTTATCAACTACTACTCATAGTATTATTTTGTATTCTGTATCATGACGAGTTTTAGAGTTGAATTCAAAATCAGGGTTATTCATCTTTTACAGAGTAATCTTCTTCTTCTTGTGGCGCTACAGCTCGATATGACCCTTGGCCTTCTTCACAACATCTCGCCACGCATCGCGATCTTGAGCAGCACTTCTCCAATTTCCAACCTGCAACACTCGAGCATCATTTTCAACATTATCAATCCATCTCAAACGTGGCCTGCCCCTACTTCTTCTTAGATCAGGTTTAATATTGAAGGCTCGCTTTTGCGCTCGGCTTTCGCTCATTCGCATCATGTGCCCGGCCAATTGCAGCCTTTGTGCCTTGGCAAATCTGACGATGTCTTCCTGTTTAATGAGCTCTTGAATTCCGCGTTATTTCTTCTTATATATTCGCCGTTTTCTATTCTTCTGGCACCGAAAATTTTCCGTAAGATTTTTCTTTCAAAGACTCTTAGTCTGTTTTCATTCACAGTTAACGTCCATATTTCGCATCCATATCTAACTACTGGTCGTATTATAGTTTTGTATATTATGAGCTTTGTTTGCCTTGATAACAATCTGGACTGTAACAACTTTTTATTTGCAAAGAAGCTCCTATTGCCAGCTTGTATCCTGCCACATATGGAGAAATGCATGCTGTTGTTGCTGCATACTGTTGCACCCAGATATGCAAAGCTTGAGACCCCTTCGAAATTATACTGCCAATAGTTATGTTTTGGGAACTTCTTCTGTGTTCTTCTCTTGCCATTTTTAAGTATTTTGTCTTTGTTTCGTTTACTTCCAATCCGATTTTCCTTGCTTTTCGCTCTATTTCAGTAAACGCTTCAGCCATGTTTCTATAGCTTCTAGATAGTATAGCAACATCATCAGCGTACGCTACTATCTAATACGCTTTGTTAAATATATTTCCTTCTTTATCTACTTTTTCGATAGCATAATTTAAGACCATGTTGAATAACAGTGATGGCGCAGTGGTTGTGGCGTCGGCCTTTCATGCGAAAGGTCTCGGGTTCGATCCCTGGCTGGGTAATATATAATATATCAATAAAAAAAAATAATAATAATAATAATAATAATAATAATAATAATAATAATAATAATAATAATAATAATAATAATAATAATAATAATAATAATAATAACTATAATAATAAATAGAATAACAATAACATCATGCATACCAGTAACATCAAAATACCACTAAGGCTCCCTGAGACGACACTATAACATCGCCCTCAGTGGTACTGGACCAGACTCAGGACGTTGTTTCTAGGCAACGACAGATGGCAGCCCCATCCCTAGGATAGGCTACAGTAGACCAATCACCTACTTAGCTGAAAAGAACGATTACAGAAACTGAAACAAGGCAAGAAAACAGGATGGATCTTACGGCAACAACCTTTGGCTTACGAAATAGGACGCGCTTAGCGCAATGGAATGTGAGAACTCTTCGTGAAGCATCAAGGCTGTCCCAAGTAGAACAACAAATGACATCATATAAGATCGAAATCCTAGGAATAAGTGAAATGAGATGGAATAACACCGGCGAGCTTGTTACAGCAAATGGCAATACTCTAATATACAGTGGTGAGGAAACTGGAGGTCAAGGTGGAGTTGGAATTATAATATCGAGGAAAATGCGCAACTCTCTAATATCCTGGTTACCAACATCAGATAGGATAATCACAGCTCGTTTCCTCGGCAAAATTAGAAACATAACCATCATACAATGCTACGCACCCACTGAAGATGCAGAAATAGCCAAGAAAGAAGAATTCTACGAACAATTAACATCAACGCTTAATAATGTACGAAAAAGAGACATTGTCATACTAATGGGAGATTTCAACGCCAAAATAGGAAACACCAACCAAGAAAACATCGTGGGAAAACATGGTTGTGGAGTTCGAAATAACAATGGAGATAGATTAGTCGAAATATGTCAAACATTTCAATTAGTCATCGGTGGCACCATCTTTCCCCACAAAGAGATACACAAGTATACTTGGACATCACCTGGAGGCCGCACTCGCAATCAGATAGACCACATATGTGTGAGCAGAAGATGGCGTAGTTCATTAATAGATGTCAGAAATAGAAGAGGTGCTGATATCGGCAGCGACCATGAACTTATAACTGGTGACTTCAAAATTAAGTTGAAAGCACAAAGAACAACCAGACATAGAAGAAAAAGACGACTAAACCTCCGAAAACTCCTAAGTGTACCTACAAAAAATGAATTAGTAAACAACCTGCTAGAAAAAACATCAACACTGGCGGAAAATCATACATGGAACGACATTGTAGCGGTATTCAATCAAGTCGGAGAAGAAACACTTGGTATAGCACAGCCAGAACGAAAAATATGGATCTCTGATGATACATGGCACCTTATAGCCCAAAGAAGAGAACTAAAGCGGCAGCTGAATAACAACATAGCTATTAGCAATCAGTACAACATAATTGCCAAACAAGTAAAAAAGGCAGCAAAAAGAGACAAAAAACAGTTCCTAGAGAAATTAGCAACAGCAGCTGAAACAGCGGCAGGGCAAAACAATATGAGAGAGTTACATCAGATCATAAGAAGTCTCACAAATCGCAAATGTAACAGAAACCAACCAGTCAGGGATCGTAATGGCGTGCTACTAGTAAACACTGACGCTCAAACACAAAGATGGAGGGAACATTTCGAAGAAATCAGCAATATAGCTGACATCAGCGAAACATGGCAGACAGACGAAACCAACAGCCACACAAACAACAACTTAAGTATATCGTGTGACCCACCCAATGTCAATGAGATAAATGAGGCTATAAGGAAGTTGAAATGCAACAAAGCAGCTGGCGAGGATGGTGTTGCAGCCGAATTGCTACGCGCTAACGCTAGAATATCAGCCGAACTTCTATATCCACACATCAGAAAGGCATGGGATGAGGAAAGGCTGCCTACATCCTGGAAGAAAGGCATCATCGTTAAAATACCAAAGAAGGATGACTTAAGAGAATGCAGCAACTGGAGAGGAATAACCGTGCTTAACTCCATATATAAAATACTGGCAACAATCATACAAGGCAGAATTCAAAGCAAGATCGAGGGAAGTTTACGTGATGAACAGGCAGGCTTCCGCCCTAACAGAAGCTGCGTAGATCAAGCCAACACTCTACGCATAATAGTCGAACAATCTGTGGAATGGCGTACACCTCTCTACCTCCTGTTCATAGACTTCAAGAAGGCCTTTGACACCATCAAACGTGTTGCAATTTGGAAAGCATTAAGCAAGAAAGGAGTACCCCAGAAAATAATAAACATTATCAAAGCGATGTACGAGGATGCGGATCTCGCGGTTCTGCACAACGGAAACATCAGTGACTCTTTCACTACAAACACAGGAGTAAAACAAGGATGTCCACTCTCACCTCAACTGTTCACAATTGTCCTGGATGAAATTATGCGAGAAGTATGCGTGCAGAGACGTGGAATAACTTGGAGTCTCACACGGCAACTCGAGGACTTAGACTACGCAGATGATATTTGTCTACTATCGCACAAGCTCAGCGACATCCAAGCTAAATTAGAACATCTCACAAAATTAGCACGATGCGTTGGATTGGAGATAAATATCCAGAAAACTAAGGCCATGCGAATTAACACCTGCAATAGAGGAAACATTAGCATTGAAGGAAACACCATCGAATATGTAGATGCCTTCTGCTACCTAGGCAGTACAATTACAACAGATGGCGGTGCAGAAGCAGATGTTAATAACAGACTTCGAAAAGCAAGATCGGCATTCGGACAATTAAGAACCATATGGAGAAGCTCTCAGATCTCCAGAAACACGAAGCTAAGAATATTCAACGCATGCGTAAAATCAATACTAACATATGGTAGCGAAACCTGGCTAATTTCAAACAACATCATACAGAAATTGCAGGTATTCGTCAACAAATGTCTTCGTATCATATGCGGAATATTCTGGCCTAACACCATCAGCAACGTGAATCTGTTAGAGATAACAAGAGAAGAACCAATTGTGAAACAGATAAGGAAACGCAAATGGAAATGGATCGGACATACCATCAGGAAAACAGCCGATAGCATAACCAGAATGGCGTTAGAGTGGAACCCTCAGGGAAAAAGAACAAGAGGTCGTCCCAAAAACACCTGGAGGCGATCAGTACTCCTGGAACTAGGAAGATGCAATCTCACTTGGAACGATGTAAGAACAACAGCAACAAACCGAGTGAGATGGAGATGCCAAGTGGAAGCCCTATGCTCCCAAGAGGAGTTATAAAAAAGGACAAAAAAAAAAAAAAAAAAAAAATAACAGTGCAGATAGCGCATCCCCCTGTCTTACTCCGCTGTTGATTTCAAACTCTTCTGAGATTTGATCTTGCATCCGAACCTTGGCTTTTGTGTTTTCCATTGTCATCATAGCCATCTTAGCAAGCTTTCTCGGTACTCCTTGATTTACCAATGCATTAGAGACCGTTTTTCTATTAATACTATCAAAAGCCTGTCGGAAGTCAATGAATAGTATGTGGAGATCAGCGTTATACTCATAGCATTTTTCCATATTCTGCTTAATTACAAATATCTGATCCACGGTTGATCTGCCACTTCGGAATCCACCTTGATATTCTTTTATCAAACCTTCCGCAAGTGGTTTTATTCTTTCATATATTATGTTTGATAGTATTTTATATGCAGTGTTCAGTAATGTAATACCACTATAGTTTGCGCAATTCATTTTATTCATTTTTGTATATTGGGCATATTAGCCTGTATTCCATTTTTCTGGCATCGTCTCTTGACACCATATTGTACATATTAGATTATGTAGTTTCTGGTGCAGTGTTGTTCCTGCTGCTTTTAGGAGCTCAGAGATTATTTTGTCTTCCCCTGGAGCTTTGTTATTTTTTAGTCTACTAATTGCCTGCACTGTTTCGTCATATTGTGGTGTTACCACATTAATATCAGCAGTTTGTATATTATCAGATATTGATTCTTCGTCTTCTTGCTTGTTCAATAACTCATTGAAATATTCGCGCCACCTCTTTATTACATCATTATCGTCCGACAGTATTTTACCTTCTTTATCTTTACAGGTACTAATTCGTGGCTGGTATCCTCGAGTTTCTCTTTGAATGTTTTTATAAAAAACTCTAATGTTATTTAAATTGTGTTCATTTTGGATTTGTTCTATTCTTTTCTTCATTATTTGTTTTTTCTTGTTTCTACATAGTTTATTTGCTATTATTCTTTTTTGTTTATATTCGTCACGATTGTGGTCAATCTGATTTACGGCATTCCTTACCGGAATTCTCCATGTACCCTTGTGTATGTCTTTTCTGTCTAGTGCAGTGCTTCTAATTACTAGGGATATTTCATTTGCGAAATTACATAAACGTTGTCCATTTTCGCTAGTGGTTTCGTGTAAGGAAAAATTACCGGCTACATTGCGTATGTGTTCTTCTCTTCCAATTTTAGCGTTAAAGTTTCCCATTAATATTAATGTGTCGTAGGGGCTTACCTTCTCGCATGTGTCACTTAGAAGTTCATAAAAAGAATTCTTTTCCTCTTCTTCGGCTTCATCAGTGGGTGCATATGCAGATACGATGGTAATGTTAAAGAATCTGCCTTTTAATCTAATGCTACACAGTCTATCGTTCAGAGGGCTAAAACCAAGTATACTTTTTTGTATAGACTTGTTTACAATAAATCCGGTGCCATATCTTCCAGATCTGTCGTCATTTCCACTATAATATATTACGTATGTAGATTTTTTTATTGTTCCTTTACCTTTCCACCTAATTTCTTGTAAAGCAGCTACATCGATTTTATATTTTAGAATTTCGTTGGCTATTTCGTGCATTTTTCCTGTCTGTCATAGTTCTTACGTTCCATGTTGCAAGTTTCAAATCATGTTCCTTTATTCGTCGCCGAGTTCTGTTACCATTAAAATCATCATTTTGTATCCGAGGCTGTTCTGAAGATTCAGAATAATATTTAATAATAATGTATATACGAGATTTTGAATTAGAAGAGATTTAAGAATTGATTACAAAATCAAGGTTACACGATTTTTCCAGAATTGGAATATAATCGTCATTTAATTTCATATGTATTTAAGTATTTGATTTTATGGTCGGCTGGGACATAAAATAAAGTTTTAAATATTTAATATATTATTGAGCGTTTGAGTGAAATGTATACGAAAGAAATAAACAACTAGTAGCTTTTTTTTAAATTTCACTAAAATTATTTATTTTTACAAATACCATTATTTCGTCTACGACATTCAGAACTCTTCACTGCTAGCACTCTATTAACAAAATCTCCTGAGAGTTATGGCACAAAATAAAGTGTATTATGGGACTTCTGCAGTGGTAGTACTCGATTAAAAAAATCTCTTGAGAAATTGAGATATATTTAACCGATACTAGCACTAAAGAAGTCTGCATGTCGTAGACGAAATACTGGTTATGACGCCTTTAAAAGGCATAAATAAAGCTAATTTTTATCACTACAAAAACTAAATTGGGACTTCTGACTCTACTTTATGTCATAACTATCAAGGGACTTATGACAAAGGAGTTATGACATTTTTTTTCGATCATAATTAGCTAATTCTTAAATTAAAAAAAAAATAATTATTTTATAAATCAAGTTTCAATCTTATAATTTTGCAAAAGTCATTATTTAAATAATTATTATTTCTACTATAAAACATATCAAAGAAAATCTCGGTTTCTATTAAATTTTCCTAATTACTTCACCTATCTATCAAAAAATCATACTTTGGCAATAAAAAAAAAATTATGAATTCTTCACAATCAGAATATTGTATATACTCGTATGTATTCATATACTGATACCTACGTACATCAGGTACATTTTATTATTTAAAAAATAAATTATTACATCATGTTGATTTGATGATAGCTTAACATAATCTATTTGAAAGTATAATGTCATAGTTTATATATTCTTTATAGTTTTATATCGTTACTAGCTAATACCCGGTGCGCGTTGCTGCGCCTCTCAATGGAGGTTTAATTGAAGTTGATGTTACTGCAAAAAGTTAACACAAAAATTAAACTCGGTTTACACATGTAAATTTTAAAATGAATGAAAGCAATCTTTTTAAAACCATTTTTCTAGGTTTTAAAAAGAATAATGTTCTAGTAATTTTTGAAACTTTCTGTAATTCAAAGCAGTACAAACTACTTTCCAAATTTTGACGTAATTTACTTCCAAAAAATTTTTTTTGAACAATCGTAGGACCGACTGTTAGCAGATTCAACTCTATTTTCAAGTTGTTTCACACATATAAAATTTGAGGAAAACCGGTCAAATCGTTTCTAATTTAGAGTTAAGTAACGCAAAAATCTATTAAAAGCCACTGTGCCCCACTGGGTTAACGGAACTACACTTTCTCTTTGGGCAAAGCAGTATTACGCAAAAATGGACGTAATTTGCTTCCAAATCACTCAACAAAATTTTTTGAAGCTTTCTTTTTAGTCAAAGCAGTACTTCGCAAATTTTGACAATATTATCTTCCAAAATTATTTTGACCAACCGTCGGGCCGACATGGGTTAACAAATTCCACATCTGTTAATAGTGTCAACTCAATTCTCACAGGGGAGCACGTATACAAAATTTGAAGAAAATCGGTCAAACCGTTTTTAATTTAGAGTTAGGTATTGAAAAAACCTATAAAAATCTGTTGGGCCCTAATGGGTTAATGCAAGTCAAATAAAATTTTTTTGTGGGTTTTCTTTTTAGCCAAAGCAGAATTTCATAAAATCGGACAAAATTTGAACCCAAATTTTTTTTGACCACCCGTCGGCCCGGCATGGGTTAATAAATTCCAAAACTGTTAATAGTGTCTACTCAATTCTCAAAGAGCATCACGTATACAAAATTTGAAGTCAATCGGTCAAACCATTTTCATTTTAGAACAAAGAAGTTTAAATACTTGCACCACAGCCCCAACTTGGCGGTCCGTTAGAGCAAAATTTTTGGGCCACGATTTCCTTCCGTACCCAAAAACCCCTATATACAAATTTTCATGAAAATCGGCTGGGCAGTTTAGGAGTCTATTCGCTACAAACAAACATACAAACAAACAAACAAATAAACAAACTTTCATTTTTATATATATAGATTGCAATATTCTTTGCATGAATTTCTATTTTATTATATTGGAGAATTATTGATCGAAACTACATAGCATTCAAAAAACCAATTAATTACCTACATACATATATAATTATTTTTAAATATTTCATATTTTATTTTGCAATTCATTTTTGACTAATAATATTCCACAGTTACCATATGAAATTCTTATTACAATAATTTTAATTTTTTTACATCATTATTATGACCTTTCTAGAAAGATCATCCATTCATAAAAGAAAAAAAAAATAATATTATTTTACACTAAATAAATGAATAAAAATTAATTTTGACACTTACGGAATATTATTGAAATTTTTGAATAAATAAAAAATAGTGAAATATGACGGGATGAGCTATTATCAAACAAAATACTACTTCAAAAAAAAAAGTGAACAGTAAAATACACAAAAAACAACGCAGTGACCTAATAATATTGATGTCAAATTTTGATTAATCGACTATAATATTTTTGACAATTTGAGTAGGTGAGAATATTTTTATATGTCAAATAATATGAATGATAATAATATTTTCAATGAATGATTACTTCGTATAAAAAATTTGAAGTTTTAGAAATAAAAATGTGTGTTTAATTTTTTTTTAGCAAAACTTATAATTAGAAAATAATTTTTTAATAAAAATCTTACCGTTGATTCCATTTTTGTCCTGTAACTCAAAATATAAAAAATAAATATTTGTTTAATATTTCTTGGACTAGAACCTCAGAGGTAATGCAGAATAGTTTAATTTTATGACCAAAGCTTATGCAAAATTTGATTGATCTACTGCAGTGAATTCGAGTAGCTGTTCTACAACTTCTTTGTTTATATTAGCATTACTCAATACCTAATAAAGTTCATGCCCAAAGTCTAATTAAAATTTCGTCGGTGTAGTTGAAGTGTTTCGGAGAGCTGCTTCTCAATTTATATTTTCTATTGAACATAGCTGCAAATCTAATAAGTTGTGTAATTAAAATTTTGGCAAAAGTAAAGGATCAATAATGTATTACGGTCATACGGGTATCAAAGAACATTGCGTACATTTTTTTCATTATACTCTATCTATATAATATGATGGAAGTAATATTTAAATAATTTTTTATATATTTTTATTATTTTAGAAAAAAGTCTAATAAATTAATTATTATTAAGCTTTTAATAGTTAAATTTTTATTCTGTCAAAAAATTCTATTCATAATTTTTTATTTTTTATAAGTGAAAACTTCCATTTAAATTTTTTTCTATATTTGTTGTTGTTTAGACGGGGGGGAAAGCAAGTCTCCCTTACACCTAGGCCTTGCGGCCCGTTGTACAACCCTCATTAAATACTTTCTATTTATTTATAACTACTATATTATTTATTCTGTTTATATTATATATTTGTATATTTATATTATATTTGGTCACCATGGGGATTCGTAAAGAAAAATTATTTTTCAATAATTTTTTTAAATTAAATATTGTATGACCTGACCGGGAATCGAACCCGGACCCCCTCGGTTAATAAGCCAAATGCTTACCCACTGCACCACCGAGGCCCCTTTTTCTATATTAATTGGAAATTTTAAAATTTGATTATAAAATTTTCCTCATTAAAAATTTAATGATGTTCGTAAAAATACTAAAACTGTCTGAGTCAATTGATTGAACTAAAAAAATATTCATTTTCATCAATAACATGGATAAAATAAATATGGAAAATTTATAAATTAAGACTCAATTTACTAGAACTTTATTTTTTTAATGTAGGTACATAAAATATCGATTTGTAAGTATTTTGTTTGTTGGATTCTAAAATCTAAGAGAAAAACTTAAACCATCCTGTAATATCAAATCTAATATAAATTCTAGCTAAGATTAATGTAAAGTTTTCTGGAGTGTTTCGCTCTGCAGTAATACATCACTCATAAAAGTAGGCTTATTATATTGCCTAAACAAACTCATGATTAAACTTTGATGAATTCTTATAGCTTATAGAAAACCATACAAAAAACTTCTGTGAATTATAAAAATCAATTAAAAATTTTTTAAGATTAATTTGTTTTTTAATAATTTCCGATAATAACTACATAAAAGCTTGTTTGACTTAGAGCTTTCAGGATAAAATATTTGAATAACCCATTTTAAAAGGATAAATTTGTAGTTCCATTCATTAGAATGCAAAATTCAGAAATTAAAAATATGAATAACAATTTATCTAAGCTCTACAATATATTTTAACATTATAGTTCAGATTTTTTTGTCTCATTTTTAGCACATTTTCAAAAAATTTAAGTATTTAAAAATTTAAATAGTAGCTGTAAGGGCTCGAAAATTGAAATTTTGGTATTTTCAAATACCTGTAGCTTGAATACCTGTTAAAATTTTTTTTAGTAATATGGTAAATTGAAAGATCCGTAATTATATTTTAACATGTATCAAAGGTTTTTTTTAATATTGAAAGGTGCCGGAGTTACAGCCCCGAAAATTTCAAAAAAGCCCTATATTTAAATTAGTATAACAAGAGTTCTGCTAAATGTATTTTCAATCTAAAAACGGAAGAAGAGAGCTGTTTTATGGGCTTGGCAAAAACATAAAGCTAAAATGTATAGGGTTGCCATACGGTACTAAAATTTACAATTATGCAAAACTCAATTTTAGAAAAATTTTTGGCCCCACATATCTTCTAAACGGTTCAAGCTAGGGTCTTGAAATTTTGGAAGAAGTTAGACCTTTAGAAATTAGTAGGAGTCAGTCAACAAAATTTTTTTGTCACGTCCCCTGTTTAGGAACTATTAGGGCTCAAAAATTGAAATATTGCTATTTTTAAACACCTGTAACTTGAAAACCTGTTCAAATTTTTTTTAGAAATATACAAAATTTACAGCTGCCGCATTATGTTTCAACATATGTTAAAGTTTTTTCTTAAATTTGAAAGGGTTTCTTTAAATTGAAGAAATTGTCTCTTAGTTTTAACCATTTTTGTTTACATAATAAAATTTTAGGTAAAATTCCAAATTTTGGTGGAGTTCACAATTGATTTCCCCGAAAAAAAATTAAGGGGGAGGACAGGAGGGGGTGGGCAGATCCATCATAAGGTTGCTAAGCAAACATTTGGGAACCTTCCCCATTGAAGGGCTACTAGGTCTTAAAAATTAAAACTTTTATGTTTATATAAAACAGTAACTTATTCATCTACAGCCCCCAAAGTCGGAAAAAACCCTATATTTAAATTGTTATAACAAGAGTTCTGTTAGATATATTTTCAATCTGAAAACGGCAAACGATAGCTGGATTCACAAAATTTATAAATTTTTAAAAGGCAAATGTTTAGGGTTGCCATACGGTACTAAAATTTAATATTACACAAAACTCAATATTTGCAAAATTTTTGACCACACATATCTTCTGAACTGTTCAAACTAGGGAGAAGTTAGATAACCAGAAATTAGTAGGAGCCGGTTAACAAAATTTTTTTGTCAAGCCCCATGTTAAGGACCTATAAGTGCTGGAAAAATGAAATTTTGCTATTTTTAAACACCTGTAACTTGAATACCTGTCCAAATGTTTTTTTAGTGATATACAAAATTCAAAGCTCTATAATCATATTTCAACATGTGTCAAAGGTTTTTCTTAATTTTGAAGGGTTACGAAGCTACAGCCCCTGCAAATTCCTAAAAATCCCTATATTTAAAATGATATAACATGAGATCTGTTACGTTTATTTTCAATCCAAAAACGGTGTAAGAGAGTTGCTTTTATAGACTTAACAAAAATACGTCGATCAAATGTATAGGGTTGCCAGACGGTACCAAAACTTAGCATTATATAAAACTCAATTTTTTTAAAATTTTTGGTCAGACATATCTCTTAAAAGGTTTAAGATAGGGTCTTGAAACTTTGGGAGAAGTTAGATCCTCAGAAGTTAGTAGGAGTCGGTTAACAAATTTTTTTTGTCATCCCCCCTTTTTAGAAGCTATAAGGGCTCGAAAATTGAAATTTTGCTATTTTTAAGCACCTGTAACTTGAATACCTGTCCAATTTTTTTTTATTAATATTCAAAATGTGAAGGTTTAATATTATATTTTAACATATGTTAAAGCTTTTTCTTAAATTTAAAAGCGGTTCCTTAAATTAAAGAAAGTGTCTCTCAGTTTTACCCATTTTTGCTTTGATAATAAAATTTTAAGTAAAATTCCAAATTTTGGATAAATGCCTAGAACCTACAAAAACGGAGAGGGAGGGGCGATTTAGATGAAGTTAGGTCCTTGAGAAATTTGGCAACCTTCCCCATTGAAGGGCTATTAGAACTTTAAGATAAAAAATTTACTGTTTTTATAAGTAAGCAGTAACTTAGTCACCAACGTATATATTTCCTTAATTAAACATTAATATTGAAGTTTGAACATTATATTCCGATAAAATACTTAGTATAAAACACTATATTATTTTGAAAATGTGCTTTTTTAAAAACCCTTGGTTTTTTATCATCACTTGTTTTCTTTTTCTTTCACCCTGTAATAAAAACTTCAGTAAATCATTTAATGTTCTTATTAAAAGTAAATCAATTGCATTAGCAAGTTTTGAACTTGAATCTTAGGAATATAATGTATGAGAGCAGCAATTTCAGACCATGTCTGTATGATTTGTATTCTAATGATAGAATATTGTCTATAAATAAAAATATTTTATTAAAAACTAGTCACAAATTAAAATTTGTTTTTAAAATAGTGGTGATAGGTTATGGATACAACTGTATGATTACCATATTTTAAAATAATGTTTTTCGAATTTTATCAATTAAAGTAATTATATATAATTAACTTTTATAAATTTTATAAGTAATAAAAATATAATTAAAATAATTTTAAGAATTAAATAATATTTTTATAACAATATAATTAACACAAATTTCTTAGAAAATCTAATTACACCTTCATCAGAATTATTTTAAACCAATTTATTTGTAAAATATTTTTTTTCATTCTGTTTTACAATACCTAGTATTTTAGTTGCTCTACAGTATAATTTTTTAATTAATAGAACATTTAACACTAAAACCATATCATAATTATTTAATCGGCTTATTTTTTTCCATACAAATATAAACATCCTTTTTTTGGGTAAACTATTTAACCAATTTTAATGAAACAACAACCAAAATAAAGATTTTTTTGTTTCCATAGGACAATGATATTTTTTTTTAAGAATATTGCGTTTTTTCAGGTGAAAACCTGTCTTTAATTTAACGTATTTTTGAATTAAGCGGTCACGCGGTTAAAAGTTGAGGCTTATGACTCTAATATTATGCGCCGACTTTCTGTGTAAATTTAATTCATTTTCGGTTGTAACTCGCAGCTAAATCTAATTCAAAAGATTATAGGCACCGACTTATGTATATCTTTCTTTTTTTTGTTTAGTTCAAATATTCAATGAACAAGGAGACTTAAATTTTTTTTAAATTTTTTTTTTGTTTTTGTTTTTTCTTTATCTTAAAAAGTGATCGAAAAAAATGAGTTCTGTCGAAATGAAAGCAATACATTTGGTTTATACAGTTGTTTTCATTTATAACGAACTCGGCGCAATTTTAATTATAATAAACTTTACATTTTTTGCCAAAGAATTAAATTTTACCTAAAAATGAAAGTTTTTTATTACATTGACATTTCTTTTATTTAAAATTATTATATCTAATTATGTTGCTCGGTGATGAATTTATTATTTTCTTATTTATTTGTTAATATAAAAAAAAAACATAACGTATCAAAAATACAAAAAACGAGGAAGAGTGTGGT